>VZQC01007054.1:626185-737002 GCA_009823505.1 Rhizomys pruinosus | reverse complement strand
CAGATGCCCCTCAACTGACGAGTGGATAGAGAAAATGTGGTACATCTATACAATGGAGTTCTATGCAGCAGTAAAGAAAGATGACATCATGAGCTTTGCAGGAAAATGGCTGGAGCTAGAAGACATCATCATGCTGAGTGAAGTAACACAGTCCCAGAAAAACAAACAATGAATGGTATCCCTCATCTGTGGATGCTAGTGCCAATAACCCAGTTGTAAATATTCCTTTTGGGGAGTGATGCATATTGGCCAGAACCACAACAACAATAACAATGACAACAACAGAAAAGACTGCAACAAAGAACTGACTGAAATAGTGAATCTGGTGGGGTAGGAGGGTTGAGAGATGGCACAGGTCTACATTAGATTAATGTATCGTTGATTGATGTGAGTTTAACAGGTATCCAAATTTGCCCAAACTTTGTCTATATATTATATGCTATTCTAGATCTTAGTAAAAGTAAAAATGTCTATATTAAACAACATTGGTTAAAAGGTTTTAATAAAAAAGGTAATACATTTAAGCTAATTGGAAACATAAATTGTAGTCCACATCTGCTTCACTTATAACTTGTATAACAACAACTTTGGGGTTAATGGATACAAATATTCTCTAAGATGTTTGTGTTGTACAGTATCAACTTGTAACATTTTCTTCCACTTGTAACATAATTTAACTGAAGGAATTAAGTTGGCTTCTCAAATTAACAACATACAGTCAATGATAAACAGCTTAATGCAGAAAAGTTGGCCTAGCTAAACATTAAAAAGAAGAAAACCCTCAGACTGCTACAAACATCAAACACCTCTGTGGATCCTAATTGTAACAACTACTTATAATGTGCCCTAATGAACTTTATCTTTCAGGTGCCACAAAGTTTTAATATGAGAGACTTCCTTACCTCCTTTTTATAGAACAAAGAGAAACATGATGGTAATGAAGTCATTACCTAACTGTAAACTAGAGCTGACTATTATAGAGGTAATCTCTTATAAAAGAGATATAGTTGCCTTCTTTAATTGACTGATAGTTATAGGAACTGTGAAAGGATAATTCCCTATTCAGAGCCAAATATAATACTAAAATCTATATAAGCTGGGTAATTAAGCAAAATATATTAATACAGGAGAGCTCTGTTTTCAGAAATGGATTATTCAGCCAAGAAGATGTTGGCTAGGGGATCCAAGCCCCCCCAAAAGATAAAGGCTTTTTGCCAGCAAACTGGGATAGCTGCAAGAAGAGAGGTGGTAAGGCCCTGCTGTCAAAGACCTGGTGTAAGCATGGGAAAGATATATCGAGACCACACTTGTAAGTATATAGTTGGCCTCTGGAATACCAGAGAGTGTTACCAAAGGCCACTAAATCAATAAAGCAAATATCAGTCTCCTTGAGTCAAGCAAGACTCCTCCTCAGCATCAGCTACACCTCACCTGCCTGGAAATACTGTGCAGCAGTGGCAGACAAATGTCTGTATATCCCAAATCTAATCGGCTATTAGCTCTCACCTTGGAGGAATAATTCATGGCTGATACCACAAGCTTAAGTCCTCTAGTGGTTAGGAGATGTTACAAGCCACAGTAAGACCTTGTCAGCCTTTACAGAAAATGTAATTCATGGATTAGCATACCATCTAAACATCTGTGTCTATATGAAAGTAACCTACCATAATAATTAGTACTGTTTAAATGCCTGTATATCAAATTGCTTGTGCTTCATCAGTATGAATAAAAGGTTATTCCTGGATAAACTGCCAACCCATGAAAGGAAACCGTCTGAACTGATCAGAGTCCAAAAACAACATCTCCAGAGAAAGTAGACTGTTTTGCTTTTCACCGACTTGTGTCCCTTTTCTAAAACCTAGAGAAAAATCTGCAGAAGAGGGGATGTGGTAGAATGTAAGGGCTGCGATTGGGGTGAATTGTGAAACTACAGCAATATAGACTGGACTCTTATTTGATCAACATGATCATACATATAAGCTCCTCCAGCTGAACAATGGGGACCTAGGGCTGTATAAGTTTGGGCACAGCTACTTGCAAATTGGTTTTACATGAAGGATGCTTGTATTCATTACTTATTACTTTTTATTAAAATAAATAGATAAATAAATAAATAAATAAATAAAAAACCCAAATTGTTGTTAGCTAAAATGTGGATGCTGGGAATTGAACTCTGATCCTCTGCGAGATCATCCAGTACACTTAATCACTGCTCTGTCTCTCCAACCCATAGCAACAGTTTTAAAAAATGACGTTTTGCTGCTGAAGCCAATGAATTTGGAGCGCAGAGGATTTTTCCCAGTACTGCTATGGTATGCATACTCTGAGATTTTCGGTCAGTTGGCTGGCAATCTGCTCATTAGTCTAGTTTTGATTGTGTTTTTGAGTCTCTTGTTTTTATTTTGTTTTACCTTGGTCTCTCTCTCTCTCTCTCTCTCTCTCTCTCTCTCTCTTCTTTTCCTCTTAAATTACATGGTACTGAAAGTACAGTTCATACTTTTGAAGCCCTCTTTGTCTTAAGCTAGGCACCTCACCCTCCGTGGCTGTATTTACTCTTCAGGTGGGGCCCTCCTCTGGAATTTCCCCTGAAGTCGCTTATCTTCACCTTTCTTTTTTACTGAACCAATGTCTTTCCTCTATCACCTTCCTCAGGTTGGCTGTAGTCCAACAATCTTTGATTTGTCCTCTGGAGAACCTAGTTGATGCAGAGGCGTCATCTGCCAGCTTCTCAACTTACTATTTTAACAACCTTGGCAGAGGTGGAAGGGCAGTTCCCCACTGGGTTCTGGTAGCATTTAGTATGGGAGAGGGCTTAACATTCTTGTACAGTGCAGCTTCTGTGCTTCTGGGGAAGAGTGACCACTCAGCTTGTGTGGAGCCCACTGATACCACTGTGCTTATAGACCTGCACACCAGCCACACATTCAGGTGAAACATCAGGAAATCAACACTTGTTCAGAGAATTGGAGTGTGTCCTCTGTGGGCCAGATAAGAGGATGAAAGACTTGTTCCCGCCCACACCGCTTGGAGAAATTGGGGAGCCCTTCTTGAACGTGTGGAGACTGGTGGTCTGACTATCAAATCAGTTAAATGTCCAGAGGAAATCTTGCAGGAGTGATACAGTTTTCCCTAGGTATCTGGCTAGGGTAGAATGGTTAGTGTCCAAAAGACATTCTGTGTATAGGCTACACTTTTCATTCTGGTCCTTTAGAGACATTTTCTTTCTCCCTGTGCCTCCTGCTGGTCTGAACTAAAAGCTCTGCAACATCCGGTTGATGCCTGGAGGAGGGGGATAATAAAGCTGGATGGTTCTTTAAACTGCAACGTCCTTAGGCAGCTGGTTGACCTATCCTCACTGTTCAGTTTCTTGTGCACTTATTCGTTGATGTTCAGCATTTTCTGGGGAAAATGGAGCTGTTCCATTTTGATAAAACCCAATTTTTGTAACGTTTCATATTGACCAAGATTTCTAGTACAGTGTACATGCCAATCAGCATCATTTGCATTCTTATTTTGCTCCTGGATCAGGGGAATTATTCAATATTTTATAATCACTGTTAAAGGTGATCATTTTATCCGTTTAAGGAATTTCCTTACATTTTTAAGTTGCTAAGAGGTTCTACAATAAACATTGAAATTCACCCATTTTTTTTTTCCCCACTCGCAATGAAAAATTCACACTTTCCTTCTCCTTTGTTTGGCTAAGGGAATGAATGGCATTGTTTGATTTTCAAGCCTTTCACTAATCTTGCATATATGGAGTACAATGTACTTAGTCAAAATAAATCATTTTATGAATTACTAGATTCATATTGTCACATTTCATTAAACACTTTTATGTTTTATTGTAAAAGTGAATAGTTATTAAATCTAGTCATTTGATTATTAACATTATTTTTCACATTTATTTAGATTTTATGATTTTCTTTCAATCTAACTCCTGTTACAATATTATAACTAATTCTTTTTTTGAATTTCTCAATTTATTTCTAATAGTTAAATATATGTATTAAAAATCTCAGCAAGAGCCTACATGTTTGACTATTCCTTCTTTTAGTGTTTATTAATGTGCACTCCTCACATGGCCAGTTTGTGTAACAAATGCTCTCTTTGAACATTTGGTTCACATTTGAATAATGGTATAATTCTTCATAAAGGATGCATTTGTACTTGTGTGTGTCCATTAGGGGACACACAAAATCCAAGATTACTTTATCTAATTCCCAAGGACTGAGAATATATAAAGGTATTGTTCTTTCTTTCTTTCTTTCTTTCTTTCTTTCTTTCTTTCTTTCTTTCTTTCTTTCTTTCTTTCTTTCTTCTCTGCATGCATGTAAATCCACCACAAGTTTGTGATGCCCACAAAAGTTGGAGAAGGTGTCCAGTCCACTGTAATTGGGTTATGAATGGTTGTTAGCTACCATGTGGATGATGGAACTGAACTTGGGTCCCCTGCAAGAGCAGCCAGTGCTCCTAACAGCCAGAGTCCAGCTACAGCAGATTCGGGTCCTGAAGTGGGTGGTCACATGTCTTCTTTGCTTCTGTTCAGAGGGCATTTTGGGTTTGGGTTTGTTATTCTGCTAATTCTCTCTGTCTCTGTTTTTTTTTTTTTTTCTCTTCTGTGCAGAGAGGTCCTTCAGAGTTTTCCACTCTGCGTGATTCTCCCTCTTTTGCTTTACTGCCCCTCAGAACCCCAATTTTATTTATATTACCCTCGAGATACTAACACAGCCTTGTTCTAGTTTTCTTCCATTGCTGTGACCAAAACACTCTGACCTACACAAACTTGGGAGGAAAGGGTTATCAGCCTTACATCTCCCAGGTCACAGTTCATTCACTTAGGGAGCCCAAGGCAAGAACTCAGAGGCAGGACCTGGAGGCAGGAGCTGAAGCACAGGGCCATGGAGGATTGCTGCTCACTGGCTTGCTCCCCTAGCTCATGCCCAGCCTGCCTCTTATACCAATACACAATCACCTGCCCCCGGGGTGGCACCACTCATTGTGTGGCTGGGCCCTTCCACACTGTCCGACCATCAAGACAATACTTCCACAGATGTGGCCACAGGCCAATCCAATGGAGCCAATTCCCAGTTGAGGCTCCCTCAACCCAGGTGTGTCAAGTGACACTAAAGCTATCCAGCACAATTGACCCTTGTCAAACTTGACACACAAAACAAATCATTATTAAACCACAACCTTTCCAGTTCTTATCCCCAAAGTATGATGTTAACTTTAATCACAACCAAAGACAAACACCTTAAAGCCCCACAGTCCTTAAAATGTCCAAATACTTAAAAGTTCACAGTCTTTAAAAAGTCTCTTAACCGTGGGCCTGCTGTAAAATTCCAAACAAGTTACTGTCTTATTTCAAAGGGAAGAATCAGGCACACTCACAAAACCTAAAGTCCAGCAAGTAGCTCAAGGCTGGACACCTGGGATTCACTCACAGATCTTTCTGGGCTCCAAAGGGTTTCAGCACTCCCCCTCTCCTGCTTTGCCATCCAGTGGCACACACAGCTCATCTCGCAGCCCAGGCCGACTCCATTCCATACCTGCCGCTGCTCTGTGGTCGTCCCATGGTCCTGGTATCTCCAAAAAAGCTGGGTCACCACGAAACTGAGGCAGCACCTTCACCAATGGCCTCTTCTGACCTCTCCTTGTGCCAAGCCTCAGCTTCTCTCCATGACCCCTGCAATCTGGGGTCTTCACTGCAACCAGTGCACTCTAACCAATGGTCTTTCTGACCTCTCACAGTGCCAAGCCTCGGGCTGCTCTCTGTGACCCCCTCAAATTTCAACACCAGAACCATATAGGAGACTCTTACAAACTTACCAAGTCCTGCTTCTAGCTTGAGATGGAGGCTCAGGCCCCTTCTTGGATCACAGCTTCTATGTGCGGACCTTGAAGAAACTCTTCCCGGAAGATTTCACCACAGTGATGGCTGGGATCTTGCTACTTACAGCTGATTTTTCAGCCCCAGCTAACCAGCATCAATTGTCCCAGAACAAAAAATTTCACTTCAGGTTCTGTTCTCTTGTTACTACAGCTGATTCTTCAGCCCAGCTACCAAACCACAGATTACACAGTACTGATATCTCTGTTCCCCTTTGAAAACTTAGAAACTTCAAAGCCAGGGCCTCCATCTTCTACAACTCCTTCAGCAAAACTGCTCCAAGCTCCACAGCAATGATCTTTAGGCATTCAAGACTTCCCAGCCACATAATTCGCAAACCTCCACAATCCCTCCCCAAAACACCAAGTTCAGGTTTGTCACAGCAATACCCCACTCTCAGTCCAATTTCTGTTCTAGTTTATCTCATCCATTGCTGTGACAAAACACTCGACCTACACCAACTTGGGGAGGAAAGGGTTTATTTCAGCTTACATTCTCCCAGGTCACAGTTCATTACTTAGGGAGCCCAAGGCAGAAAACTAAAGGCAGGAACCTGGAGGCAGGAGCTGAAGCACAGGCCATGGAGGAATGCTGTCTCACTGGCTGCTCCCCGGGCTCATGCCCAGCCTGCCTTCTATACCATAACACAATCACCTGCCCAGGTGGCACCACTCATTGTGGGCTGGCCCTTCCACACTGCTCGACCATCAAAGACAATACTCCACAGATGATGGCCACAGCCAATCCAATGGAGCCAATTCCCCAGTTGAGGCTCCCTCAACCCAGGTGTGTCAAGTTGACACTAAAGCTATCCAGCACACACAGGTTATGCAAGCCTAAGCAAATAATGAAAAAAATAGTCCAACTTCCCAGTAAATATTTTTCAGCAAATTCACACCTGCAATCATTCTTAACATCCAAAACAGTAAAACAATCAATAATGATACAGCCATTTAGTTGAGACATCAAAAATGTAAAATAGGGCTGGAGAGATGGCCTAGCATTTAAGAGCACCGACCGCTCTTTTTTTTATTTTATTTTTTTATTTTTTTATTTTTTTTATTTGATGCTTTGTGCATTTCATACATCATTTTCAATTCAGCTCAGCATATTTCCCTTTCCCTTCCCCTTCCCCCCACCCCCCCATCCGAGATCATGCATTCTGCCATAACTGTCTGCATATTTCTCTCAGTTTTTTTTCCCATTTTTTTAGCTATAAGTGAAATAATCCATGAGTACAAGCATCCTTCATGAAAACCAATTTGCAGGCTGTTGTGCCCAAACCCCACAGCCCCATAAATGGATGGAGCTAGAAGACATTATGTTAAGTGAAGATAACACAGTCCCAGAAAAACAAACGAATATGGTGTCCCTCATATGTGGATGCTAAGTACCATAACCCAGATAAAATTTTTCCCGTGGAGAGGGATACATAGTAAAAGAACAACAACAGAAAGACTGCATCAGAAAATGGACCGAAATGGTGAATTGGGAAGGGGGGAGGGATGGGTGAGGGGCACGGGTGTATATTCGATTAATGCATATTTAATTGACATGAATTCAACAAGTACCCAGTTTTGCCTAAAAAAATTATTTATGGGGCTGGAGAGATGGCCTAACGGTTAAGAGCGTCGACCGCTCTTACAGAGGACCCGGGTTCGATCCCCAGCACCCACATGGCGGCTGAGAACCGTCTGAAATTCCAATTCCAGGAGAACTCCAGTTCCAGGGGAATCCGACACCCTCTTCTGACCTCCGAGGCATTGCACGACACGGGTGCACAAACTTGCATGCAGACAGTACATTCATACACATACGGAAATAAATAAAATTTAAAAAAATTAAAAAAAATTATAAAAAAATTATTTATTTATTTATTTATGTGTAGGAATGTACTGTCTGCATGTAGGTTTGTGCACCCGTGTCATGCAATGCCGTGGAGGTCAGAAGAGGGTGTCAGATTCCCCTGGAACTAGAGTTCTCCTGGAATTGGAGTTACAGATGGTTCTCAGCCGCCATGTGGGTGCTGGGGATCGAACCCCAGTCCTCTGCAAGAGCAGTCGGTGCACTTAACTGCTAGGCCATCCCTCCAGCCCCAGGACTTCATTCTTTACGCCTTGCCTTGTGGTTACGTGGGTTCTAGACAGTGAGAAGCTTTAACAATAGAGAACTTTATTTTTCTTACTTTACCTCTTTGTTTACTTTGCCTCTAAGCCATTTCATGGCTGATGTGGTTTTGATTCATATCTTGTTTTAAGTGTGGTCATTGTTTTCCTCATTGTTTGTCTTATATTCGTCAATGGACACGTCTATCTTGTTGAGCAGTCCTATCTATCTGTCTGTTTCTTTATCTGTCTAACATTTTTCTATTGTCTTTCAATTTTAGTGGTCCTTTTCGGAAAAAGACCTAAAATTTTTAACTTATTATCACTAAAATAGAAAAGGTGATTTTTCACACTTGAGATTCAAATGGTTGGTACTTTCTTTGTGCTTACTTGTGTCCATCCTACAATGAATATGCATGTCATGTGTAATAAAAATAAAACTTTCAAAATAAATCACAAGAGATCAAAATAAAGGAGACCACATTTTGAGTAGCTCATGTGAGATGCTGTGCTGAAACTGTAAAAATCAATCCCCAGAAACCTTAGTAATCACTGGCATAGAAAACTGTACATTTCCTTGTCCTAGAGGACTCATTCCTGTGTGAGAAATACACTTCTCAGTATACTACAACTGAAATATGATGAAGTAAAAAATATTTATTTTCTGATTACAAAAAAAACCCTAACATTTGCTGATCTTTCAGAAGACTAGTGACATTAGGTGGCATACAATCTCCTAAACTCCAGTTCCAGGAATCCAGTGTCCTCTTCTGGCTTTTGTGAACATCTGTATTCATTTGGCATGTGCACACACACACACACACACACACAGACACATAAGCCAAAAAACATGAATCTTTTAAGAAGCAATGTGGACAGCCCAACAAAACATAGTGAGATCTGCTGTGAAGAGTGCTGAATTATAGAAACCCAGGCGTCTATGTTGACAGTGGACATGACAGGACATAGAAATCATTCTGTTTTGTTTAAGATATTTTTGAACATGGTTTTGCACTGGAGGCCTGAGCTTCCTCCAATTCATAACAATACTCCTTCCTCAGCCTTTAAAGTGTTGGTATTACAGGTATATGCTACCTCATTCAACACAAAATGCAGAACCAAAAGAGATCTGTGCAGAGAGATCTAATGATTTTGTTAGGTTTTAATGCTACAGAAAATTTAGGATTGTATGGGATAATAAATGTGAAAGTTCACATCGTAAAATTTGAAAGATTAAAAAACAATATTACTGGACATGGTAGCACACACCTTTAATCACTGCCCTTAGGAGGCAGAGGCAGGCAGATTTCTGTGATATCAAGTGTAGTCTACACAGAGAGTTCCAGGCCAACTGGGACTACAAGGAGATCCTGTCTTAAAAAATCGACACCAAACAGCACCCTTTAATTATGATTAAACATATAATTGGTCATTTATTGATACAAGGTCTCCCGGTATTCACAGCTGGCTTGAAAGTCATTCCATAGACCTGGCTGGACTTGAACTCACTGAGATCTGCCTGCCTCTGCCTCCCAAGTGGTGGAATTAAAGGTATGCACTGTCATGACTAGCTAAGACTATGTACATCTTTGTCTAAAATTTAAAAGTATTTTTTTTTATTTCCAAAGCTACCTTTTCTCAAAAGTAGACATTTTTCTCTCTTAAACAAATTTCTATCTTTATAATATATCCTGCTGAAAACCTATAAAAAATCTATGTGTGCAGAAATTTTTCATTATTTCTCCTTAATTCAAATTTTTAGCTTCCCAATTTCAGAGAAGTTCAGGCTCATTATCCATCCTGAGGAGGTGTATCAGTGCTGATACATTAGAATTGCTTTAAGGACGGAGGGCCTGAAATTGGTATAATGCTTTCCATATCTGGTAAAATAGTTATTTTTCAGAAACTGCTAATAGTTTCATGGAACTGCGCGAGAAACGTATACCTAAAATCAAGGTTTTTCTGCCTCACAGTTATAAAGTTTCCTTATGGTTGGATGTCAGAGTAACAGCAACTCAAAGGGTGTGTTAATGTTGACAACTTGTATCCCTGTTTGCTCAAATGGCTAAAGGATCTTTGCATGCTTGATGAAAGTACATAAGGAGAGTTTTGGCACTCCGAATAGTTGCAGGAGCCCTGCAAAGCAGAGGTTTCACTGCATAGATGAATGGTTTTGAAGATGGACGGAGTGGGTCATGATCCAATGAATATGTTCGGACTTATGTGGGGCTTTCAGCAGGGAACGCAGCGCTGCCACCACTTCCAGTTTGCTCTTATGAGATTTGTATTCTTCTTTTGACCTTTAAAATTCAGAAATAATAAATTTGCATTAGTTTTAAGCAGCTAAGTTTATAGCCATGTCAGCCATAGAAAACTAATATAGTTGTGCTCTCATATGTTTAAAATATGAATTTCCTTACCGATTAGACTATAATACAGACAGAAAAGAAATAGAGTCCAATTGTGGCTGGCTCATACAACTTCTATTTTTCTTATGTAAAAAGGAGTCCAGAGTCAAGAAGACCAACAGGGGCTGTAGCTCAAAGACGCCCTGATGAGGGCTGTGCTGGCTTCTGCCCTGCCTTCCCTGGAAGGCCTTCTCGTTGCTGCTACCCTCTTGGTAGCATCATTCAGATGGACAAGGGGAGAGATGACTGAGTGACAGTCAAGTGTCATCTTCGTACAGTGGTGTGAAGAGCCCGTTCTGTGTCTGACTCATATGGGTTCATATGGCCAACCTACATTTTATTTACAGCAGCTTAGAACTTGATGTTCTTAGCCAGATAAATTGGAACAAATTTGACAAACCCTTCCCTCAATTAGCTGTTATTTTACTGGACTGTATTGAAGTGAGTAGAGGACTATTAACAGTTGAAGTGAATTAGCCCAATTGGTACAATATATGTTTTCTTTGTCCTGGAATTCCATGCCATGACCTTTTGTGAAGCCCAGGAGAATTATTAAATCCCCTTGTGCAATTTGGGAGAACACCTTGCTCCTTTGATTTCTCCCTCTTACATGCCATTAGTAGTTCTGCACATGAATAGCTACAATTACATTCAACTTGAATATCAGCTAGTAGAAGGACATTCATTTCTGAGATAAATTAATTAGAATACTATGAGATGGCTCTGTTGAATAGAAATAAAAACCAAGGCAAATATTACTTCTAGTTCTGAATTTGTTACAATTACAGACCTGCTTATGAAAAATTTTGAATTTAATCTCCAACTTAATTTAAAGTCATTTTATTTTATTTTATTTTTTTTTATTTATTTATTTTTGTATGTGTATGAATGTACTGTCTGCATGCAGGTTTGTGCACCCGTGTCGTGCAATGCCGCGGAGGTCAGAAGAGGGTCTCGGATTCCCCTGGAACTGGAGTTCTCCTGGAATTGGAGTTACAGACGGTTCTTAGCCGCCATGTGGGTGCTGGGGATCGAACCCGGGTCCTCTGCAAGAGCGTCGGTGCTCTTAACCGCTAGGCTATCTCTCCAGCCCCCTAAAGTCATTTTAATAAGACAATCAAAGCACATGTAATGCCACAGGTGAGAGAGAGAGAGAGAGAGAGAGAGAGAGAGAGAGAGAGAGAGAGAGAGAGAGAAACTTTTAGGAGATACAGGTGAATTTTTCAGGCAAAATCCAGCTAAGTACTGAGGAGTGAGTAGAGTTTTAGAGGAAGATAACACAGAGAAAGCATTGAGGAAGGAGGTTGGGAGAGGGTAACTAATGCTGTGCAAGAGCACCTTACCCATTCAGGATGTAAACACGATGCCCTAAGCAGAGTGGACTGTAAACCTTAGAAATTTACTTCTCAGTTTCAGTGGTTGGGAAGTGTGGGATCAATGCTACAGCAGATCCACGGCTGTGAAGTTCATTTCTCATTCATATGTAGCACTTTTGCTTGCCTGCAGAGAACGAGAGTTACAATCCTTTTTAATAAGGACAGACTTTCTTCTCACAGGGCTCCTACTGCCATAACCTAGTTGCTGAAAACCCTCACCTCTAATACTACCATCTAGGGATAGAAGATTTCCAGATATAGATTTGAAGGAAGACACTCTATATCCTAACCATGGGAGGCATCTATACATCATAGCAAAGTGTCACAGTTTGCATGGCTTAAACAACTGAAATATATTTTTGACAATTCCAAAGATTAAATAGTACATGATGAGTTGCTAAAACGCTAATTCAGAGGACAGTATTCTTTGCTTACAGAGGGACATGTCCTTGTGTCTTGATGTGATTTCCCTGTACTAGCCTGTGTCCTTGTTGTCTCTTCAAAGAGTATGGATCCCATTTGGGCTTACCTTTAATGGCTTCGTTTTAAATTATTCCTTTAAAGACACTATCTGTAACTATATTTTACATATCACTATCTGAATTATGAAGTTATTAACATGTATTCATAGAAACAGAAATCTAGATTCTACTGAAAGGTGGGCTAGGGCACAGGAATGGATGTTGAGGAATTGGTACCTGTTAAGATCATGCTTACCCCCTATTTGAAGACAGTCACTCAAATAGTTTGGATTTATTTTGCAAACGATGAAAAAATCGTAGTCTACTTTTAAACAGAAAAGTATGAGTATTAGATTTTTATGCAAGTAAGTCTATGGTAGAGGTTGACATTAGAAACAGGACTCTCGGGAGGAGTGTTTGTGCTATGGTCCATAACATTGAAAAGGAAGGTGTGAACGGAGGTAGTGGGATGTTGGAGAGAAGGCAGGGGACAGCATTTTACTGAGGTTTCTGATATAATTTAACTTATTTAGTTTTCTGAACATGCAGCAGAGAAAGAGGTTTGGGCCATTGGATTATTAGGGCTATGTTAATAGTGACCAGAAATGGAGGATATCATGTCACTGTACTTTTATTTTGAAGTACACCCTAGGACATCAAGTCAGGCATTGCACAGACACTGCTGAGTCAAGAAAGCACAGGGAAGAGCATAGCAACCTTGGACTCTGGTATCAATAATGCACTTGGCATCCTATTCTCTTTACCTGTACATCCATCCATCCCTCTCTGAACAACAGGATCGGCTTCTCCTCCCATCATGACCATTAGGCTTGAATAGTTTCTCTTCAAATGTATTCCAAGTATATCCTGATGTGAGGGTTGGGGGCCAATCCAACCTGAATTGGTTTGGGGTGCATGTGTATGTAATAAAAGAGAAGAGTACCCTCAAATATATTTGTAAGGAAACCCCATTATTTGGCATCTTATGGCTGTGAATAATCAGATCAGATGTGTGTATGATTCAAATCAGATGCATTATGGGAAGGAACATACACAGTAGAAAAATGAATGTTGCTTAATCTAACAAGAACACAGACTTACCCTCACTACATCTCTAAAGACCCAAACTCCCTTTCTCTCTGCTCTCATAAAATGAAACAATAACTAGGGCCCTTCGGTCTTCTTACTCATGTATCCTGCTGTCATTTTTGACACTGTCTTCCTCTATGATCTGTACTATTTCTTCACTCAGAATTCAGTTGTCTTGATACGTTTACAAATCTGTGTGATCCTTTATTTCAATCCTTTGAATCAATGGCCGGCAGCTTGGAAATACCCAGCATGAACCCTACCGTGACAGGCTGCTTACTGCACAGTTGGACAGGGTGAAGAGTGAACCCGGAGGCCAAACACGAAGCTGTGGGACTGATAGTTCCATGGTCAAACGTGGTAGTAGAGTTGCCGGCTCCCACTACCAAATGAGCTGAAGAGCCAGCTGTGGGGTGATGGCCCCACAATCAAGCACTTGTGCAGTACCAGCCTGGGGATCATGTCAGGTGTGCAAATCCATGCAAACCATGTATTCTATGTAACATGCAGCTTATATAAGTTTGCGGTGAGCAGCTTACTACATTGCATGACGTCCTCTTCCAGTGGCCAATCTTAGACCTCCACACCATCACCACCCAGCTCATGTCTTCTGAGCTCAGGCTAACCAAAAACAGAGCATGCCCTGCATCCTTTGCTCCGCCTAGTGTGCTAAGCAGATTGGTAGCTTGCACACGCTCCAGATATGTCTGAATACAGGATTGCTGTCCCACACATGAGTAACACTCCTGAAGCAAGAGAACAAGTGTTTATATCACCTTATGTGTTCTCACTAACTTAAGCCTCCACAGGACATTAACTACAGGTAACCTACTTTTGCAAGCCTATTCAGGAGCCCAGGGGGTGAAAGGGTACTTGGTCATTTGGTTACTGCTGTGGGATTTCTTCACTATAATCTCATCCTCCTTGTCATCCTGATGTCTATGGCTGGGATGGCTGAGTCAATCAGTTTGATTGAAGAGAGCTATAGGGTTGCAGCTTTCCCACCTTTGAAGCTGTGCTGGCCAAGTCTGGACATTCTCCACTGGCTATTTTCACCTGGAGGAAAAATGTCAATGAGGAAGAAGAAAGGGGAAAGGACCAGGTCCTTCTCTCCAACAAACAAGGTCAAATGGCCCCTCTTTCTTTAAACCTTGCTTCTGCTCTGAATACCCAATCCCAACTCTTGGAGCTTCTTGGGATTTTACAAGTATTCTTCTCCCCTTTCTTTACTCTTGTTTTCTCTTGTTGGTCGTACCTTCATCTGAAGTAATTTTGTTAGGTATTGCCTTGGGAATATTTCTATTCTCTAGGTTCTAACCTAAGTCTATAGGTATTTTAATTTTAATTTTTCTCCTTTTTCTTCTTCTCTTGCTTTCTTTTATTTTCATCTACCTGAATTGCAATGTATCTATTACTGAAGTTCAAAATTAAGAATATGATTTATTGCTTGTGCTGTGGTTTTGCTTCAATAATTAGAAAGCTTGCATATAGAAGCAGGAAGATGACTGAAAAGGAAAGAAACTCCAAAGAGAGATAAGGTAGTAGACTTTTTATATGGCCAGAATATAAACTCCTTCCAGGAATGGGGACCCATGCCCACACGACATCTGTTTGACTGCTTCTCCTGTCTTTAAAACACCAGTTGTCTGCTGTTGACTAGTAGGTACTAGTTGGACAAATAAAAGCTGTTAGTACATCTGCTGCTAAAAGGACTCCCATGATTTGATAACTGGGTTTTGGAACTGAACAAATTAGGCCCTAAATGGAGCCAGACAAACCTAAAAATCTTTTAAGTCAATGCTTAATGGCCAACAGGACTGATTTTTATCTCCTTCCCTCCCTCCCACCTCCCTTCCTTCCTTCCTTCCTTCCTTCCTTCCTTCCTTCCTTCCTTCCTTCTTTCCCCTTTCCTTCATTCCTTCTTCCCTTTCTTTTCTTAGGGAGGAAGGGTTTATATTGGCTCATGTTTTACGTAAGGATGCAGATTATCTTGTCAGGGAAGACTTGGTGGTAGGGGTACAGCATACCAGGTTACATTGATTGAAATGTCAGAAAGCAAAGAGATATGCTGATATTCTACTCACTTTCTCTTTCTTATTCAGTTTGAGATCTGTCTCATGGGATGATACCACCCGCACCCAGGTCAGGTCTTTCTATGTCTTCCCTAGAAAACCCTCACAAACAGTCTCAGTAATATGTCTCTTAGGAAATTTTAGATCCCATATAATTAACAACATTAGCCATCATCTCTGTTTGTCTTAAGTTCAGATGATTGTCAACTTAGTTCATCTGTAATGTGATTCACTTTTGACCACACACCCTAGAGGACCGAGTGGTGCCTGGGAACAAGATACAGATGACTTAGGGCATGGGGCATTATTGGACGTGCCCTGGTCTTTATGAACTGCATCACAATAGAATAACAGAGGCCAGTGGTGTCTAAGATGAGACTGAAGACATTCTGTCTTAAAGAAGATTTTGTAGGGTGACATCCTGGCATAAAGACATCCCCCTTGATCCTTTCTCTAAAAAGGATGTTCTTTGAGGGAATCCCATCAACAGCTCTCCATTTTCTCCTCTCCTTTCCCTTTTCGCCCCTTTGTCCCATCAGGCTTCCCATTGGGCATATGATCAAACATTATCAAAAGCTTCACCCAGACAGCCTAAGAACAGGGCATATCATGTAGTACTGGAACCCTGCCTGACTCTATACAATCTGGGGGCCAGTATACAGGCTTAATTATAACATCATCTTTCAATTAAGTATTTTTTTACAAAACACAGAGAAAGAGGGATCCCATATGTGCAGGCACTTATGACCATCTACCAAGACGCCTTCATTTACCAAGGATCAAGGAAGGCTCCAAAGAAGGGAATTCAAACCTTGACATCATAGATGATCAGATTCTGAGAGTTCCACAGCCTTTCAGGGTGAATCCTTTACCATCAGCCTTCTGGTGTTTCATCAGCCTCAAAACTAAGAGTATAAAATATCATGAGACAGCTTTGGAAGGTTGTGGACTTTATAACTCTGTTATTTCATTGGAGCATAGTATCTAAGTTATCTCTTCTCCTTGAGATTAGAGCTGAGGTATCCTTTTGTAACAACAGATTTTAACACTTAAATGTGGGGCTCTGGAAACAGCTCACTTTGTCAGATGAGTCAATCAGATGAATGGCATGGTCCTCTTGCACCCACCCATCTGTTACTGTCCTCTTGGGTGGATATTGATGAGTTCTTTCTAGGTCTCAGATTTGTCTTGGTTTGTTTGTGGCCCCTTAGTTTAATCTCAACTGCCCATTAAAGTCTTATGTGTTTGGATATCCTTCTTGGGTTGGGTTCAATATGCTCATTTTTGTTTGTTTTCAGAACATTCTGTTTGGTAATTTGCTAGCAGGCAGGTTTTTTTCCAGCCCACTCTTATAGTATATGACTAAAGGAAAGAGAAAAATATTTTAAAAACTACCATTTTGTATTCCAGTTGATCTCATGGTTGATAATTATGTTAATTTAACTTACAATTATTTATAAATGAAAAAATAAAGTATCTTAAATGAGTTTGTGAATGCTAAGAAAAGTTCTAAGCAATAAAACAAAAAGTAATCATATAACAACATTATGAAATATGTAGCCACTTCATAAGAATATTCTTGGTAAGCCTGTGTAGTGTGTATGTGTGTGGATGCTGTTTCTTCAAGGTCTTTGTTTTGTCCAAACCTAGGCAAAAGATAGCTTTAAGTATCTAAAATTAAGAACAAGAAATGTATTTTTTATACCTTCTTAAAGGTACACAGAGGGCTAATATGTTTTGTTACATTGTAATTATTATTTCTCATTCAGAATGCATTTGGATTTGCCTGTGTGCTTCACTTGGTTAAAAATGTTCAAATATATTGTGAAAAGGTTATAATTATTAAGAGTATTGTGGTATTTTTGAACATTTTTATTGACTTTTGTGTATTTCATACATAACATCTTATCATCTTTATACACTCTTCCATACTGACACCCTACTGTGCCTCCCAATACTGGAATTCATATGTTCTGTCATTTGTGTTAAGGCCTATCATGTCAGGTTAGCGTCCTGAGCTAGCCCTCAGTGCAAAGTCATCCACTGAGGCCAAGCAGGCAAAAGTGCTATTTTTTATGTGATTAACTTTGCATAGGTCTTGTGTCATCATTGCTCTATGGTCCCATGAGAAGTCCTCCAGGAGCCTGGAGGACTCACTATGTTTCCTTCTGGTCATGCATCACCCCTGGGTCTGACAATCCTTCCATCTCCTCTTCTGTAATGATCATTGAGCCCTGTGTGGGTGAGGTTTAATATAGGTATCCTCTCTAGGGACACACACACAGACACACACACACACACACACACACACACACACACACACACTGCTGTTTCTTATTCTCTACATCTTGGACAGATGTGGCTTTCTGTGTTTGTCACCCTCTGTTGCACGAGGAAGCATGTGTGATCTGAGAGATGGCCTTAGCATTCTCTCTACCCCAGAACTGAGGAAATGGGCCTGAGGCCCCAACCTTAGCTAAGGAGCTACTGATAGCTGATCACTGCTGGGTGAGTAGAGTGACACTAGAAGGGCTGAACAGGCCCCAGTGGATGAATTCACACTGGATAGTCTTTACCATATGTGACAGAATGCATGAAATCCTGTGGGTGGTCTATGGAGGGTTGCAGAAAGGAGAGGGGGTGTTAAATATGTTTAATATCTATTGTATGAAATCCACAATAATTCATTGGAATGTATACATTCAAATTATTTTATTTATATTGTAACATACTAATATATTATTTAATCATTACTCATTCATTGTATATCTCCTCCTTAATAACTTTCTCTGTGTAAAAGAATAAATACATTTTAATTAAAAAATAAAATGAAAGTGTTCTATAAATACAACACAGGGAAAGCATGCAGTGGAGTTGGGATGACAAAGCAGAGGATGGTTGGTTCCTTGGGATGTTTGCTTCCTTCATCTGCTGCTTTCACTTCTCCAGGTAGGGAGAGAGGGAAAAAAAGAGGGAGGGAAAGAGTGAACGAAAGAGGAGAGGCTGTCAGTCGCAGACCACAATGGCTAATAACTTCGATATGACAGGGATGTTTCCCCAATGCCTTTCTCAACTACCTTTCTCTCCTGAAGACTGCTTTCCTGCACACTCAATCTTATATGTACCACACTCTAGAAATAATCCTCCAGGCACTGTGAGACAAAGACAGTATTTGACCTCTGTATGTACAAATTTTCATGGCAGACCAGCAAGGAAACTGTGAAAGCAAGTTCCTGGAGAAGAAGCCACACCTGTATGAAGCATTCTGTAAGGCTGACTGATGAGAACTCCTGTGATGGTTGGGAGTTGAGTGTTACAGGCTGTGAATCGAATTTTATCTTGGGCTATCTTTGGCCATTTAGATAGTCATTTATTGCATATCCCTGTGTTTGACCTAACATTACCATGACTATAAGGTAATATTTTTCCATTGGTAAATATGAAAAAGTCCAGCAGAATATAAAATATCTCATAGCCGATTCTGTTGGAGCCATGTACGGACTTTGTATATAAAGCCTATACCCTATCAGCACTCCTTCCTTTGGGGTTAGCTAACTCTTGGTGGTTTTCTTGCTTATCCTTTGGCCTCCTCTTCTCAATAAGCTTATACAATTGATCCCTTCCAGAATCTAACAATTCTAATTACAAATGGTCCTGTGCCAACTGCTGCCACCAGGATCATCAAAGCAATGTTTGCTTGTGTTGTGCTTTGCTTCAGAGCGCTAGGCTGCTCCTCAGTCACCGCTGTTTTCCTCATCTTCCCATAGCTTGAGCCTTCTCAGCCTTCACATATCTCGGTGCCATGTAAACCCAGTCATTTTATTTACATTGCCCTGACTCACAAGATGGCTACGATATGCTAGTGTCAACCGACTCAGGAAAGCCTCTCTCCACCTCTTCATTAGACCGAAGAAGACGTCCAACTGATCTCTCAATTGTACGTACTCCCTTCCCAGTCTTTCATGATCTGACTGTTCTCTATGTATTTCTAAAGGAGTTTGTTTCTCTGATTCATCTAGATTGTATAGATTGACATCAAAGAATCCTATGATCAGATCCAAACCCGCTTCTATGACTCTGTATGCCTCTTCTACTCTATGGAAATCCTGCTTCACTGGGCTGTGCTCAGAGCCCAGGGTCAGCTCACCTGCCTGTTCAAATTTATCTATCTATCTATCTATCTATCTATCTATCTATCTATCTATCTATCTATAAATCTTTTTGCTTCTTTAAGTTAGAATGGATCAAAAGATTATTCATCGATATAATCCTAATAATGATTCTGTGGCATCATTTGTTATGCAGGCACACACATAAACATGTTGCTCACATATATGTGAGTATACATCCACACATGTGCATACACACACACACACACACACACATATATATATATATATATATATATATATATATATATATATACAAAAAAATAAAGGTAAGAGGAGGTAATGATGAAGAAGATTAAGTTAACTTTCTTTCTAACTATGAACAGTCTTAAAGTTGAAAAAAAAACATAAAATGTTTCTAGGCTAAGTTTAATTTTATTTTAATGCATTAACACATATGTTCAAGATCTTTTATATCATATAGAATACCACACAAACCTTATGGGAAGATTCTAAGCCATGAAATATTGGCAGGCAGCTTCCTATGAAAGCCAAAGTGGGTTTGAAGGTGTGGGTTTGACAGTGGTACGTGCAAAAGGAGTTGACAGTCCAACAAACTCACGAACAGCAGAAGAACGCAGGCAGACCCATTATTGTCATTTACTCGGAGGGACAATAGTCTGAATGAGAGAATATCTAAGTTCACACTACTTTTAAATAAACACATTTGTATTTATTCAGTGTTCTGATTTGAACCATTTCAAATCACTGTGACTTAAAAACAGCAAAACATATGTCCCCTCTGACTTAAAAATAAGGCAATGCAAATTACTTTAGATTTTGAAATAACAACAATAATCAGGATTTTTATGGAAATTTCTTTGAACCTAGTCCATAATGTTTTAAGTATGTAAAATAATGACCCAGCATGGTGGTTAAGAAGGTTAATGTTGTGAAAGTGAACTATTACCTCCTATTTTTATGACCTCTAAAAGTGCCCCTTCTCTTCTGCCTTGCCCACTGCCCCCATGCCAACCTTTAATTTACTGCACTGCTGCCCTCCTAATTTCAGTCTTCACACCACACCACACATGTGTAAACAAATCCCTCACAGTTAATCACAAGCGTAGTTTCAGTCTGAGCAGTACATAGACCATATGTGAGTATGTACATTACACAGGATTTATTTGATTTTTAACTGCCTTCTTGCTACTATGTTAAATATTGAACATGAAAGGAATTTTGTAGGCAGAAATAGAGAAATCGCACCTCAGGAGCAGAAGCAGCCTGGCTTAAAAGCATATAAATCAGTGTTAGACAGATTTGGCTCTCGGGTTTATCTTGGTCCCATTAGCCATTTAGCTGTGGGCAAGTTGGTTTAAACTTTTAAGCTGTGATAACTTAGCCCATAAAAAATAATAAAGAAGTGCCTACTTGCTATATTTGTTGTGTTAATTAAATTTGAACATGTAATGCCACATATTAAACTCTTGATAAATGACAGCCTTTAGAAAAAATAGATTGACACCAAGTATTGCCTCTCTAAGTCACTCACTCAAACCCTCCCCAGATGGCTCTTCCTGTAGGTCCTCAGTGGCTACATGAGTATTAATATTAGCAAATATCATCAGGAAATATCCTGACACTTCATTTATTAGAATAACAGCACTGCTTAATCTTTTATTATTTAAAAAATTTTTAAGACAGTTTAAAAAGAACACTAACTTTTGACAGGCAACTATGGTGACATATGGCATAATTTTACTTCATTTGAGGGGCAGTAAGCACTTTCAAAAAGAGACTTACACCCCATCTGGCTCAATACCATAATGTATTGCAGATTAATGGAGTCCAAGGGGAGATTTTTACCTTACTTTATTTTATGGGCTATTACTGCCACCACCCATTTGGAATGTCAGATCTGCTTAGTAGCGCTGCTCTTTAATAGCAGAAAACCCTGCGTTTTCAAAGACAAGATCTAGCAAGCCTTTTTATTTTCATTTCTATTTTCAAAGAAAGTCGAAATTTCCTTGGCTAGAAAAAGTTTAATCATCTTCTGCATCCACTGCACTATACAATAAAGTAATCCCATGAAGAACATCACCCTTCATCAACTGCAGTGCTTGTGTGAGAATATTCCAGTTGCTGAACTCCTCTGTCTTGCCTGAGCTTTGACCCTACACTTAAACAGTACAACCTGCTTTCAACACCAGGGGAAGGAGTGAGTTTGCTAATGTGTCCAGAGGAAATTCCAATGTGCCAATCAATTAATAATAGCTATGAATGCATACAGAGACCTGTTGTTACCTGGAGTCCAGAAGACCATTAGTGTAAAATGCCTTCTTATGTGCTCCATGTTCCTAGCATTGAGGAAACTGTTTCTACCACCCACATGGATGGGGTTCATTGTCCATAGCCGCATGGAAATTGTGACTAGTTTAAAGATGACGTCCTCAGTTACCTGGCTCATGAGCTACTAATGTGCCTGGAAGTTATAGCTCTGGGTCTTGAGAGCTGGAAACTTAGAATCTTAATTATAGCCAATGTTCTTGCTCCTGAGCATAAGATCCTTATACTCAGAGGATGGGGACTGTAGCTGGCTGGCTGCTGCCACCATAACACTGCTGTCTGGTATAAGACTGCCATCATTGTTCAATGAGCACAGGTCCCTTACAGTTAAGGCTCAGAACAACAAGCTCCTAGAGTGGCAGGTCTCTAGGCTCTAGAACTTGTATCCATAAATCACCAGTTCTCAGGACTCAGAACTATAAACCTCTGGGATGATTAGTCCAGTCATCAGACCTTGGCATTCAAGAGCTTGGGATCTCAAACACTGAAGAAGCTGCTGAACGTTTATGTATGACTTGGGCCTGAATATTGGGAAAGGAATCCAGACAGCTGATTAGTACTATGTCAATTTCATAGTAAATAAAAATTCCTTGAAGAAACTGTTTAGCAGATTCTAGATAAAGGTCCATAATCCATATTGATAATTTCAAATATCTAGCCACGAGCAGCTACAAGACCTGGTGATAGGTCTCTGGCAGGAAAACAAAAGACACACATGACCACTGAGGAAACCTCGGAATCTGCAACTGGGCTCCCCACATGTTGACCTGGACCACCCTTGTTGCTGGTACACAAATGCCTGTGTCTGTGCTGGCAATGGTCTGGTCTTCCTGAGCTAAAAAGCCAGGGAAAGATGTATGCCCACTTAGGTACTGGAATACTCATTGGCTTCAGAGCCCAGCCTTTCTAAATGGTTAAGATGTGAGCCGAAAGCCTAGAGTAATATTGAAACATAGCTTTTCTGCTCCCTGGTTTAAATTATTTAAGGATCTCAATTTTCATTCAATTTAATAAGCATTCAACAAGACATACCAAGAGCAAATGCAGAAAATGGAAACGGTGAAGGACACAGCGGAGGAAGCATGACAGATCCTCCACTCCCTTTCAGGGACCTTCAGAAATCATGAGAGTTCAAATACAGAAAAGGAAAACTCCGTGCAGCCACATGAAAACTAATTTTGATCTGTCAAGAAGCCTCATAATCAAGCTTAATGAATGCCTAACAATGACAATTTCCTACTGGAATCCTGACTCAAGATACACTCTGGACTCTTGGTCCTAAAACCTCTGTACTTAGACTGTTATCTTCTGATTAAAAATAATGCTTAATTTAATGTTTTTTTTTTCCATTTTGACACAGCCTAAATGCTAAATGGAAGCTAATTCAGTATGACTGTAGATTGTGGGATCCAGAGCTACTTCCTGTCTAGTAAACTATAAACTATTGCTTAGATCATTAGCCTCCGAAATGACCTTTCCATCATTTTCTTAGGTGACATGCTGCCCCGGAGACTGAGAGGCAATTAAATTATCCCCTAAATGTGAATTTGACTTATAGTTAGTCATTTGTTGGGATATTGCATGGCTGACTAAAATGTAAGCAAAGAGAAACAAATGTTCTGATGACTCAGAAATGTGGCTAGATCTTAAACCTCCTTTTAATGAGACATTTCTTATTTGAAAAATGGGAGGAAGAAGGGAGACTCTCAAGGACATTCCTTTAAGTTTGTTTGATGAATCAACTGAATAAATTCTAAAAACTACTTCCCTCACTTATATTTTTAAATTGAAAATTGACCACTGAGAATTGAGATGATTGCATTTTTAATAGTTTCTTCTCAGTTCATGTGGAAAAGAAGAACCAGACAAAGCTGGTCAGAAAGCAGCAAAGGTGCTTTGAGCATGGAGAAGCCAGCATCTCTTGGGATCCCTTCTACTGCTGGACTCATCTTAACACTCACCCCAGGAGTTCACCCAGTCCCATGTCCACCAACCCTTCCTTAAATCAATATGTTTCAATAGGAAAATAAATGCCAGAGTGTTTGGCAAGGTTTTCTATAGTGTGGCCAATTGAACAGTTTTAAAAGGATTTATTAAAAATTAAACCCTTTCAGTATGGATTATAGGTGAAATGATTTCTTCTTCTTCTTCTTCTTCTTCTTCTTCTTCTTCTTCTTCTTTTCTCCTTCTCCTTCTCCTTCTCCTTCTCCTTCTTCTCCTCCCTCTCCTCCTTCTCCTCCTTCTCCTCCTTCTCCTCCTTCTCCTCCTTCTCCTTCTCCTTCTTCTCCTTCTTCTTCTTCTTCTTCTTCTTCTTCTTCTTCTTCTTCTTCTTCTTCTTCTTCTTCCCTATCCTCCTCCTCCTCTTCCTCTTCATCTGCTTCCCACTTCTCTTCCTCCTCCTTTCCTTCTCCTTCCTAAACAATTTGTATTCTTCCTGTCCCAGATATCCCAAAGGCATCTCATACTCAAACAAGAAATGGAGTCTGGGGCTGGAGAGATGGCCTAGCAGTTAAGAGCACCGACCGCTCTTACAGAGGACCCGGGTTCGATCCCCAGCACCCACATGGTGGCCGAGAACCGTCTGAAACTCCAATTCCAGGAGAACTCCAGTTCCAGGGTAATCCGACACCCTCTTCTGACCTCCGCGGCATTGCACGACACGGGTGCACAAACTTGCATGCAGACAGAACATTCATACACATATAGAAATAAGATTAATTAAAAAAAAAAGAAATGGAATCTGGAGTCTAAGTCTCTAAGTGAGATGACCACAGAACAATACCAAGAGCCCATCTGCAGCCCTGGCCACAGTATACCTTAGTCTCCTCTTTTGTTTACAGTGCAGATCATCCTCACACCCACCTTACATCAACCACAGAGATGGATTAAAGGGCATAAGGTATGCAAGCTCTTCAACCCTGTTTCTGACAGACAAAACACAGACATTTCATATACATATATTTAATTACTTATTTCTATTTTATGTGTATGAGTATATTGCCTGCATGTGTGTACATGCACCCATGTTGTGCAAAGCCTGAGGAGGTCAGAAGAGGATGTTAGATTTCCCTGGAACTTTGCCTTTTGAATGGTTGTTAGCCGCCATGTGGGTACAGGGAATCAAAACAAGGTCCTTGGCAAGAACAGCCAGTATTCTTAACCACAGAGCCATCTCTCCAGGCCCTCTTATACATATATTTACTATTGACTTACTCACCTCCATTTAAGAACAAGATCTCCTGACCTGAACTTTTGGTGAAATAAATCCAGCATCCTTCTAAGTGTTGAGGGTCAAAACCCCAAGTGTCATGGAAGACTTAGTTTGAGTGAGAGAGCCATCTTCCTTCTCCCTCTCCATCCTACCTTCACATACTCTTGTGAAAAATCCCGGCATTCATTCCATCCATCCTGTCTCTCAAGTATCTCTCCATAACACCATCTATCTCACAATTCTGCATCATTCTTTGGGTTATCTGTTTGCTGTACAGAACTTCAAGATTCATCTTCCTATTTTTTCTCTTGGCAGCGATGAGCACTTGTAATAATAAATTAATATCATCATCCCCTACTTATAAATTTAGCAAATCTCTGATGTTTAAGTGGTATACTTCAAGCAGTGGTCTAGTTGCTAGAGCTGGAGCAATAAATAAAGCAGGTAAGTCCCTGCCCTCCAGAAACCTGAATTCTGACAAGTGCTATAATAAGTTGAAAATACAGTTGGATAATATAGGAAGATTCAGTGTGAATGCCCATCATTATTATTAATCACTTTTGTTATAGACCTAACTATTGTCAACTGTAAAAAATAATTCATATGTATGACCTGCAAACTTTAGTTAATACTTCAAGGTAGGTAGGATTCCCATTTTATAATTGAAATAAACAAGGATAATGAAGATCTGGTAACTAGTTTCACATCTTACATTCAGTGAGGATTAGTGCCTAGCAACGTTTGTCTATGCAATCTTTTCCCTTAGCTCCATTATTGATCCTGTGTCTGTCCACTAATATAACCCAGGCCTTTATCACATGACAAGGTCTCTCTGCAATGACTTGTTAAATAACTAAACCACTTCATAAATGTTGACTAAAAACATTGTCAGCCCCATTGAGTGCTTTGTTCCTGGTATAGTTACCCACATGATCTGTATATCTTATTTTTAAGGAATAAGTGGATCTTACTCCAAGATAAACCATAGTACACATCACTTCCTCAGTATAGTGTCACCTAGAGCTCCACAGACCTGGAAATCTCTCTCTCTCTCTCTCTCTCTCTCTCTCTCTCTCTCTCTCTCTCCTTCATTCTGTGTCATTTTTCTCTCCTAATACCTAAGATCCTAGAAAACTTACAGAACCTCCCACAGAAATTGAACTGTCCCCTATATAGACAACAAAATTATCCACCTCAATATAATACAATTTGCATTTTGATGTAATTTATTTATCTTCTATCAACTTGATGTACTCTGACTCTTTTATCACTTTGTATTTTAATGCATTTATCATAATGCTTTGTGTATTTCATAAATTAACAATACTGAATGTAATTTGGGGGCAGGATCAAATTATCCCTTAATTTGTATTAGAAAATGCCTGCCAAAATCTTTTACCTCCATTTGCATGGGCCTTTTGGTGAAAATTTTAAAATGTATAAAGGATTAATAGTAATTGTGGTTGAATTATGTTAATAGATTTGCTCAGTAGAAAAGAACAAAAAATGTGATTATGTGAGTTGTTACAGCAACATGCCAAATAGTGCTATGAGTCCAACCTTTTCTCCTCTGCACCAGTTTCTTATCCAACATCTGATTATTATGACTATTATGGGATTTTCAGTGCCTTCTTTAACTTTCAGAGACCACTAAATCTCAGCATTTGTCTTTGAATACCCCTCTGGATAATTCCAGAAAGGACAGGAAATGTTTTATTCAAAGGAGAATAAAATGCACTGGACTTTTCAAAAACCTTACTCTATAGCTTGGTGTACTATAGAATAGTAGAGGAGGGTAGCCTTGGTCTGAAGTATAAGCTTTATAAAAAGTGCCTTTGGGAGACCAGGCTGTTATCAGGAGGCCTTTTCACTTCCTCCTCCCGCTCTGGTGCCTGTCAAGGCACCATCAATCCATTTCTAGCATTTTACTTAGCTAAGAACTTCTTAGAGTGACAAGAGGGTGATTCATAATACATAGTAAGGCTTCCAGGAAGCTTTTTTACTTTAAGCTGCAGGGTAAGTGAATCAGCCTTTTGCTTTCTCTCAGGAACTACTTATCTTCAATCTTTCAATTAAAGGTCAAAAAACTGAAAGAAGACACTCTGGTTGTCTGTTAAGGTGTTTTGTTCCCATTGTCAGTGAAACTGTTCTTTACATAGATAGATTTCTCTCAATGTGTTCAAGATGTACCCCTTCCATCCTTGGTTCTGATTTAAAAATGTGAGAATTTCTCAGGAGTTGAGGGAAACTTTGACATTCACTTCTTTTTTTATCTTTTCTTAATTTTTATTGAACTTTTGTGCATTTCATACATTTCTTAATTAAATTTAGATCTAATCTCCCTTCCAACTCCCCCACCCTTTGACAGAGCTCATGCATTTTGCCATACACATCTTGGATCTTTTTCTCAGTTTTTTTTAAAGGTTTCAATGCTGATTAGATCGTTCTCTAACTGTAAATTGGAGCCAACTGTTAGAGAGGTAATCTCTTATAAAACCGGTAAAACTGCCTTCTTTAATTGACTAATAGACATAGGAACTGTGAAAAGGATTATTCTCTATTCAGAACCAAATATAATACTAAAGTCTCCTTAAGCTATGCACTTAAGCAAAATATATTAATACAGGAGAGCTCTGATATCAGCAATGCATTATTCTACCAAGGAGAAGTTGGTCAGGGGATCCAAGCCCCCCCCCCCAAAAGGTAAAGGCTTCTTGCCTGTAAACTGGGATACCTGTAAGAAGAGAGGCAATAAGGCCCTACTGCCAAAGACCTGATGTAAGCATGGGAAAGATGTATTGAGACCGCACTTGCAAGTGTACAGTTGGTCTCTGGAATACCAGAGAGTATTGTTACCAAAGGCCACTAAACCAATAAAGCAAATATAGGTCTCCTTGAGTCAAGCAAGACTCCTCCGTCAGCACCAGCTACACCTCACCTGCCTGGTGGCAGCCATATGCCTGTATATCCTAAATCTAATTGGCTATTAGCTCTCTCCTTGGAGGAATAACACATGGCTGATGCCACAAGCTTACATCCTCTAGTGGTTAGGAGATGTTATAAGCCATAGTAAGACCCTGTCATATTTTACAGATAAAGTGTAATTCATGGATTAACATACCATCCAAACATCTGGGTCTATACCAAAGTAACCTACCATAACAATTAGTACTGTTTAAATACCTATATATCTAATTGCTTGTGCTTCATTAGTAGGATTGAAAGGTTATTCCTGGACAAACTGTCAGCCCATGAAAGGAAATAGCCAGAATTGACCAGAGTCCAAAATGACATCTCCAGAGAAAGTAGACTGTTTTGCTTCTTGTCCACCTGTGCCCCTTTTTGAAGCCTTAGGGAACAATCTGTGGAAGAGGGGGCATGGTAGAATGTAAGGGCTGTGATTGGGGTGAATGGTGAAACTACAGCAATATAGTCTGGACACTTATTTGATCAACTTGATTGAACATACAAGCCCCCCCCCCAGCTGGATGGTGGGACCCTTGGGCTGTGTGGGTTTGGGGACAACTGCTTGCAAATTGGTTTTACATGAAGGTTGTTTGTACTCATAAATTATTACATATTGTTAAAAAAATGAAAAAAAATAAAGAAGTAGTAGAAAAAAAAAAGAAATCCCTTTGCAGCCGGATGTGGTGTCAGATGCCTTTAATCCTAGCATTTGGGAGGCAGAGGCAGGTGAATCTTTGTGAGTTCAAGGCCAGCCTGGTCTACAGAGTGAGTTCAAGGACAGCTGGTCTCTACAGGGAGACCCTGTCTCGAAAACACCCCCCCCCAAAAAAAAAGAAAAGAAAAGAAAAGAAAAGAAATCCCTTTCCATAAACGCATAGTTTGACCTCTTTTCCAATTGCTACTATAAAAAATTACATTAAAATATACATCAACTTGCTATTTAATTTAGGAATGTAAAGTAATATTTCTTTTTGCATGTATGCAACTCTACTGTTGAAATGTAAATCCCTAAACATGGGGCTGGAGAGATGGCCTAGCGGTTAAGAGCACCAACTGCTCTTGCAGAGGACCCTGGTTCCATCCCCAGCACCCACATTATCCCCAGCACCCACATGGTGGCTGAGAACCATCTTTAGTTCCAGTTCCAGGGGAATCCATACACATATGAACAAAATTTAAAAAATCATAATAACTGTAAATCCCTAAACATGTTTTGGAATTAACCTATAGTTTATTTTCAGAAGTCACAATTGTGGTACATGTGTGTCCTGTATATATGCATATTTTGAAGCAATACAAATTAAAAGGAACAACAAAGCAACAAAAAAGAGAGTGTTCAAAGAACTGACCAAAATAGTAAATTTCTGCCCCAAACAGTAAACTTCTTCAGAGATTCACTTCTTATAAAGGAGAATTGTGCTTACTTTCAAGAAAAAAACAACAGGTTTTTCATAGCTAGAACCATATTTAAAACCTTCATCAAATGATATTAAAGGGAAAACTATGGGACTCAACCTAAAATGCCTTCTAGAAAATGAAAATTATGTTCACCTTTGCTGTTTTCATAGCTAAGTAAAGAGAAGTGGCAAATCATACAATGAAATGGTAATTATGGGGCTGCAGAGATGGCTCAGCAGTTAAGAGCACTGGCTGCTCCTTCAGAAGACCCAGGTTCAATTCCCAGCACTCACATTGTGGCTAACAACCATCCATAATTCAGTTACAGGGGATCTGACAACCTTTTCTGTCCTCTGTGGGCATTGTGTGATACAGGTACACTTACATGCATACAAAATAAAAAATAAGCCAATCAAAATTAAGTAAAAAACAACACTTATTATAGCCTTATAGTGTACCATACTTGACATGAGTTAATGTATATAATCCTTTTTCAAAATATTAATAGATAGTTCTATTAGTAGTTAGGCCTTATAGATAACTGTGAAAATGGCCTGAGGTTAGAAAACTAGGAAGGTGGCACCTGGACTATTCTATGAGCCTGTGATTTTTACCATCAAGCCACACCATTCTGAAGTGCAGGGAGGGAATGGAGAAGAAAACCAAGATGCTGGGATTGAGTTGCTGGTGTCTCAGCACCCTAGAGATTCCTCAAGTCTTCATTTGCTAGATGTATGCCGATGTAATCTACTTTTATCAACGTATCAATCATGGTCCTTCAGAACTGCTCTAAGCACAATCGTTTATATTTTTAAATAAAAAATTAATTTATATTTATTGAATATCCCATGTCATACAGTGACCAGTCAAACTAAAGTTTAAATGTTCTCCTTGTCTAACCAATTTCTAATACACCACTTTGTCTCTAAGTCCCAGTACTTGGTGGTTCACATATGTTATCTCATAGAAGCTACAGAATTATTCATTATTTAATTTAAACCAAAATATACCCTGTTGTTCTGAAAATGAGTTTACTGATACCTAACAGACTGAAACAGTGACTCCAGGCCAACACAATGGAAAGGACAGAATTGACACCTAGACTTCTTGTAAACTCCAAATCTCCAAACCTTTCTGGTCATCAGGTCACATAAAGCATCTTAAAATTAAACAAAAAAAACAAACAAGTATCCAAACTATTTGATAGTGCAATGTAACTTTTTCATGATAGATGTAGGATGTAGCAAGGGTTTTTAAATGAGGAAACATGAGTTTCAAGACAGGGCCATCAATGGATTGTATTAGTACGCTTATAACTGGAAAATCTAGAAGCACACAGATCTGACCATCATAACCTATTAATGTGATAAACATACTTATTTGTAGAAACTTTGAACATTCTGGAAATATTGATCCCCAACTCATTATTTCAAATGAAAGGTTAAAAATGGTTATGCACGGCGCCATTTTCTCCATCTGTCTCAATTAAATGTATACTTAAAAGTTGTATCATTGTAAAGCTCAAGTAACTGAAAAATTCTTACTTGAAACTAAGGATTTGTTAAAAAACAGCAAACAAACCAGAACTTAGGTAAGGAGAATTATTATTAATATTATTATTATTATTAGTAGTAGTAGTAGTAACAGCAGCAATTTTGGGCTTATTGAAATAGAGTATTTTTGAGTAACATTGAATGGTTTGATCCATAAATCTTCCTACCGTGCTCTCACTAGGGTTGGCATTATTAATATGCAACACTGTGCTTATATTTTAGGACATGAATTTTTATACATTCATCTTATATCACTAGAAATTCAATTAGATGGAAGAAATCTACTGCAAATCCTTTATGGACCATAGGCATTGAGAAACATAAGCATGCCTTCTCAGCAAGCTGAACTAATGAAGCTCATGAATATCCTCATGGTATTTAATTGCTATAACAAGTTACTGATATCAGGTCCTTCTGCACTATAAGAAAGGCATAATTTGATCTGGTGAATTATTATGTAGCAGACTCAAGCTCAGTGAGCTTGTTCATCTGTAGAAGTAAGCCTGTGAAATGGAGCTCATGCTTGCCGATGCATTCAGAAAGGCACTTGTATGAATATAGCTATTACATAATCAATAGTTTTATAGTCAAAATATCAATATAAGATGGCAACCCAGACAAAGGGGAATCAATGACCTCTGCAGTTCTCCAGCACTATCCAGATGTAGGGACAGTTTCTTGTCATTATCCACGAGATTCTACTCATGGTATCTACTTTATGATATGGAGGCCATAAATTACATTTAGATCATAAATCCAGGAAATGTTGTTATACTATAATGAAGGAAAAATACCCAAAGAATTAAGTTATTGTATGTCTTGCCAGAGAAAGTAAATCCTTTTCTTTTTAATTGAACAGAGTCCTTTATGGATATCCCTATCATTGTAAAATACTTGTCTTTCGTGCAAAGTTTTTTCTAAATCTATTTTTCTAATATTAATGTTGCTAGTTCATTCTTGATATGCTTTGCTGGCCATTGGTAAATTTACCCAGCTCTCTCTTGGTATATTTTCATGGGAGATCTCCTGAGCCCAGCAGAAGGTACCCGGGCGCGGGCTGAAGAGCCCCCCCCCCAACTGAGATTACGAAGAAGCATCTGAAGGAGGCAAGCAAAGCAAGCCTTCAACACAGTGAAGAGGCATTTAGGACTCACATTGGAATACAGGCAAGGAGAAGCCCATATGCCAGGATCACGAAGAAGAGACTACACTGGAAAGGGGCAGGATAATCAGCTTTACCAACCCTATGAAAGACTCCTGCAGTGGGATCCCTCCGGGGATGCCCCAGGACACAGACATCAGAAACACAATTGGGAACATACTTAAAGAACTACAAGATCATAAAGAACAAATTAAAGAACTAAGAAAAGAGAATGAGGAACTCAAGAAGGACCGAGAGAGAGAGAGAGAGAGAGAATGACAAGTTCCGGAAGGAAGTAGAAACACTGAAAAGATCCCATGCTGAAAAAGAAAAAGAAACCAACCAGCGAACAAAAGAGCTACAAAAAGAGATCGAGAAGCTCCAAAAAGAAATAGAAACACTAAAGAAATCAGAAGAGGAAATGAAAAAGGAAATCAAACACTCATCCATTCAAGAGGAAAGGAATGAAAAAAGCCTCAGAAGCCGAATGGAGGAAGCAGAACAAAGAATATCAGACCTGGAAGATAACACAGAACAACTAAAAACCTCAAGGAAAGATTATGAAAAATTTAAAAATACACAAAAATGGAACAACCAGGAGCTGTGGGACACTATGAAAAGATCAAACCTCCGCATCATAGGAATAGAGGAAGGAGAAGAATCCCAAGAGAATGGTATTGATCAGATCTTCAACAGAATAATAGATGAAAACTTCCCCAAACTAAAAAAGGACAAACCAATACCAATACAAGAAGCACATAGAACTCCAAACAGACAAGATCAGAAAAGAAATTCTCCACGCCACATCATAGTTAAAATGCTAGACACCCAAAACAAAGACAAAATACTTAAAGCGACAAGAGAAAAACAACAAGTGACCTATAAGGGGAAACCTATCAGAATAACAACGGACTTCTCATTGCAAACGATGAAGGCAAGAAGAACCTGGAGCAAAGCATTTTTTCGGTCTTTTAATCAAAAGTGTGGGTTTTGCTTTTGGCATAGTATGTGATGTCTCTTTGAAAAAATGTCAATTCTCACAAAAATATTTTTAGTGCAATATAAAATGAATGTATACTTAATGTAATTACCAATGCGATAGTATTTATGTCTGTCTTTTAAATATTTATTTCACTGAATTTATTCTATTTTTTTTTATTCATTCATTGTTCAACTCTTTTGTGCTTAGTAGGTACTTTCTTGTGACTTTCTTGTGTGTATGTGTATGTATGTGTGCTTATTTTATAAGTTGTTGCCCTAGAGATAACACTTAACAGCAACTTTATATTTTTTGGGGGGGGTCTTTTTGAGTCAATGTCTCCCTATAGCCCCAGCTGGCCTGGAACTCTTTCAGTAGACCAGGCTGGCCTTGAACTCACAGAGATCAGTCTGTCTCTGCCTCCCAAGTGCTAGGATTAAAGGCATGTACCACCATGCCCGGCACAACTCTAAAATATAATTTTGTGTCATTTTTCCTACTCCATTAGTAAAAATACTTCTGCCTTGTGCCTAGGTCCATTCAGGCTGACAGAGAGCTCCTTAATAGTCAAGGTTCTCTAAAGAAACAGAATCAATAGAATGAATGAATTTATCTATCTCTATCTAAAGCTATAGATGGATTTATTAGTTTAGCTCAAGGGATAGGGTCTGAGTCATCCAATAATGGTCAGTGGCTGCACCTCATTAGAGATGCTGAGAATCTGGTAGTTGTCAGTACTCAGTAGTCCCAATCTAGCACTGAAGGCCTGATTGATTCAGGGATGTCTGCTAGTCTTCAACCTACACTGGAGATGTTGGTCATAGCAAGAAGATGAACTCACCAACCAGAGAGAAGGCAAGTGGCAAAAAGGGATGAGCTGTCTTTGCCATGGCCCTTTATAATGCCCACATTTAGGATGGGTCTTCCAGCTTCAAATCACCTAATCCAAAGGGATTTTTTTCTCACTTGAGGTAATCCCAGGTCCAATCAAGTTGACACCCAATGCCTAGCTATTCAGTACCCAAGCACTTGGGCATCATATTCCTGATTGAGAATTAGGCCCATAGAAGCTGCTGGAGAGCTCCTGACTGGTGTGCCTGGAACATTCTAGCAATCAAAAAACAGAACAAAACAAAAGTGAGAACCTGAAGCATAGACCAATAACTATTCATAACTGATCAGAAAGCAACCAAGGTAAATCAATAATAAATACAGAACCAAACTTCAGTCACACAAAGATGGGCTAGAATTTCATATCAGACACACAACCAAAACAGGAGTCCATATGCCCAGGTCGCAGAGAAGAAATACAAACAGGAAAACCCAAACAACAGGTTCCCACCAAATCCCACCAATCCTATAGAAGTGTTGTAAAATTAGATCAAGCCAGAGGAACCCCAGGACAGAGAATTTAAAAGAATTATAAACATAATCAGAGTATTCAAAATTTTTAAATAATTCACAAAAGAGTGAATTAAGGAACTCAACAAAGAAAGGAGTAAATTTCTGACCAAAGCTCAAGAAAACAAAAATATATGACGAAATGAAATGGCAAAGACAATTCAAGATTTGAAAAGTGAATTCACTAAGCAGAAATATTGAAGAAAACTCAAGCTGAAGTGAAGATGGAATTGAAAAGCTCTCCAAGCCAATTTGGAATGACAAGAGAAAGGCTCAGTGTGAGAAAGAATCAAATGGAAAACAGCATCAATAATGCAGTATAAAGCTGAAGAGTTGGACAACTTGGGAAAATAATATGAAAAATATTTTAAAATTGCAAGAATTGCCTTTAATCTCAGCACTTGTGAGGCAGAGGCAGGCTGATCTCTGTGGGTTCAAGGCCAGCCTGGTTGACATAGGGAAATTCAAGCGATCCAGGGCCACAGGGACACAATTTCTCAAAAAGAATAAATAAATGAATAAATTAATTAATCAAAGGAATTGAATATACAATAAATGTGAGTACCATGAAATGATTAAATCTGTGTTTCCTGGGAATAGGAGGAAGTATAAGAATATCAGGGAAGTGACATTAATCAGAACTTCAACAGGATTATAGAAGAAAACTTTCCTAAATTAAGGAACAATATATTCATACATATACAAGAAGCACACAGAACACCAAATAGACAAGACCAGGAAAATCCCCAGGACAAATCATAGTAGAAGTAGTAAATGCACAGAACAAAGAGACTGTAGTGAAAAATGTAACAGAAAAGTAAATTATGTAAATGAAAACCAACCAGAATTATAACTATTTTTTCAATGCAACCTTAAAACAACCAGAAGAAGCCAGGCATAGTGGCACATGTCTTTAATGCCAGCACTTGGGAGGCAGAGGCAGGCAGATCTTTGTGAGTTTAAGGCCAGTCTGGTCTACATAGTGAGTTTCCAGACTCACTGGTCTCCTGTAGCTGGAGCTACAGGGAGACCCTGTTTCAAAAAAACCCCAAAAGAACCCCCCCAAAAGCCAGAAGAGCTTAGTAAAGTATTCCAAGTTGTAAATGTTCATAGATGCCAACTCAGAATATTTTACCCGGCAAAACTGTTTATCCTAGTTGAAGGAAAAAAAAAAAAAAATCCTCCATGATATAAAAGAGTTGAAAGAATTCATGTCCACTCAAGCATCCCTACAGAATACTCAAAGCAAGACAAAGGACACAGAAAAGGATGACCATACACAGAGACCACTGAAATTAAACAAAAGGAGGTGTGATGACAGAACCACAAAATAGGGTCAAGAGCACAAACAGAGATATAAAGTCATTAACCAATGCATATCTTTCAATAATGACTTTAGATATCAATGGTTCTCAACTCACCATTCAAAATTAACAGGATATTGGAATGAATGCACTAAATAACAAAATCCATATATTCGTTATCAGCAGTAAATTCATCTTACCTTCAGGAATAGGCATGAAAGGATGAAATAGTCCACGTAAATGTCACTAAGAAACAAACAGGGATTGCTATTCTAATATTTGACAAAATAGACTTCAACCTAAAATTAAACAGAAGAGGTGAAGAAGATCATGTAATCCTGATCAAGAGAACAATCAAATAAAATGATATTACAATTATGAGCATGAACATATATGCACTAAACACTGGTGTACCCAATTGCATTCATAAAAAAAAGGACTACTGGACTTCAAGATAGAATAATTCATACTCAGTAATATATCAGACGATGTCAATGCCACACTCTCTCCAACAGATAGGTCACTAGATAAAAGATAAACAGAGAAATAGCTGAATTAAGTATCATACATCAAATAGAACCAATAAATAGACACCTACAGTCTAATCCAACCAGGCAACAAAGAGTATGGATTCTACTTATCGTCCAATGGAAGTTTATCTAAAATAGACCACATGTCAGGGGAAAAACAAACCTTAACACATACACTAAATGAAATAATGTCATGCATTATTTTACACAAATGCAATAAAGCTTAAAATCTGCAAAAAAGTTCTAATAACTACATAAACTCATGGAGATTAAACATCATACTCTTCATTGATGAATGAGTCAAAGAAGAAATAAAAAAAAAAGAAATAAAAGAATTCCTGGAAATAAATGAAAATGATAACACAACACAACAAATCATCTAGGACACAGTAAAAACATCCCTAAGAGGGAAGTTTATTACTATAAGTACCTACACTATAAATCAGAAACTGCACAAATGATTAAATTAATGATAGAATTCAAGGTTCTGGGAAAGCAAGAACAAAATAAAGCCAAAACCACCGGATGGGAATAAATAATATAAAAAAGAAAAGAAATAAATGAACCAGAAAAAAGAAGACAATTAAAAGAATCAATTAAATTGAAAGCTAATGATTTGTAAAGATAAACAAGAGAGAGCAATAAAGACCTATAGCCTTGCTAACCAAAAGAAAGAAATACCAAATTCAATCAAGAAAATCTGAGATGAAAGGGGAAATAGCCCAACAGACACCAAAAAGATCCAGAACATTATAAGGGAATATGTTAAAAATGTAGACACTTGTTAAATTAGAAAATCTAAAAGAACAGTGAATTTTTAAATTTAATGAACCACCAAAGTTAAACCAAGAATAGATCAACAACTTAAACTAACACATACCTAATAAGGAAATCAAAACAGTAACACAGTACCCCAGGTAAAAAAGTCCAGGCCAAGTTGCTTTCACAGCAGAATTTTACTAGATCGTCAGTGAAGGACTATAGTTAATATTACTTAAATCATAAAAATTATAGAGGTGGACATCTCCCAAATGCTTTCCATGAAGCCATTATTGGTTCAATACCAAAACCAAGTATTACACGGCCAAAGAGAATTATAGGTTCATACCCCTTCTGAACATAGATGCAAATATTCTCAACAAAATACTTGAGAATTCCATAGAGACACATATCGAAATGATCATCTACCATGATCAATCTATCATTCTTCCAGAGATGCAGGGATGGTTCAATATACAAAAATAAATAAACGTAACAAATCATATAAATGGACTTAAAGACAAAAATCACATGATCATCTCAGATGAAAAAAAAAGTCCTTTCACAGAATTGACCATGCATCCATGATAAAAGCCATAGAAATAATTGGACAGGAGGGAATATCTCAGTATATATAAGGCCGTATAAAACAAACCCATAGCTAACAGCATTCTAAATGGAGAAATCCTTAAAATATTCCCATTAAAATCAGGATCCAGACATGACTGTCCACTATTCCCACTTCTTTTCAGTATATTGCATGAAATTTTAGCTAGAGCAATAAGATAAGAGACTGAAATTAAAGAGGGGGTACTAATGGGACAAGAAGTGGTTAAATTACCAGCAGTTGAAGATGATATGATAATACACATAAGAGATCCCAAAAATTTTATCAAGAAACTTCTAGAAATGATGAAAACTTCACAAAGTGACAGGACAAAAAATTAGATGTTGTATATACATTAAGCCATCAGACAACGAGTTTATAGAAACTCTCCTATTCTTAATAGCATCAAAAAATGAAAATATAATGTCTAGGAATAAACCAAGTCAAAGACATCAAATGCCTCTATAATGGAAACTTGCACAGTATTGGCACAAAGATAAATAAGTAGATCAATGGAAAACAATAAAAGGACCAAATATCTGTGGACTCAATTTTAGCCAAATAATATTTGACAAAAGTACCAGAAATATACACTGGAGGAAAGACAGCATCTTCAACAAACTGTGATGAGAAAACTGGATCTCCACCCAGAGAAGAGTGAAATAAGACCTGCATTTTTAACTCTGCTAAAAGTCAACTACAAATGGATCACAGACCTCAGTGTGAAACTTGGAATGCTAAAATTCTGAAACTATTAGAAGAAAACATAGGTAATACCATTTAAAATATAGGTGCAGGTAAGAATTTTCTAAATTGGACTTCAGTCAATAATGAAGTAATGTCAACAATTGGCAAGTGGGACATCATTAAACTAAAAACTTCTGTACATCAATGAAACAATCAATCAAGTAAAGAGTAAGCCCAAAGAATGGAAGAAAATCTTCACCAGCTATACATCTACAGAGGATTAATATCCAGGATAAATAAAACCTCAAAAACCAAAGAATCCAGAAAACAAAGGAGCCGGTTAAGCAATGGGATATGGACAGGAACAGAAATCTCTCAAAATAATAGATAATAATGGCTAAGAAACACCTTTGAAGTTGTTCAACATCATTAGTAATTAGGGAAATGCAAATAAAAACTACTTTATGATTTCATTTTACCCCAGTCAGAATGGCCAATTTAAGAGAACAGATGACCCCAAAGTCTGACAATGATGACATAGGGAACAACAATCCACTGCTCTTGGGATTGCAAACTGGTGCAATCACTGTGTAAATTGGTGTGAAAAAAAAAAACATTTAATAAAACTAAATATTGGGGCTGGAGAGATGGCTCAGTGGTTAAGAGTACTAAGGGCCCTGGTTGATTCCTAGCACATGATGTCTCAAAATGAACTACAACTCCAGTTCTAGGGGATCCAACTCCTGATTTCGATGGACATTGCATGACATGGGTTCACTTACGTACACGCAAATAATGTTCCTACACATAAAATAAAAATAATAAATAAAATATTAAGAAAAACCTAAACATTGGGTCTGGTAATACAACTTGCATCCCTGGGATGAAACCCACTTAGATGTGATATATGATCTTCTTAATGTGTCTGAATTTGGTTTGAAACCATTTTCTTTTTTAATATTTTATCATTTTATTTTATGTAGATGATTGTATGGACTTCATAGATGTAAGTGCAGCCATGTTATGCAGTGCCTACGGAGGTTAAAAGAGGGTGTTGGATCCCCAGGAACTGCAGTTAGGGACAATTGTTTGCCACCATGTGGGTGGGTGTTGGGAATTGAACTCAGGTCCTCTGCAAGAGCAGTCAGTGATCTTAACCACTGAGCCACCGCTCCAGCCCTTGAAAACATTCCATTGAGATTTTGTTTTCATCTCAGAAATTGGTGGGTGGTTTTTCTTTTACTGGTGTGTTCTTTTTCTGATTTGATATCAGAGTAATTCTTGCTTTGTAGAATGAATTTGGTAATGCTGCTTCCATTTTATTTTATGGGATACTAGGAGAAGATTTGTATTTAGACTTGTCCTTAAATGTTATTAAAATTAAGTAATGAGGGGTAGGATTGCAACTGTTTTCAGATCGCTTTACCTAACATATATGGGGTCCAGGTTTGATCCCCTAATTCTGCATACACTGAGAATGGTAGAGGGCATGTCTACAAGCTCTGGGAGAAGAAGAAAGAAAGGAGACTTTCAGGGTCATCCTCAGCTGCTACACACTAAGTTGGAGGACAGCCTTGGTTACATTGTGACCCTTCTCCAAAATGAAATGGAACAAAATAAAAACTAGAACTCAGGAGCAAATCCACATGGCATTTGTTTTTTCTTTGTGTAGTGACTTTTAGTTACTGCTTCAATCTCACTATTTGCACTGTGCCTCTTTTATATCATCTGAATATAAATTTGGCAGACCATATAACTTTAAAAAAGGCATCTTTTCCTTGGACATTTTCTAGCTTTTGGGACCATAAGTTTTCAAACTACTCCCTAATGGTGTTCTGGATTTCCTGGTTGTAACAGCTCTTTCCTATTTCATTTTATTAATTTGGGTCTTCTTTCTTTCAGTTAATTTGGACAGGGCTTTGCCAATAATCTTAATGTTTTCAATTAACCAACTCTTTGATTGATTGCATTTATTTTTCTTTCAGTCTCTATTTCATTATTTTCTGCCCCAATTTTTACTGATTTTGCTATCTGAGCTACTGGGTTTTGAACATTTATCCAGAACCTACAGATCCATGATTATCTGAGATCTCTCTGATTCTTCAATGTGAATGCATATAGTTATGAAGTTATCACTTAGAAATTCCTGGCTGCATTTCAGTGGTTCTGATAGATTGTGGTATTGTTTTCAATAGATTATTGAAATTTCAAATTTCTCCTTTGATTTCTCACATTATCCTATGTTTAGTCAAAAACGTATTTATTCTATCTTCTGAAGTTTCTCCTTCTACTGATTTCCAATTTTATTTCACTGTGGTCTGATATGATACATAAAATTATTATTATTCTCCATTTTCTAAAGGTTGCTTGGTGGCCCATAATATGATAAGTGTTAGAGAATATTCCATGCACAGTTGAGAAGAATGTATATTCTATGTGTGGTGGTTTGAATAATATTATCCCCCAAAAGGTTCCAAGTATCTGGAGGTGCTGCTTTGCTGAGAGGAAGCACATCATTGGCTGAGGGCTTGGAGACATCTTAAGTCTTGGTAGATTTCTGAACTCTCTCTGCTTCCTGTGCCTACTTGAGGAAATGTTTGCTCAGCTTTCTGTTCCTGTCACTGTTGCCACCACGTCATCCTCACCATTATGGACTCAAACCCCTCTGGCACTGTAAGGTCAATCAACTCTTCATAATTACCCGTGGTCATGGTATTTTATCACAGCAGCAGAAAGTTCAGTAACAGAGAATTTAATACTGACTTTGGGATGTTGTTGTTAAAAAGAAACAAAACAAACAAACAAACAAACAAAAGACTGACCATGTCGGTTTTTGGAGGAATGTGGATGACTTTGAAAGTTTAGTGGAGAAAAGTGATTGAACTTTTGTAAGCAGAGCTTAAGAGGAAGTTCTAGTAAGAGCCTGGAAGAAGGTATTAGTGAGAGAAAAGTAGTTCTAATTGGAAATATGGACTTAAACAGCATCTGACTATGGTCTGCCCAGAGGGTAACCGTTTCCCCAAGGTTAAGTTGAAAATTGATGGAATGATTTCTTTGAGAGGGAAATTTCAAGAGAGCCTAATGTTGAATCAGTGGCATGGTTATTAATAGTGAATGTTATGGAGATCTACAATGCAAAAGAGCAAATGGAACAGAAAAATGAGAAAAGTACAGTTTGACAGTCAAACTTAGCAATGTTGTTCATGTGGTGCTGACTTCAGAGTCAGAAAAGACGTAAGAGTGAAGGAGTCATCTGTTCTTTCTGAGTGGTTTCATAGAACTGCCTTAGTCAGGCACATGCACCAGGGACATCCCTGCATAAAGCAGGCACTGAAAGACCAAGACACTCCCATGTGTGTGAGGCTGTGAAGGGAAGGCCTGGTTGGCAGTGAAGAGCACCGGACACTGGGGATTCTAGAGCTGTGAGACAGCTGCCAAGGAGAGCTGCATGCAGGGAGTGTTACCAGACTGAGAGAGAGTTGCACTCAGCAAAGCTGGAGGGGCTGAGTCATCTAAACCCTTTTAAGTGTAAAGTCTCAGAACTCAGACATGAAGCTACTGAGTTTAGTGCTAGCCCTACTGGTTTTCAGTCTTGTTTTGGTCTGGTGTTTCCTTGGTATGCCCCCCATTCCTCCCTTTAGAAATGGATGTGTGTATTCAGAATCGTTCTATGTTACACTTTTACTTTTGCACTGTTTATAATTTGACTTTAGTTTTTACAGAATCTTATAACTAAAAGTGCTTGAGTTTAAAAGAGACTGGATTTTTGACTATTATTGAGACTGTAAAAGTCTATGAGAACTTTTAAATTGGGGTTGGACTAAATGTATTTTGCATTATGCTATGGTCATAAGCCTACGGGGGGCCAGGGACTATAACGTGGTGATCTGAATAAGAAAGTCCCTCATAGCTCCAAGTATCTATCTGGACATTTTGTTCCCAGTTGGTGATGCTGTTTTTGGAGATTTTAGGAAGTGCAGCTTTGTTGAGGGGAAGCATGTCATTAGGGGCAGTCTTTGAGAGCTCTTCACCCTGGCCAGATTTCCAGTCTCTCTCTGCTTCCTGTGCCTGCTTGAAGAAGAGGTTGCTTTCTCTTTCAGCCACTGCTATCATCATGTCATTTCAGCCACTACGGATTCTAATCCCTCTGGAACTGTAAGCTCAAACAAATTCTAACGTTTATATGTTTCAACGGTCATGATGTTTTATCACAGGAATAGAAAAGCAACTAATACATAATATGTGTATATATACCTATATATTAAATACCATTGATCTGTTAAATCCCATTCATCTGTATTATAACATCGTTCTGAAGTTTCTTGGATAATTTTTAGTTTGGGAAACATATCTAAGGTAGTGAAGTTCCAGTGTTATTGTAACATGTAGTAAGTGTTCCTTCTTTTCTTTTACTGTATTTTCAAAGAGTGGAATTGGGAACTTCAAAATTTTGCATGTGAATATAATGTATTATATCTTCTGGGTGAATATGTAGTACTCTATGTCTCCTGACTAGGCTTGCTTGAGGCCTACTTTGTCAGGTATAGGGGTCACTATGCTGCCTTGTCCACTGCTTCCCTTTGCTCCATAGGCTGATCTCTACCCTTTAATTCTCAGTTTTTGGAGCCTTTTCCATCTAGGTGTGGTTCATAGAGACATAGGTAATTGGAGTGTCTTTTTCAACCCATTTATTTGGTCTACAATTTACAATTCACGAGTTGAAATTTTTACTTAAGGTTATTATTGAAGAGGTCTGCTATTTCTTGTCATTCTGCTGCTTTTTGTTTGTTTGATTGGATTATTGGTAGTAATTTTCTTCCTGCATTGGGGTTTGTTGAAGTTTTGGTGAATTACTGTAGTGTACATGATTGATACCATCATCTCATGAAAGGTAAACTTGCCTATATATTTTTTTTTAATTTTATTTATTTCTGTATGTGTATGAATGTACTGTCTGCATGCAGGTTTGTGCACCCGTGTCGTGCAATGCCGCGGAGGTCGGAAGAGGGTGTCGGATTCCCCCGGAACTGGAGTTCTCCTGGAATTGGAGTTTCGGAAGGTTCTCGGCCGCCATGTGGGTGCTGGGGATCGAACCCGGGTCCTCTGTAAGAGCGGTTGGCACTCTTAACCACTAGGCCATCTCTCCAGCCCCAAACTTGCCTATATTTTTATGAATGACACATGTCTTCCTTATTCTCTGGTGTATAGTCTTCCTTTAAGAATTTTGTACAGTGCTGATTTGGTTGTCATGAATTGTTTAATTTGCACTTATTTTGCAATGTTCTTAATTTTTCATCAATTTTGAGAGATAACTTTGCTGAGTATAGCAATCTTGCTTGGCAGTTATTGATTTTTCAGTGCTTAAAATATACCATTCAATTTTTCCCATAGACTTTAAACTTACTGATAAAAAAGCTGATGTTATTTTGATATTTCTGTGAGAACTTTACTCTCTGTTCCTCATCTGGTTCCAATAAGTTACAGTCTTGCATCTGTTGAATAATTGCCATTATAGGAGTGTTTTATACACAATTTAATTATTATTTTTTAGTTTTTTAATATGAACTGGAGTCAAAGACAGTTCTTAGCCACCATGTAGGTGCTGAGAATAGAACCCAGGTCCTCTGTAAGAGCAGTCAGTGCTCTTAACTGCTGAATCATCTCTCTAGCCTCCACAATTGAATTGTTAACCATTTACATTTCCAAATGTTGGCCCCCACCACAAATATGAAAAAAATATCTAAACTGTTTTTCCCTTTGGTATTCATAAAACTCTCTAATTGCCTTCTTGTGTAAATTTACATTTTCAGTTTCTAGGCAGGACTTCACTGGATCAGATGAACATGAAGCAATGTTATCATTCCAGTCTGCTTCCTACCTACTTGCAGCCATCTGTCCCATTCTCTTGTCTTGAACACCTTACTTTTTCCTCTGTCTTCTGATTCTTTCAAAGGATATTTCAGTGTCTGCTCAGTTTCATGAAGTAATTGAGTGTGGGCTGACTACTCCAACTCTAGAGTACATCTTCACAGCTTCTACAGTGACTATTGTTATGTTTAGATGGCATTAACAGGAATGGAGTGTCTGCATATGTTATGCAGTATAGCCCTCACAAGTGATAAAACTCAAGATAGATTTAAGCTCCATGCAGAAGTTATTAAATATATGTGGAAGATACAGTCATAAACCATGTAAGATAAAGAAAAAAATAAACTCATATCAGTGTGGAGACAAGCTGGTTTTAAGAGTCAATGGGAGGGCTGGAGAAATGGCCTAGCGGTTAAGAGCTCCGACTGCTCTTGCAGAGGACCCGGGTTCGATCCCCAGCACCCACACGGCGGCTGAGAGCCGTCTTTGGCTCCAGTTCCCGGGGAATCCGATGCCCTCTTCTGACCTCCGTGGCATTGTACTACACAGGTGCACAAACCTACATGCAGACAGTACACTCATACACATTAAAAAAAAAAAAAGAAAAAGAAAGAAAGAGTCAATGGGAAAGTTCAGATAGTTGAAAAGAAAAGCTCAGAGCACCTGAAGAAGTCTTCATGGTGGGATTCAGTCCCTGGGATATACAAGAACTGAGAAAGCATTTCCAGAGTAGGAAGGACCACAGCATGTCTAAGGTCAGTCAAAGCATAGCTGTAGCTGGAGCAGAGCCTGTTCCCAGGACAAGAGCCTTCAAATAGCAAGGTTTTAGAACATTATCAATTAATGAATGAGAAAACTTGACTTAGATGACCTGAAAATGTTCCAGGGACAACTGTGAGATCTCCCTGTAGGCTATCACACAGCCTCTTAGGACCAATAGGAATGTATATAGCCCTCACTATCTGAAGTTATTTGGAAGAGGAGTGTCACGTGGTATCTCTGGCAGGAGAGGTCTGGTGACTCGAAGGACTTTCGCGTGTAAGAATATATACTGATGACCCGCAGGAGCCAAGAAAATGCAAATGATCCATGGGAGTAAAAAGGAATAAGGAACTCAAGAGCAAAGGATAGTAGCTGCAAGGGGAGAAATGGGGAAATATGGGTATTTAAACTACTTTAACTGGGGAGGGAAGATGGTTATATAGGGCAGAAAGAAAGACCAGTAGTGCTCAGGCGGTGTGGAATACCAGAGGGAATTGTATTATTTCAAAAAGCCCACTGAAAAATACATGTACATTATATATAAAAAGTGGATGGTTATAGCTGAAAGCAAATATATAACAAGGGGCAGCATTCCAGTTAGGAGAAACTGGCCCCTAAAATAACACAGGGCATTGTCACAGCTCTTGATTGCTTCCCAGAAGTGGAATGTCAGACATGATTTCTGAAGATTGGACATAATTCAGAAATAAGACTTGAAGCAATTGAGCTGTAACTGACCTGGAAGTTTCCTCCCTGAAGACCGGCTCTCATAATATCAGAGGATATCATGCAAACTGCTAAGGGAGAACCAATCAGTGTTCCTATCCAGGTGTAAAGCCTATAAACACAACAGGGCCAGCAAACTTTCTCTAATGGTAGAGTAGTAGCATGCTTATCTTGGGAATAATAAATAGTTGCCCAAGTAGACGTAAGGCCTGTTCAATGGTAGAGAACTCATGTGTGGTACTGTAAACTTAGCCAAATACACATGGCTGGAGAAGCCAAAGATCTTGGAGAAAAACCTACTTTTGTTACATCCCTAAACCAACATAATTTATTACTAAATATATTTCCTTATATTTATGGACAAGTTTACATCTCACCACTTATCCAAATGGCTTCCTTTTGCAAAAGATATGAACTATTACAGAGTTTTGCAACTGGTCAAACACAGAGAATAACCATCTTTGAGGTCCCCAGCCCTAAGTGGCACATCTACAATGCAACCTCTGCACCAAAGGCTCAGGGTATCTACCTGAACAAGGGGCAGAACTAACATTAATTCATCCCCAACTCTCACCAGTGGAACCTCTTCATACAACTCAGTAAGCCACAACAGACCAAAAAGCAGAGAATAAGAGACTGAATAAGTTTATCTTTGAGTAGGACACATATCAAACTTTGCCACATAAAATTCTAGGAGGATTATGGCAGAGGGGACAGACAATATTTTAAGAGCCAGAGGTGGTTGATAACCACGAGGAAACAGTTTCCCAGAAACTTTGGCCTCTTATTTTCTAATTAGTAACTTTTAATTTTCTCCTCTTGTCTTGTTACTCTATTGTTTCAATCACTATATTGAAAAGGAAAGGGGGGTCTGGAGAGATGGCTCAGCAGTTAAGAGTGCTGACTGCTCTTGCAGAGGACCTGGGTTCAGTTCCCAGCACCCACATGGTGGCTAAGAACCGTCTTTAACTCCAGTTCCAGGGTAATCCAACACCCTCTTCTGACCTCCACAGCATTTCATGACATGGGTGCACCAACCTACATGCAGACAGTACATTCATACACATAAAAAATAATAAATAAATTAAAAACAAATTAAAAAAAAGAAAAGGAAAGGGAATCGTAAATAATCTTGCTTGGCTCCTGATTTTAATGGGACTGTTTTGTGAACTTTCTCCATTTAGAATGATGTTGGCTGTGGATTTGTTGAATATAGTCTTAATTATGTTGAAGTAATTTCTTTCCAGTCCAGTTACCCATGCAACTTTTAGAATGAATGCATGCTGAATGTTGTATTTTGTCAAATGACTTTTATGTATCTATTGAGATGATCATATAACTTTTGCCTTTAAGTCCATTTTTATGATTTATTATGTTTATTGACATGAATCCTGAATCATTCCTGCACATCTGGAATAAATACAAATTGATCAGATGGATCATCTTTTTGTTAGGTGTCTATATGCAATTTGGGAGTATTTCATTGAGAAATTTTTCATTTATGTTTTTATGGATATAGTTCTATATTTCTCTGTTGTTTTTTTTTCATCTCTTTATCTAGTTTTGGTATTAGAGCAATAGTGGTATCATAAAAGGAATTTGGGAATTCTCCTTTTGTTTTTATATTTTTGAATAATCTAAGTAATAATGATCTTAGATCATTGAAAATCTGGAAAATTCTACTGTGAATCCATCTGGGTTTGTGCTTTTTATACTTGGGAGGCTTTGTATTACTGTTTCGGTTTCTTTTTTTTGGATTTGTTTAAGTTGTTTGTCTCTTCTTTAACATTTACAGTTACACTGAATTTAGAAATTCATTCATTTATTTTATATTTCCTAATTTAAAAGAGTATAGGTTTCTAAGGTTTTCATGTATACTTTTTTCATGTATAATTTTTTTTTGTATCTGCCAGAGGCATTTTTCTCTGATTGTCTTGATTTGCATTTGTTCTTTTTCTTTTGGTCAGATAGGCTAAGTTTCTATCTTTCAAAGAACCAGATGTTAGAGTCATTGATTCTGCATACTGTTTCCTTGTTTCTAATTCATTGATTTCTTCACTGATGTTCATTTTGAATTTCCTTCTACTTACTATGGGTTTGTTGTTCTTCCCTGTCTGTATTCCTGAGTTCTACCATTAAGTCATTGATTTCTGCTTTTTCTGTTTTTTTTTTTTTTAATATTGAAGATATTGTTTTTTTATCTTTTCAAGACAGGGTCTCCCTGTAGCCCCCAGCTGTCCTTGGAGATATTTTTATCCTCCAATGTTTATTCCTTTTATTTATATTTTTTGAATATTTGTGCATTTCATACAAAACACCTTAATCATCTTTACATCCATCTTTTAATCTGGCCTCCTCTTAGCCCACCCTACTGGAGTTCACACATGTTTTTGTGTATGTTAAAGCCTATCCAGTCAAGATATTGTATTCAGACATCCCTTAGTGTGAGTTCATCCACTGGGGTTTAGTCAGACTATTGAGAGTCTCCCTTAAAGAAGATCAACACTCTCTTACCCAGCAGTAATCAGCTCCCAATAGTTTTTCAACTAAGATTGAGGCTTGCTTCCCATTTCTCCAGTTCCACACATTTTTTTTTTGTTTTCTTCAGTTTACATGTGTCTTGTGTAGGCTGAAGTCATTGCTGTAGGTTTATATGAGTGAGGTCCCAGGAGCCTGTAAGACTCTCTTTCTATATGGTCATGTACCTCCTCCCTAGCTCTTATAATATTTCTGCACCCCACTTCCACAATGGTCTCTGAGCCCTAAAAGGGTGAATTTTAATATAGGAGTTCTGTTTAGGGATGCACACTCTGCAGATTCTTATTCTGTATGCTTTGGCTAACTGTTGTCTTCCGTATTCATTGCAATTGTTGAATGAGGGAGCTTCATTGATGAGAGTTGAGAAACGCATTAGTATTTTCTCTACCCATCGTTCCAATATGTTCTGCAGTCTTAAGTGTAGAGGTTCCATTGTTCATGTGCGACTTAATGTTGTATATCTCATAGACACTTACTCTCTGTGTGACACCAGTTGTGGAACCCTGTAATAGTCTCTATCTATTGAAAAAGAAGTATATTTGATGAGTGGTGACTGCCATATTTGTCTCTAAGGATCTATATTTAGCATAGAATAAGAAATTTCATTTGTCTAGAGATGTCACAGCCATAGTGTTTTCTCTATGATCTATAACTTCTCTAGTCATGTGTATTTGTTTACTATGTTTACAGTACCACCCATGAGTTCTCTCCCCCATCGAGTGACCTTTAAGTCCATTAGGTAGATTTCGATTACTCTCGAGAGAAAAGTGCCACAATTGCACCAATATAGATTGTTGTGCCAGCTGTTATGGTTATTAGGGTTTAAAAGCTGAGGTTGGACAATCAATTGATGTTCTCCCTTAAAAGCTTGCATTGTATCCTCCAAAACTTTGAGCTAACCCTCACTGAGGAGGCTTCAAGGTATGTCCAACTCTATTGCTCCAAGTCCTGTGACTTAACTATGTCTTGTGTGCAACAATAGGGTTTTCCCTCCAAGTTCTGGGAGGCAATAGTTTTTGAAATTGGGGAGTCTCTTGGAAAACCTTTGCCAACAACTTATAGAACGATTTCTCCTGTCTATCAATGTTCCTTGGTATATAGCCTTCAGTTATACACACGGAATCATGTAGAGACATTATATGTGCAATTTTTTAGTAGGCTTTTGAAGTAAAACATCGCCCTCTGGTTTTTCACACCCAGCAAGTCTTAGCTCTTTCTCCCTGCCTTTTTGATTTTTTAATGTAGATACCTAGAGCTATAAAGTTTCTTCGTAAGACTGTTTTTAATGCTTCCAAATAATTTTGTTGTGTTGTATTATCATTTTCTTCTAGTTCGAAGAATATTTTTATTTCATTCTTGATTTCTTCTTTGACCAAATCATCAATCAAAAGGGTCTTGCTTAATCTCCATAAGTTCATGTAGTTAATAGAGCTTATTTTGCTGTTGCTTTTAAGCTTTCTTGCATTGTGGTCTGATAGAATACAATTATTTCATTTATTTGTATTTGTTGAAATTTGGTTTGTGCCACAGTTTGTGATTTATTTTAGAGAAACTTCCATGGGCTGCTAGGTAGAATGCATATTCTTTGGTACTTGGTGAAATATTCTGTAGGTATCTGTTAGGTCTATTTGCTGGAAGTCTCTCATTTAACTCAGAAGTTATTCTGTTTATTCCTTGATTTGTTTGATGGAGATAGTGGGGTATTGAAGTCACCTACTATTACTGTGTCAATGTAAATCTGTGTCTTGGAATCTGATAGTACTGTTTTTATGAAATTAAGTGCACCTGAATTTGATGGATATATATTCAATTTGTAATGTCTTCTTGGTTAGTTGTTCCTGTGATCAGAGTAAAGTGACTTTCTTTCTGTCTTCTGAGTGATTTTTGTTTGAATTCTATGCTGTCAGATATTATATAGTAAGGCCTGTTTGAATCTTAGTGTCATTTGTTTGGATTATTTTCCATTCTTTCCTGCTAAGGTGGTGGCTGTCCTCTCAGGGAAGATGAGCTTTCTTGTAGCCAACAGAAAGATTGCTTCTTAATTTATTCATCTTTTGACTGGAGAATTGAAGCCACTGATAGTTAAAGTTATCATTGAAAAATATTTATTAGATTCTGTTCTTTTCTTTTTATGTTCTTAGTCCTACTTTATGTTTCAATAATTAGACCTTCCTTTTACTATTTTAGCCTTTTGGATATATTCATTCCTTTCTTCCGTCCTTTATATTGCTTTTGAATATTCTCTATAAGGCCGTTTTGTTTCGGAAATTAATTCTTTCAATCAATTTGTATCATGGAAGATTTTTTTTTTTTTAGTCTTTTTGAGACAGGGTCTCCCTGTAGCCCCAGCTGTCCTGGAACTCACTCTGTAGATCAGGCTGGCCTTGAACTCACAAAGATTCGCCTGCCTCTGCCTCTCGAGTGCTAGGATTAAAGGCGTGCTCCACCATGCCCGGCATGGAAGATTTTTCTTTACTCTTCAAATATGATAGTTTTTCGGGATAAAGTATTCTGGGTTGGCATCTATGATCACTTAGAACTTGCATATTTGTGTCAGGATCTTCTGAATTTAGTAGGTTGCATTGAAATTCACTGTGATTCTGGTTGTTTTTCCTTTATATATGACTTTTTTTGATCTTGTTACTTTCACTACCCTTTGTTCTGTGCCTTTAGTGATTTTACAGCAAAGTACAGTTGGGAGTTTCCATGCTGGTCCCATCTATTTGGTGTTCTGGGTGCTTCTTGCATCTGTATAGGTATGTCTTTCCTTAACTTAGGAAAGCTTTTTTTTTCTATAATCCTCTTGATGCTCTGATTAATGTCACTGATCTGAGATTCTTCTCCTTCCTTCATGTCTATGATGCATAATGTTGGTCTTTCATGGTGTCCCACATTTCCTGCATATTCATTCCTGTGTTTTTTTAAAAAATATTTTTCATACTCTTGTTGAATGATCTAGTTCTTCAAATTTATCATCTATTCTTGATATTCTGTTTTCCATCTGACCGATTCTGACATGTCAAATTGCTTTATTGAGTTTTTCATTCCCATTTTCATTCCAGCTTGAGTTTTCTTCAGTTTATTTATTTCTTTAGTGAATTGACTTTTCGACTCTGAATTGTATTTGTCATTTTATTCAGCCCTGTATTGTTTTATCTGAGCTTCAGTGAGGTATTTATTCATATCCTTTTGAGTTGTTTGTGTATTTTTAAAAAGTGGATTCTTTGATCATGTTTACGATTGTTCTTATAGACTATGTGTCCTGAGGTATCTCTTAATAGTTCTTCTTATAGAACACTTTAATGGAACTGTTGGGTTTGGGAGGAGGAATATTATTTTATTTTTTCAAATTGTTCATGGTTTTATGTTGTGACCTGGACATATATGGAGTTCCTTAGTTTGTTATGTATCTGCTATGAAATTCTAACTTGTCTTTGTTGAGTTAAAGTTCAGCTCTGTTTTTATTATTGATTTACCTTGGCTGCTTTCTGATCACTTTGAATAGTTACTTGGTCTGTGATATAGGTTCTTTGACTTTTTTTTTTTTTTTTTTTTTTTTTAAATTTGGAGGAACCAGAGATTACAGATCAGCCTGACAGAAGCTTTCCAACAGGGCCACATGGCCTAGCCTGAGTCATGATGATGGGAATCAAGTCAATAGGTTCTGACTAGCTAAGTATAGAAGATGTGAGCCTCAGGGTAGAATGAATGTGGCATATCCCAAAGCAGAGAAAGAGTGACCCTTGGAGAAAGACCCAGATAATTCACTTCCTTACTTGTATGTTGTTTTCAGGTAGTGGCTGTGCGTGTGTGTGTGTGTGCGTGTGTGCGCGTTGTGTGTGTGTGTGTGTGTGTGTGTGTGTGTGTCCTAGACCTAAGGGCCCTAGATGGGGTCAGAGTAGGCCCGTTCTGACTAGTTCTGACCAGCTAAGCAGGGAAGATGTGAGCCCTGCAGCAGCAGCAATGGGGCTGCCCCCAAAGCAGAGGAGATGGGGATCTGATGGCTGGGATCTGGGCAGTGTGGTAGATCATGTCGATTTGAAGAAATTAAGTCAAATATAATTGGAATACAGAGTACCCGTCACTGTGAAGCTTATTAGATGTACAAAGCAAAGGATCAAGTAAGATTCCCTCATGTGTCAAGTGCCTAATGATAGGCTGGATAGCTGTTCAAGTTCTCTCACAGCTGAGTATGTCATGTGATGCTTTGTGGTATATCCTGTGGACTTTGACCAAGAACTTATGTTTGTATTTCAAGACCTGGGCATGTTAACCTGAGTTTCTGCAAATCTCTTCGCTTTCCTCCCCTGTCCTCCTCTCCACTCCCCTCTCTCCCTTTCCTCTTCCCTTCTCCCTCTCCCTGACTTATGAAGTTAACCACTCTTATATTATTATATTTATCAATCTATCCTTTGTCTTTTGACTGGAGAATAGGGGCTCCCAGCCCCACTGCAGCTCCCAGCCTGGCTGTAGTTCACTGTGGCAGTGCGCTCAGTGTGCTGCCCTGTGTCTGCTTCCTCTCCTTCTGTTTTGTGTTGTCATCTATGTGACACCCAATAATATCAAGCAGATTCTGTTATAAAAAAACAGCTTCTATACTCCTCTTCTTCTCTTCTCTTCTTTTTCTTCTCTTCTCTTCTCTTCTCTTCTCTTCTCTTCTCTTCTCTTCCTCTCTTCCTCTTCCTCTTCCTCTTCCTCTCCTCTCCTCTCCTCTTCTTTCTTTCTCTCTTCCCCTCCACCTCCCCTCTCATCCCCCCTCCCTTCCTCTTCTCCCTCCCTCCCTTCTTCTCCCTCTCTCCCTCTCTCCTCCCCCTTCCTCTCTCTCTCCTCCCTCACTCTCCTCTACTCTCCCTTTCTTCTCTCTGGTCTCTCTTTTGTACTCCTCTCTCTCTCTCTCTCTCTCTCTCTCTCTCTCTCTCTCTCTCTCTCCCCCTCTCTCTCTCTCTCTCTCTCCATAGGCATGCACTTTAGGTTTTGAAACAAAAGTTAGCATTAGTGTATCTCTTAACTGTAGAGGGTCATGTAACACTGTTATAAGAAGTAAACTTACACTAACATTCTGAAATTTTAGAAGCTCCCTCATAATGATGTCTGTTTATTTTTAGTAAGCTAGAACTCTAACTCATTGATCCTTAAAATATCTTGAGATTGTGGTGAAGGGTGATAGCATTCTCTAACATTTTGTAGTCTTCAGTTGGCAAAATTCTGTTGATAATCCTTAGACCCTAAGTCTCTGCTCAGGAAGACATGCTGGAAAAAGATGGTGGGAAGAACTAAATGTAGGACAGAGACGGTGAGCGAAACTACCTTCTGGTAAGAGTTCCACTGGGCTTTCATATATTAGCATTAAACACGGCAATCAAAAGGAAAGAAAACTGTAAAGTGAAATATTTCTTTTCTTTTATCAAACTTGTTAGAAGTCTAATTTTCCTTTCATTCAGAATTCTCATTTTCTTTCTTCTGTGTTATAAAACTGTTCAGTTATAGGGATGTATAAGAAATACCTACCTACTATAAGTTTCGTGTTTCAAAATGTAACTAAATACATTTAAATTAAATTGATTGTGTTAAATTAGCTTCCCCACAGTCTGGTTTCTAAACACTTCCATTTTCCCCCAAATTTCCTTAGGCTCATTTGTAGTTCATGTTTCTTTTCTTTTTTTTTGGTCTTTTTGAGACAGTGTCTCCCTGTAGCTCTGGCTGTCCTGGAACTCACTCTGTAGACCAGGCTGTCCTCGAACTCACAGAGATCCACGTGCCTCTGCCTCCCAAGTGCTAGGATTAAAGGCGTGCACCACCATGCCTGGCATTTATTTATTTCTGTATGTGTATCAATGTACTGTCTGCATGCAAGTTTGTTCACCCGTGTCGTGCAATGCCGTGGAAGTCAGAAGAGGGTGTCGGATTCCCCTGGAACTGGAGTTCTCCTGGAATTGGAGTTTCAGACGGTTCTTGGCCATCAAGTGTGTGCTGGGGATCAAACCCGGGTCCTTTGTAAGAGTGGTCGGTGCTCTTAACCGCTAGGCCATCTCTCCAGCCCTGTAGTTCATGTTTCTACCATTGGTCTCAGACAGAGACTGGCCAGGTTTCTATCTCAACAGCATTGCCTTTTAGGGAACTATGATGTAATCAGACTCCAACAGTGAGAAAATTATTGTATTTGCCTTCATGGAATACAGTTCTTAATGCCCATTAGTGCTGGAGCAGATTGCAATAGTTTGTTGTTTAATAGTAATTAACCATATCGGGTTGTATAAATATACCATACTGTGTTTATCTGGCATTTGTTAATGCATACTTGAATTATTTCCAGAATTTTGTTTTTGTAAGTTTTCTATAAATATTTTTGTACAGGTCTTTGTGTGGACACCACATGTTTAGAGTTCTCTCAGATCAGTGAATGAATGTAAGATTTCTGAGAGTTTCTGTTACAACACTGTAATGTGTGAGCATGAGATTCCTACTTGGATACTCTTCCATTTCAGTCATTGGTTCTATGTAGGTGTGCACCATGTATCTTCTTCAAAATCTGGTGTTTTATGTTTTAGGCTTTGTCTGTAGAAATGATGATATTAAATTGTTGAATAAAAGCAACAGAAGTTGGGTTGGGGACATGTGTAAGCACAAAGACTGGAGTTTGGATTTCCATGCGCCATATAAAGCAAGGGAGGTGTGGTAGCCACGTGTAATCTCAGCATATAAGTGGAGGAGACAGAGAATCCCTGGAGCAAGTTGGCTGGCCAGACAAGTCAAATTGTAATATATCACTTTCTGTTGCTGTAATAAAACACCATGACCAAGGCAATTTATAGAGAGAAGAGTTTATTAAGGATACAAGTCCTTCATGGTGAGGGAGGCATGGCAGGGCGCACCAGAGCAGAAAACCAAGCATTTACATCTTTAAGCATACCCTGGAGATGGGGCACGGTATGAACTCTCAAAGTTTACCCCAGTGATATGCTTCCTCCAGCAAGGCTGCAGTTTCACTAACGGGGGCCAATTATATAAATATATGGAGACTATGGCCTTCGTTTCCCATCCAAATCCTCACAGGCAATCTTTGGTTCAGAAGAAACACCTGCCACACTATGTAAGTTGGAGAATGACTGACATTTGATTTCAACCCCTGGCCTCTATATCTATATGCACACATGCACAAATAGACAAGTGAACATGTGTACATACCACAAACATGCACATACACGGGCCAAAATGTGACAAAGTGAATATGTTTAGTGTTAATCTGTATCATGGAAAGGACACCCTGAACAGTTCTGTGTGTTTTCTAGGAACAACTTGGAATTTAGTAATTCCATTGTTTTCTCCTTCCCTATTTCATCATTTCCTGTAATAATCATTTTTGTAATATTTACCTATTCCTGTTTCATTTAGGTTCAGTTTTCTACTCACATATTAGTTGCTTAAGAACAAGCTTAAGATTTGGACTTTACACATACTTTCTTTTCTGGTATAAGCACCTAAAGACAACTCCCCCTTATTTCTTTTGTGATAATCCCTGAGTTACACTTGTTTTGTTTTATCCAATTATTTTTTTCAGTTTCTATGTGGCCTCTCTTTTATTCATCAATCATTTAGAAATATGTCATTTGAGGATCATCCACATTTCTTATTTCTTATTTTATTACAGTATAAAATTTTACTCTGTTTATATTTATTGGTGCATGTTTTATGACTTGGCATATGATCCAACACTGAGTAAAATAAATTTGGTCTTTGCTGAAAGTTGTGAGAGAAAGTAGGTCAACTTGGCTTGGGACTCTTCACATTTTCATAAATCATTTTATGTCTAAATGCCCATCAATTATTGATAGTGGGATATTGCAATATCATTCTGGAACTTTTAAGATTGTTGCTTTTTTATATGAATTTGGCTAAAGGCATTATATGTGTGTACATTAGAAAATTCTATGAGGTCTCGGTAAAACAATCATTTTACCATTATGAAAGATTTATCTCTAGTTAGCATTGTTGTTTTAAAGTTATTTGGATGTAAACACAAGTTGATACCATTAATGGATATTCTAGTATCTTTTGCCACTATTTGTTTATCCCTTCTCCTTTCAATACCTTGGTGTCTCTGAATCAAAAATGAGTCTCTTGTAAACAATTAGCCGCTAGATTTTTTTTTATATAAATGTAACCCACCAACCCCTGACTTATTTGAAATGTTTAGTTTTCCAAATTTATATTTAAATCTGATGGGCTTGTTATAATTCTACATATGACTCGGGTCTCTTTTATATATTTCCATTTTATTATCTTTATTTTTACTCAATAAGTGTTTTATTGCACCATAGAATTCCTTCTTTCAAATTTGCAGATATTTCAGAATGGGTTGTTTTAGGTGTAGTTCTAGACTCTGCAATGTTGGTCTCTCACCTTATTCAGAATCACAGCAGTTTACAGTTTGGCTTTATTTAGCTCAATCTTAACAGCAGCTCCCAGCCTGGCTGCAGCTCATTCACCATGGCAGTGTGCTGCAGTGCGTCTGCTTCCCCTCCTTCTGTTCTGTGTTGTCATCTATGTGACACCCCAATAACATAGAAGCTGACTTCCCTGTTATAAACATACCTCTCTATACTCTCAAGAGTTTTAATTTAACAATGGAAGAACATAAACAATTACTTCAGCATATTGTATCTCTGAGTTTTCTTTAGCCTTAATGCTACCATTTGGTATTCCCTACAGGTTTGGATGCTAATCACAAATTCTCCATTCTTAGGTTTAATCAGCAATGCCAGCTCATAGTTTAAAATTAAAAAAAATATTGCAGATGTCTGTTTCCTAAGTTTTCTCTTTCTAGTCCATTATCTTCTAGAGGAAGTTTACTGATAATTTTTTAATGTATGTGAATTACTTTTCTTTGCCAAATTTATATATTTTCTCATCGTCTTTGATATTTAAAGTGTGGTTATTGTGGATTTCCCCCCCATTAATTTTAATTGTATTCTCTTATGATTCTTAGATCTGTACATTAAAGACTTTTAAAATAAAGTCGTGATACTTTATGGATATAGTTTTATGTAGAATTGTGCATTATAGGGGAAAGAGGAAGAAACAACTGAAAATTAAAAGAAGTTTAAAAGTGGAGTTTCTGTGACAAAAAAGTAATAAAATACAGTTTAGGAAAGAGTGAGATCTTTTAAAGAGAATCAGTGGAAAGAGTGATTAGATTAAATGCCCCACACAGCTCAGTATGGCCACACCCAGTGTTAGGAAACAGTGCAATACAATATTCATAGATCCATCACAGCTCCCAAGAAAACAAAAAAAATGAAGTGAAATTATCTAAATTATCTAAAAATACAATTTTCCAGTTGTATAAACAAAGTGTGTCTCTTTGATAAGGGCCTGTGAGCCTTTAGCATAGTAATGGGAAAAACTAATGGAAAGTTTTCATGAAATTTCAGAACCCAGTAGAGATAAAATGAAAAATTTAACAAAGCTTCTAGAGAAAGAAAGAATGCATCTTAAGAGAAAGGTGCAATTTAGATGATAGCATAACATTGCTCTCAAAAATTGGAGGAAAAATAATTTCATCCTAAAATTCCTCTATTCCTGTATCTTAATAAACTATGAGTCAAATGTCAAAATAACATGCAGACTTTTTCAAGTGTGTGAACATTCAAATAATTGGATTTCTATATAATCTATCATAGGAATCTACTAGAGGCCACACAGCTCAATAAATTAAGAAAGATTCATGCAGTGCTGGAATACAAGAGGTACTAAGAACTAAGTTTGATTACTGTGTGTGAGCCAGACAGGAAGAGGTCCCACTGGAAGACATGCGTCTGCATCTGAAAAAAGGGAAAAGTGAGAAGTTGAACCAATTTGAACGACTATGGTAGGATATGATTGGACAGGTAAAAAAAAAAGTATTGCAAAGTGTTTAAGGAGAAAATAAAGATTAAAGAAAAAAGTTAGAAATTTAGTAAATAATAGTAAGATGCTTCTTATAAGTGAAGACAAAGGAAAAGCAATACACAGACAAGAAGTAACAGTTCCCCTCTTAAAACCATTAAGGTTTTACCCGGTTCACCCCCCCCCAAATTATATAAAGGCCTTTTGCCTATAAGTGGGATATATGCAAGGAGAAAGGCAGTAAGTCCCTGTTGTCGAAGACCTGGTGTGAGCATGAAAAATGTTATGAGACGTCACTTGCTAGCATACAACTGGCCTCTGAAATGCCAGAGAGTGTTACCAAAGGCCACTAAAGCAATACAGCAAAATATTGGTCTCCCTGAGACAAGCAAGACTCCTCCATCAGTATCAGCTACACCTCAACAGCCTGGAGATACTGTGTAACAGTGGCAGCCAAGTGTCTATATATATCCCAAATCTAATTGGCTATTAGCTCTCTCCTTGGAGGAATAACTCACAGCGGATGCCACAAGCTTATGTCCTCTAGTGGTTAAGAGATGTTATAAGCCACAATAAGAACTTGTCGCCCTTTATAGAGAAACCACAGTTTGCGGATTAGCATACCATCCAAGCATCTGTGTCTATGCTAACTGCTTAGCTTGACATAATAATTAGTACTGCTTAAATGCCTGTACATCCAATTGCTTGTGCTTTGTTAGTATGACTAAAAAGGTATCACTAGAAAAGCTGTCAACCCATGAAGGGAAACAACCTGAACAGACTAGAGTCCAAAATGACAACTCCAAAGAAAGTAGACTGTTTTCTTCTCACCCAGTTGTGCCCCTTTCCCAAAGCCCAGGGAACAAATTGTGGAAGAGAAGGCATGGTAGAATGTAAGGGCTGCAGAGAGATAGTGGTGAATCATGAGACTACAGGAATATAGTCTGGACTCCTAATTGATCAACATGCCTGTGCATACAAGCTTCTCCAACTGGACTATGGGAACTTTGGGCTGTTCAAAATTTGGACATAGATACTTGCAAAATGCACCAATTACCTAATTGTATGGCAAACTGAGTAACATCAATGTTATCTGCAAACAACTGTGTTATTATATTGTAGAATCCCTTAAAATAAACAAAATAATAAAAAAGAAGCAATACAACTTATCAGAAAAAACAACATTAAGTCCTACTTATTCTATCACAATTTCAGATACAATTCATTGTATGAATGGGGAAAATGTGTGCACATTGTATGGTGTGCAGTAGAGACATGAGGAGGTCGGTCGGACTTAATAAATTAGTAATTAACAGTACATTCACATCATTCATAAACTACAAGCAACTAATTAGGAAAGTTTACAAAAGTATTTCACTCTTGCAAGCCATGCTGAATGTGAGTTACTATATTAGAAAGTAATGATTACATAATATTCATTTTATAATGAATTATTTGTATAATTTGTTTGCTTTTGGTAAAAATGAAAACCATTTTTTGAAGAATTATTCTATTTAGACAATGCAGTCTATTTATGAACACCAGTAACTTAAGAACTAAAACAAAATCACATTAAAACTTACTCTGGTGTGATGTGTAATTCCATCAGGTGGAAAAGTCTTCTGAATGGCAAGTTCAGCAGCAATATTTTATTTCACTTGGTTTAAACTCTTCAGTGCTGATGCTTTCTATCCAGGGCATTCTTCCATTGTCTTTCCACTCTTACTGCATACTGTGAAATTGGCATTCCCATCTGGTTTTCTTTTTTTTTTTTTTTTGACTCTTGTTTTATTGAATTTTTGTGAATTGCATACAATTCCTTTTTATCATATCTAAATGTCCTTCCTTATCTACAACTTTCATTACCCCTGCTCAATACCATGAACTCTGTTATCTGCACACACACACACACACACACACACACACACAATATTGAGACTATAGCTTCAAATTTGTATGTCCACAAATGCCTTCAGTGTGGGTTCATCCACGGTAGCATGGTCAACCTAGTGAATCTCCCCCTTAAATAAGACTGACCCTCTCATCCCAACAGCCATTGTTTACCAATACTTCCTCAGGTACGGACGGAGTTTCTTACCCACTTCCCCATGTCTATGCTAGGATTTTTTTCTGGCTTGAGATTACAGGAAACTTGTGCATGTTGTCACTCTTGCTGTGAGCTCATACGAGTAAGTGAAAACTGTCTGGAAAACTGTTTCCTTGTGATCATCCACTTCTGCCCCTTCTACCATAATGAACCCTGGGCCTTGAGACTCAGGAGATTGATATATGTGTCCTATTTAGGGATCAGCAGTCTGCAGGCTCTTGTTCTCCACACATTGATCAGTTGTGATTCTGTGTTAGTCATCATCTGCTGCATAAGGATGCTTCTCTGGTAACAGCTGAGAGATGGGTTAATCTATAGATATTACAGTAAGTCACTGGAAGTTTTAATATAATATCTATTGAGCAGAATAATGGTTTTAGGCTCTCCCCTATGGTTTGTGACCTGTCTAGCTAGAATCAGGTTCCTGGGTCTGGTATCAAAGTCAGGTATTGGCTCCATCCTAGGAAGCAGGTCTTAAATCTGATTAGCAAGTGGTTGGTCACTCCAATAGTATTCCTGTCACTGTTGCCATGGTAGGTGTATCTTGCCAGGCAAGTTGTTGTACTTTGCATATTTCATAGCTAGGTGTGGTTAATGATTAATTTTCACTTCAGGTCGCATGCACAGCACCTCATAGCACTTTGAAAGCTAGCCAATAGAGATGAGGCTTTGAAGTCAACACCAGTTTGATGTCTCCTTGTTTGTTCTATGGCTCATATATGCACGACCTTCAAGAATAGGATCTTACCATGAAGTTCTGGTGGGGAACAAGCAGCAGGGGCAATGACCAGTAGTGTTTGAGAGTCTATGGAAACCCTGGTGGGCAGCTTCAAACGAAGTAGTCATTCCTGGCTTTGAGCTTTTTACATTGCTATTCTTTGGTGTGTAGTGGGGTCAATGACCCATGTGGTAAGTAACTTCATCAGTTATCAGTTTAGGAACACAACACTGCACCCAGGTGGCCAGAAGAAGTAAATGTTCCCTCATTGGTCACGACAAGGGCTGATTTTGTCCAAAGAATATTTGATACAAAGGAATTCCAAGACTTAGAATAATATCCATACTTTCTTCTTTAAAACTGGAATAATTAAAAAATAAGGTGAAAGGAAGCAACACACATCTCTTAATAGTAACCTTAAATACTAATGGTCTAAACTCCCCAATCAAAAGACATAGACTGGGAGAATGGTTTAGGAAACAGAATCCTTCCATATGCTGTCTACAAGAAACCCATCTCACCCTCAAGGACAGACACCACCTTAGAGTGAAAGGATAGGAAAAAATATTCCAAGTGAATGGTACCAAGAAGCAAGCTAGAGTGGCTATTCCAATACAGAATAGATCTCAAAGTAAAATTAGTCAGAAGAGACAAAGAAGGTCATTACATCCTTGTCAAAGGAACAATTAACTATGAAGACTTCACAAGCCTAAATGTCTATGCACCAAACTCTGGTGCACCTAATTTTATACACACTACTCTACAGGACCTCAAGACACAGATTAATCCTAGCACACTAATAGTGGTGGACTTCAACAACCCACTGAACCCCTTGGATAGATTAACAGGATGAAAAATAAACAGAGAGATATCAGAACTGAACAATACAATACATCAAATGCACCTCACAGATATCTACAGAATATTCCACCCCCAAAAAAATAAACCTGAAAGGGAACAAATAAATGATCTAACACTGCAGCTGAAAACACTTGAGAGACAACAACAAATGAACCCTAAATGCAACAGACAGGAAGAAATAACAAAAATCAGAGAACAAATCAATGAACTAGAAACAAACAAACAAACAAAAAAACAATACATAAAATAAATGAATCCAAAAGCTGGTTCTTTGAAAAAAATAAACAAAATAGACAGATCCCTAGCCCAGTTAGTTAACAAAAAACAAAAAAAAAAAAAAAAAAAAAAAAAAAAAAAAAAAAAGAGCAACTCCAAATCAATAGTATTTGTGATGAAAGGGGAAACTTCACAACAGACAAAGAAAAGATCCAGACAATCATACTGGAGTACTTCAAAAATCTATTCTCCACTAAATTTGAAAACCTAGGAGAAATGGAAGAATATCTGAAAACCTGGGAACCAACAAACCTTAACCAAGAAGAGACTGACAGTTTAAACAGACACATAATATTTGAGGAAATTGAAGATGTAATTAAATACCTCCCAACTGAAAAAAGCCCAGGCCCAGATGGTTTCACAGCAGAATTCTATAAAACATTTAAAGAGGTCCTACAACCATTACTACTCAAACTGGTCAGAAGGATACAAACAGAGGGAATTCTGCCAAACTCCTTCTATGAAGCCAGCATCACTCTAATACCCAAACCAGGCAAAGATACAAGCCAAAAACAAAGCTATAGACCCAGCTCATTAATGAATATAGATGGAAAAATTCTCAATTAAATACTTGCAAATTGCATACAGAGACCTATATCAAAAAGAAAATCCATTGTGACCAAGTGGATTCATACCAGAGACACAAGGATCGTTCAACATATGAAAAGCAATAAATATTATAAAACACACAAATGGACTGAAAGACAAAAACCACATGATCATCTCAATTGATGCAGAAGAGGCCTTTGACAAGATCCAGCATCCCTTCATGTTTAAACTCCTAGAGAGAATCAGTCTGAAGGGTGCATTCCTTAACATGATCAAAGCCATATATAGTAAACCCACTGCGAACATCTTCCTAAATGGAGAAAAATTGGAACCATTTCCCTTAAAGGCAGGAACATTGCAAGGGTGCCTCTTATTCCCACTTCTCTTCAACACAGTGCCTGAAATGCTTGCTAGAGCAATAAGAAAAGAGAAAGAAATTAAAGGAGTACTAATTGGAAAAGAGAAAGTTAAGTTATCCCTTTTTGCAGATATGATAGTTTACCTAAGGGATGCTAAAGAGTCCAACAGAAAGCATCTAGAAAAGATCAAGAGTTTCAGTAAAGTGGTGGGATACAAAACTAACCTAGAAAAATCAGTAGCCTTTCTTTACAACAACAATAAACAAGTGGAGAAGGAATATAAGAAGACCTTCCCACTCACGATAACCTCAAAAATAATAAAATACCTGGGAACAAACCTAATCAATGATATCAAAGATCTCTACAACAAAAATTTTAAACCGCTGAAAAAGGAGATTGAAAATGACATCAAAAGATGGGAAGACCTCCCATGCTCATGGATTGGGAAAATTAATAGAGTAAAAATGTCCATTTTACCCAAATTGATATACAGATTCAATGCAATCCCAATCACAATCCCCATGAATTTCTTCATAGACTTGGAAAAGAAAATCCTTAAATTCATATGGAAAAACAAAAGACCCCAAATAGCTAAAGCAACCCTGAGTGAAAAATGCAATACAGGGAGGACTGTTCTACCAGACTTCAAGCTATATTACAGGGCCATAGTCAAAAAGACAGCCTGGTACTGAAAACAGACCCATTGACCAATGGAACAAAATTGAAGATCCAAACTTGAGCTCATATAATTTCAGCCACCTCATATTTGACAAAAGGGCAAAAAAACCCTCAATGGAGAAAGGATAGGATCTCCAGCAAATGGTGCTGGCAACACTGGATCACCATTTGTAGAAGAAGAAAATTAAACCTCTACCTCTCACCCTGTACAAAAATTAACTCCAAGTGGATCAAAGATCTCAATATGAAATTGGAACCCCTGAAGGTGATAGAAGAAAAATTTGGCAACAACTTACAAGACATAGGCGTAGGAAAAGACTTTCTAAATCAGACAGCAGCTGCACAGTTGACAAATGGGACCTCATCAAACTCAAAGCTTCTGTAGAGTGAAAAAAACAATCAAGGAAGTGAAGAGAAAACCCAGAGTGGGAGGAAATCTTCACCAGCGATACATCTGACAGAGCATTAATGTCCAGAATACATGGACTACTCAAAAAACAAAGAAGTAAGAAAAAAAAATGACCTACTCAAAAGATGGAGTAAGAGCTGAACAGAGACTTCACCAGTGAGGAATTAAGATGGCTGAGAAACATCTTAAACAGTGTTCAACATCATTAATAATTAAGTAAATACAAATTAAAACCACTCTCAGATATCATCTCACTCCAATATTACTGGCTAAGATCAAGAAAACAAAGAACACCAAATGTTGGAGAGGTTGCAGGGAAAGGGGAACACTCATTCACTGCTGGTGGGAATGTAAACTTGTACAACCGTTATGGAAAGCAGTGTGGAGAACCCTTAAAAGACTGAAAATGAGCCTACCACCTGACCCAGTCATACCAATCTTGAGTATATATCCCAAAGACTCATACTACCACAAAGATACATGTACAGCCATGTTTATTGTAGTATTCTTCACAATAGTGAAGAGCTGGAACCAATTCTGATGCCCCTCAACAGACAAGTGGATGACAAAAATCCAGTATATCTACATGACAGAACACTATTCAGTGGTAAAGAAAGATGACATCATGAACTTTGCAGGTAAATGGATGGAACTCGAAGTCATGCAAAGTGAAGTAACACAGTCCTAGAAAAACAAATGGTGAATGGTTTCCCTCATTTGTGGATGCTAACACCAAATCTCCAGTTGAAAGGCAAGCTGGGAGTGCACAGAGCTTAGACTGGGGATTTCCCAGGACCACCTGAAGCACAGGTGGTAGCCTGGGTGCTTCAGCCAGGTAGATTGCTGTATAATCCTATCTGGCCTGCTGGATAATTCTCTCATTGGTTTAATTAAATCATTGTCTCTTGTGGCTGTGGGGGTGAGGTTTTCCCCCTAGCTTGTAAAAATGGTGAGCCTGTTGTCACTGTGAGACTTGAATGCACAGAGCTTAGATCGGGGATTTCCCAGGACCACCTGAAGCACAGACTACATACCCCTCAAGCTGGAATTGTCAAGGGAGTGTCCAAGTGGATTCTTTGCAGAACCTTCAGAACAGAAAGGGAAGAGTGAGTTAGACTTCCAATAGAAAACCTAAAATTTAGACAAATCAACACTCCATAAGCAAGGAGAAGGAGAAAAACAAATCAATCAATCAATCAATCAAACAAACAAACAATGAAAGCATCTGAAGGAGGCAAGCAAAGCAAGCCTTCAACACAGTGCAGAGGCACTGGAATACAGGCAAAGAGAAACCCACATGCCAGGGAGACTATGAAGGGACAACATGGGAAAGGTGCAGGATAATTCCACACCAAGCTCTACCAACCCTGTGGGAGAGTCCTACAGTGGGATGCCCCTGGGGATGGCCCAGGACACAGATCTTAGTGGAAGAATTGTGTGTATATTCAAAGAAATCAAAGAATATAAAGAACAAATCAGAGAACTAAGGAGAGAGAATGAAAATTGCAAGAAGGACCTAGAGAGATAGAGAATGACAAATGCCAGCAAGAACTAGAGGAAGAAAATGACAAACTCGGAAGGAAGTGCAAACACTGAAAATATTTCATGTTGAAAAAGAAAAGGAAACCAACCAGCAAAGCCAAGAGATACAAGAAGAGATTGAGAAGATCCAAAAGGAAAAAAGAAAGCAGAAATACTAAAGAAATCACAAAATGAAATGAAAAAGAAAATGAAACACTCATCCAATCAAGAGGAAAGGAATGGAAAAAGCCTCAGAAGTAGAATAGAGGAAGCAGAACAAAGAATATAAGACCTGGAAGATAACACAGAACAACTAAAAACCTCAAGTAAAGATAATGAAAAATGTAAAAATACACAAAAGTGGAACAACTAGGAATTGTGGGACACTATGGAAAGATCAAACCTCTGAATCATAGGGATAGAGGAAGGAGAAGAACCCCGAGAGAATGGTATTGACCAGCTCTTCAACAGAATAATAGATGAAAATTTCCCCAAACTAAAAAAAGACAAACTATTACAAATACAAGAATCACATAGAACTCCAAACAGACAAGATCAGAAAAGAAACTCTCCATGCCATGTCATAGTTAAAACGCGAGATGCCCAAAACAAAGACAAAATTCTGAAAGCTAGAAGAAAAAAACAAGTTACATATAAGGCTAAACCTATCAGAATTACAACTGAGTTCTCATTGCAAACTATGAAAGCAAGAAGAATGTGGAGCAAAGCATTCCCAATGTTAAAGGACTATAGATGCCAACCCAGATTACTATACCCAGCAAAAATGTCGATTATAGTTGAAGGAGAGAGAAAAATCTTCCATGACATAAACAAGATGAAAGAATACATGTCTGGAAAACCAACCCTTTAGAGAATACTTGAAGCAATTCAAAGGACAGAAAAAAAGGAGCCACTATCCCCAGACACCTAGAAAGAGAACTTAATAAAAGCATAACTGCAGAAGTAGAAACCTAGACCAAAAATGCAAATGGATAATAAAGTGAAAGGAAGCAACCCACATCTTTCAGTTATAACCTTAAATATTAATAGACTAAACTCCCTAATCAAAAGACATAGACCGGGAGATTGGATTAGGAAACAGAACCCATTTATATGCTGTCTACAAGAAACACACCTACATTCAAGGATAGGCACCACCTTAAAGTGAAAGGATGGAAAAAAAAATATTCCAAGCAAACGGTACCAAAAAGAAAGCAGGTGTTGCTATTTTAATATCAGACAAAATAGACTTCAAAGTAAAAGAAATCAGAAGAGACAAATAAGGCCATTACGTTTTTATCAAAGGAACAATTGACCATGAATAATTCACAATCATGAATATATATGCACCAAACTCTGGTGCACCAAACTTTATAAAGACAATACTCTAGGACCTCAAGGCACAGATTAACCCAAGTACACTCATAGTAGGGGACTTCAATATCCCACTGAGCTCTTTAGACATGTCAACTGGACAAAAAATAAACAGAGAGACACTGAACTGAATCATATGATACACCAAAAGTACCTCACAGATAACTACCAAATATTCCACCCTTATACCAGAGAATACACTTTCTACTCAGCACTCACGGAACATTCTCCAAAATTGACCGCATACTGGGACATAGAAGAAACCTCCACAAACACAAAATGATTGAAATAATTTCATGCACTCTATCAGACCACAGGGTAATAAATCTCAATATCAACACCAGGAAATGCCCTACTGTCTACAAGAACACATGGAGACTAAACAACAGACTCCTGAATAGTGAATGGGTCAAGGAAGAGATAAAGAAAGATTGTTTGTTCAATCAAGTTGATCAAATGAGTGTCCAGACTACATCAACCTGTCAACCCCCACTGGATGGTGGGGCTGTGGGGGTTTGGGCACAACAGCCTGCAGATTGGTTTTGCACGAAGGATACTTGTACTCATGGATTATCACTTATAGCTAAAAAATGAAAAAAAAAAACAAAAAAAACAGAGAAAGATGCAGGACAGTTAGGGCAAATACATGATTCTGGGATGGGTGGGGTGGGGGGGGGAGGGAAAGGGAAATATGCTTGATCTGAATTGGAAAATGATGTATGAAATGCACAAAGCATCAATAAAAATTAAATTAAAAAAAGAGATAAAGAAAGAAATAAAAGCATTTCTGGAACTGAATGACAATGATAATACAACATAACAAAACCTACGGGATACTTTAAAAAAGCAGTCCTAAGAGGTAAGTTTATAGCCCTGGGTGTCTACATTAGAAAGAGCACAAGTGAATGATCTAACACTGCAGCTAAAAACGCTGAGACAACAATAATGAACCCTAAATCAACAGACAGGAAGAAAAATAAAAAAATCAGACAGAAAGAAACAAAGAAAACAATACAAAAAAAAAAATCAATGAAACCAAAGTTTTTCTTGAAAGAATAAACAAGATAGACAGACCTCTGGCCCAGTTAACCAAAAGAAAGAAGGAAAAACTCCAAATCAACAGAATCCATGATGAAAGGGGAAATATCACAGACAGACAAGGAAAAGATCCAGAGAGTCATATGAGAATACTTCAAAAACCTATACTCTACTAAGTTTGAAAACCTAGACGAAATGGATGAATATCTGAAATCCTGGGAATCACCAAAGCTCAACCAAGAAGAGATCAATAGCTTTAAAAGACCCATAATATATGAAGAAATTGAAGATATAATAGGAAACCTCCCAACTAAAAAAGCCCAGGCTGAGACAGTTTCAGCAGAATTCTATAAAACATTTCAAAAAGACTTACAACCATTATTACTCAAATTGTTCAGAAGGATACAAACAGAGGGAATTCTCCCAAATTCCTTCTATGAAGCCAGCATCACTCTATTACAAAAACCAGGCAAAGATACAACCAAAAAGGAGAACTATAGATCCATCTCATTAATGAAAACAGATGCAAAAATTCTCAACAAAATACTTGCAAACCACATACAGACCCACATCAAGAAGATCATCCATCATGACCAAGTTGGATTCATACCAGAGATGCAGGGATGGTTCGATGTATGAAAAATCAATAAATATCATCAAGCATATAAATGGACTGAAAGACAAAAAACACACCATCATCTCAATTGACACAGAAAAAGCCTTTGACAAAATCCAACATCCCTTCATGCTTAAAGTCTTGGAGGGAATTGGATTGGAGGGATCATTCCTCAATGTAATCAAAGCCATATACAGGAAACCCACAGCCTAAATATCATCCTAAATGGGGAAGTCACAGCAGCATTCCCTTTAAAGGTAGGAACTTGTCAAGGGTGCCCCCTATCTCCACTCCTCTTCAATACAGTGCTTGAAACACTTGCTAGGGGAATAAGGCAAGAAAAGGAAATTAAAGGAATACTAATTGGAAAAGAGGAAGTCGAGCTATCCCTTGCTGATCATATGATTGTTTACTTAAGGGATGCTAAAACCTCCACCAGAAAACTCCTAGAAATGTTTAACAGCTTCAGCAAAGTTTCAGGATACAAAATTAACCTAGAAAAATCAGTTGCTTTTCTTTACACTAACAACAAGCAAGTGACAAAGGAATACAAGGAGACCTTCCCACTCACAATAGCCTCAAAAACTATAAAATACCTAGGAACAAACCTAATAAAAGATACCAAAGATCTCTACAAAAAATTTAAACCCCTGAGGAAGGAAATTGAAGAAGATGTCAGAAGATGGAAAAACCTCCCATGCTCATAGATTGGGAAAATTAATATTGTTTTAAAATTTTTTAAATAATTTTATTTATTTCTGTATGTGTATGAATGTACTGTCTGCATGCAAGTTTGTGCACCCGTGTCATGCAATGCCGCGTAAGTCAGAAGAGGGTGTCGGATTCCCGTGGAACTGGAGTTTCAGACGGTTCTCGGCTGCCATGTGGGTGCTGGGGATTGAACCCAGGTCCTCTGCAAGAGCGTCGGTGCTCCTAATCGCTAGGCCATCTCTCCAGCCCCGGGAAAATTAATATTGTAAAAATGTCAGTTCTATCTAAACTCTTATACAGATTTAATGCAATCCCAATTAAAATCCCCAAGAGTTTCTTCACAGTCTTAGAAAAAAAGTCTTTAATTTCTTTTTATTTTTATTTTTTTTTATTTTTATTGATGCTTTGTGTATTTCATACATCATTTTCCAGTTCAGTTCAGGCATATTTCCCTTTCCCTTCCTCCCCCCCCACCCCTACCCATCCCAGATCATGCATTCTTCCGTAACGTTTCTGCATCTTTCTCTGTTTTTTTTTTTTTTTTTGTTTTGTTTTCATTTTTTTTAACAGTAAGTGATAATTTGTGAGTACAAGCATCCTTCACGTAAAACCAATTTGCGAGCAGTTGTGGCCAAACCCACACACGCTCCATCTCGGTCCCCCCATCCAGCAGGGGGGGCTTGTATGTTCAATCAAGTTGATCAAAATGAGTGTCCAGTATCATTTGTTGTAGTTTCACCATTCACCCAATCGCCAGCCTTATGTTCTACTCGCCGCCCTCTTCTGCAGATTGTTCCCTAGGCTTAGAAAAGGAGCCACAGGTGGATGAGAAGCAAAACAGTCTACTTTCTCTGGAGCTGTTGTCTTGGTTCCTAGTCAATTCTGGCTGTTTTTCTTTCATGGGCTGACAGCTTGTCCAGGCATAACCTTTTGATCCTACTAAGAAGCACATGCATTAGATATATAGGTATAACAGTATAATATATAGCCTTTCTATCCTACTATGAAGCACATGCAATTAGATATATAGGTATTTAAACAGTACTAATTGTTATGGTAGGTTACTTTGGTATAGACACAGATGTTTGGATGGTATGTTAATCCATGATTAACATTTTCTTCTGTTAAGTTGACAGGGTCTTCCTGTGGTTTATAAACATCTCCTAACCATTAGAGGATGTAAGCTTGTGGCACAGCCACTGGGTTTATTTCTCCAAGGCAGACGAGCCAAATACCAAATTAGATCTTGGGATATACAAGACCTATGGCTGCCACTGCTGCACAGTATTTCCAGGCAGATGAGATGTAGCTGGTGCTGATGGAGGAGTCTTTCTTGATCAAGGAGACTATTTGCTTTATTGTTTTAGTGCCCTTTGGTAACACTCTCTGGCATTCCAGAGACCATCTGTATACTTGCAAGTGCGGTCTCCATACATCTTTCCATGTTTATATCAGGTTTCAACAGCAGGGCCTTATTGCCTCTCTTCCTGCAGATATCAAGTTTGGAGGCAAGGAGCCTTTACCTTTTTGTGGGGGCTTGGATCCCCTCTGGCCAACATCTCCTTGGTAGAATAATCCATTGTTGATGTCAGAGCTCCTGTATTAATATATTTTGCTTAAGTGCATAGCTTAAGGAGACTTTAGCATTATATTTGGTTCTGAATAGAGAATAATCCTTTTCACAGTTTCTATGTCCATTAGTCAATTAAAGAAGGCAGTTTTACCGATTTTACAAGAGAATACCTCTATAACACCTGGCTCAAATCTACAGCTGGAGAACGAACTCATCATCATCATATTTCTCCTTATTCTATGGGGGGAGTTAAGAAAGTCTCTTGTATTAAAACCTTTGCGGCACCTAGAAGGTAAGCTTCTTTAGGATTTATTAAAAATCATTGTTACCAGTAGGATCCAGAGAGGGTCCTGATGTCTGCAGCAATCTGAGGCATTTCTTCCCTTCAATGCCCAGAGGAGTCAGTCCTTCTGCTGGCACTTTCTGGTACATCCTACTCACTGCAAAGCTGCATTTTCTTTCTCAGCCATTAAGTTGGTGATACTCTGGCCTGTTGGAACATACAAATCCTTTCCTGTAGTTAGTTTTAAGATTTGGATTGCATGGTTTTTTGACAAAAAGTTTTCATATCTATTTATATCCCCCTTTTTTATTTTAGGTATTTATTTTTGATCCATGAGTCTCAAAAAAGCAGTTGTATTATACATACCTATAGGGTGGAATCAAGGCACAGATTTCATCAAGTTCACCCATGCTGTTTTGGGTTACTTACTGTATGTGATTACCTTGGGAAACAAACTTTATTTTTATTTGGAAAAACAAAAGACCCCTAATAGCCAAAGCAACCCTGAGTGAAAAGAGCAATAATACGGGGGTGGGGGTGAAATCTCTATACCAGACTTCAAACTATACTACAGGGTTATAGTCATAAAAACAGCTTGGTACTGGCACAAAAAAAGACCTGTTGACAAATGGAACAAAACGGAAGATCAAAACTTGAGCCCATAAAATTTCAGCCACCTCATATTTGACAAGAGGGCCAAGAAGAAACAATGGAGGAAAGACAGCATCTTCAGCAAGTGGTGTTGGCGAAACTGGATCACCACTTGTAGAAGAATGAAATTAACCTCCTACCTCTCGTCCTGTACAAAAGTCAACTCCAGATAGATCAAAGGCCTCAACATGAAACTCAGAACTCTGAAGGTGATAGAAGAAAAAAGTTGGCAGCAGACTACAAGACATAGGCGTAGGAAAAGACTTCCTAAATCAGACAGTAGGTACACAAGAATTAAGGTTGATTATTGACAAATGGGACCTCATTAAACTCAAAAGCTTCTGTATATCAAAAGAAGCCATCAAGGAAGTGTAGAGAAAACCTACAGAGTGGGAGCAATCCTTCACCACAGATACATCTGACAAAGCATTGATTTCCAGAATATCTAAACTATTTAAAAAACAAAGAAGAAAGAAAAAAGTGACCCAGTCAAAAGATGGAGCAAAGAGCTAAACAGAGACTTTACAAGTGATGAATTAGACATGGCTGAGAAACATCTTAAAAAGTGTTCAACATCACCAATAATTAAGGAAATGCAAGTTAAAACTACTTTAAGATATCATCTCACTCCAATAAGACTGGCTAGGATCAAGAAAACAAATGATACCAAGTGCTGGAGAGGTTGTGGGGAAAGGGGAACACTTATCCACTGCTGCTGGGAATGTAAACTTGTACAGCCACTATGGAAATCAGTGTGGAGAACCCTTGGAAAACTTGGAATGAACTTGCCACCTGCCCCAGCCATACCACTCCTGGGTATATAGGCAGAAGACTCATCTTACTGAAGAAATACATGCACAGCCAGGTTTATTGCAGCTTTCTTCACAATAGCAAAGAGCTGGAACCAATCCAAGTGCCCCTCAACTAACGAGTGGATAGAGAAACTGTGGTACATCTACACAATGGTGTTCTATGCAGTGGTAAAGAAAGATGACATCATGAACTTTGCAGGTAAATGGATGGAGCTAGAAGATAGAATGCTGAGTGAAGTAACACAGTCCCAGAAAAACAAAGGATGAATGATATCCCACATTTGTGGATGCTAACACCAATTACCTAATTGTACGGCAAAATGAGCAACGTTAATGTGATCTGAAAACAACTGTGTTCTTATATTGTGACTCCCTTAAAAAATAAATAAATATTAAAAAAAGAAAGGCAAGCTGAACACCATTATTGTTATATTTCTTTTTATTTGAATGCAACTATGTTGCTATAATATAAATCTCTCAATGGGCTCTAAAATGGACCCACCACTTATTTTCAGACTCTGTAGTTACTGTATATGAGTGGAAAGCATGTATCCATATTTTAGAGTAGTATAAAATTAAAGGGGGAAAATGTGAATTCCTAAACATAAAAAAAAAAGACTGAGAGAAAGATGCAGGACAGTTATGGCAGAATGCACAATCTAGGGTGGGGTGGGGTGAAAGGAGAGGGGAATATGCCTAAATTGAACTGAAAAACACAAAACATCAATAAAAGCATTATAAAAAGCTGGAATAATTAGACTTTGTATAGCTTTTGTGTTTTAAAATCACAACAGCTATACCGCTATTAATTTTGAGTGATAACTGCCTGAGATCCGTTTTGATTGGACCATCCTAAGTCAGACAGGCTTTTGCGGACCCTGCTGTTCAACACCCTGGTGTAAGTATTCACTTGCTTCTAAACACCAGGCCTCAATTTCATCAAGTGTTCACTCACCCTTTGCTTTTGTGGAAACTGTATTGGTCTAGTAGCCAGCACAGTGAAACCTGTTTCAGAGTCTATTTTCACCAAACTATTTTACAGTCTGGAGACAGAAGCGCCTGTACCATGCTTCAATGCTAGAATGTTTTAAGTAAAATTTATAAAACAGCCAAATAATACTTTTTCAGCTACAAATAAGTATTATTGACAATTTATTAAAACCTAGTTTTCACAGACTAAAATTCACATTTTTTTTTCAGGTGTACTTTTATGAAATCTGAAAACATTCATCCATCATAGAACCAACTTTATATTCAAGAGCAAAACATTTTGATTACTCCAAACTTTTCCTTTCTTAGTGTTATGGTCTACTCTGTTCCCCTCAGTTAAGCTCATGATAACTGCCGACCTGATTATTTTCATAGTTTGGCTGCTCCAGAGCTTCACATGAGCAGAAATCCCTGGTGCCCTTTTGGCTTTTCCTTATTCAAATCAGCACAATGCCTTTGAAAGGAGTCTGTTTTCCTGGGACTAACAATGGCCTTTTATTTTTGTTGCTGCATAGAATTTCACTGTATCTTTGCACTGTGATCTACTGATATGCTTATCAGCTGGTAAACGTGACTTTGTTTCTCTATTTTGATAACTGAATAAAGCTTCTAAGAGAATTCAGATCTAGGATTTTGTGTAGAGCTGAGTCTTTGCTTCTCTTGGTTTCTATCTGGATGAGGCTTTCTTCTGAGTCCAGAGAAGTCTAGCACATGTTTAGCTTTGTAGAGATGGCCAGGCTTCCTTCCCAACTGTCTGAGCTGCTTTGAACTCCATCCTCAGTTTGTAAGGGCTCTGTTCCACTGCACCCTTGCCAGATTTTTACACAGCCTTTTTTTCTCTTTTAATTTGAGCTCTTCCAGTAGGTACATTGTGACATTTTGTGGTAGTTAGTTCTATTTTTGCAGCCATCAGGGTTTGACAGATGCTTCCATGTGCTCTTTCTTCAACCACATAAATCTTTAGTGAAGCTTCTGGTGCAATCCTTCCTCAGATCAAGGGTATAATGATTTTTCTCCATAAGTTTGTGTTGCCTGTGTGCATGCATTTGTGTGTATGTTTGTGTGTGTGTGTGTGTGTGTGTGTGTGTGTCTGTGTGTCTATGAGGGGACATTCTGAATGGGAGTATGTAATGGCCAAAGGAAAAACTAGACATCCTCCCTCCCTCCCTCCCTCCCTCCCTCCCTTCTTTCCTTCCTTCCTTCCTTCCTTCCTTCCTTCCTTCCTTCCTTCCTTCCTTCCTTCCTTCCCCTTTTCTTCTTCTTCATTTGTTTTTGAGAGAAGAGTTGCCTGTAGATCCTGTACCTTCCTGAATGTCCAGTCCAGCAAACACAGGCTGACATGCTTCCTAGAAGTTTACAAGAGTTCTTGAAAAGCAAGCAGATCACCAACTGACCTTTCACCCAACTCTGTCTTCCATAAGATTGGTAGTTTTACATTTTATATTTTTGCCTATGATACTCTTTGACTGAACTTTTTATCATGTAAGGTCAAAAATATTTCATTAAAAAAATCAATTCTTAGTATATGGAGATAAAAGTGATTCAGAATCAGTTTTTTATTTTATTTATTTATTTATTTAATTTATTTATTTATTTATTTATTTATTTATATGAATGTACTGTCTGCATGTAGGTCTGTGCACCCATGTCGTGCAATGCCGCAGAGGTCAGAAGAGGGTGTTGGATTCCCCTGGAACTGGAGTTCTCCTGGAATTGGAGTTACAGATGGTTCTCAGCCACCATGTGGGTGCTGGGGATCGAACCCGGGTTCTCTGTAAGACCGGTCGGCGCTTAGGCCGACTCTCTTGGCCATCTCTCCAGCCCCAGAATCAGTTTTTAAAGATGATTTTCCTCCCAACACTAAATTGCCTTGTATCTTCTGTGTAACATAATTCGTTATGGATGTTTGTATTTCTGGATTCTGTTTGATTTCAATTATTAACATTTAAAATAAGAATAAACATACACATGGTTATACTGAGTTAAGATCACACCACAATTTTATTTTTAACCTACTATACACATTATTATAAATATGTAATTTCTTTAGCTATCTGTTAAAGCATGATTTATATTACTAAGTCTATTTTCAAATGAGGTATATGTTGTAGAAGTAATTTTTTAATCTTATTTATTTCTGTATGTGTATGAATGTACTATCTGCATGCAGGTTTGTGCACCCGTGGCGTGCAATGCCGCGGAGGTCAGAAGAAGGTGTCGGATTCCCCTGGAACTGGAGTTCTGCCGGAATTGGATTTTCAGACGGTTCTCGGCAGTCATGTGGGTGCTGGGGATCAAACCCGGGTCCTCTGTAAGAGCGGTCGGCGCTCTTAACCGCTAGGCCATCTCTCCAGCCCCACGTTGTAGAATTAATAACAATCAGGTTGAGAAGGTAAGAAGAAAGCTAATTTGTAATTTCAATTTCAGTGTACTTTGTCATTGTGGGCAGGGCTAAGTGAGAGTTAAATACCCCTGTAGAGCGTTTACAGCAACATCTGACAACACGCAGCTTCAGAGACAAATACACGCAAAAGACATTACAGCTGAGATGGTTTCTGGCAGCAGAGGTTGGGTAAGTCTCTGGAGCCACACGGTGCGGTGTGTGGGGGGTACATTTGTGACTTGTCATAGGACAGGAGTCTCACTTGGTTATCGAAAAAGGAAAAAAAAAGTGCTGCTCATTACTAACATCTGCATCAGCAAGCCCAGAGCACGCATGGTGCCCTCAGCCTGCCATCAGCAATAAGCACAAGCCCTGCGATCAGCATGTCAACTTCTAGGAAAGTCCCTGCCAGTTACCCAGAGACTGGAGCTGTCCAATCAGTCAATTCGTCTCACAGTGACGAAAAGATATTATGGCAACGTTTGAGCTTCAGAAAAATAGAAAAAGTCTTTTAGCTATATCAAGATATCCGAACACATCTCAGCTCTGTCTGATTTCGGCGCTGGGAACTGTCAGTTTCCCCCTCCGAGGGTGCACTTCCGCTGCCAGTACCATTCTTCCTGAACAAAAGAATCAAACAGAAACACTAGTGTGGAGTGACTCCTTGTCCTAGAAGCACATTCCCAGAGCACTTTGATCTCACGCAGGCTGTCTGCATTAGCATTCTGTCCAGGAGAAAAAGCAGCGCTATTCATGCTGCTGAGGAGAAAACTTCCCCGAGGTTTTAATGAATTACTGTGTTTGTTCAACAGTTGTCAGGTGTTCAAAATCGTTCTAGTGATAGAACAGTACTGTGTGCTTTATGAGTGACAGTTCAGCCTGTCAACAAAGAAGACCTGTCCTTGTGGGTTTATGCTCTACCTCCTGGAAATATGTAAATTTCGGTTACAATGAACTCAGTATAGCCTGATTTAGAATCACTTAATTGGGCATCTTGGAAAGTCTCTCCTATAATTCCACAATAGTTAGGAAGTTGACTACAAAATAAATGATAGAAGTACCTATGCATACACTGAGTTCATAGAGGATCACAGTAGAGCTGAATTCACTCTGCTTTCTTTATATCAAATTAACTCCAGGATAACTACTAAAATTGAAGGAACCAGAACTAAGTTGAGGCAGTTATTGGGAGCAAAATGGTAAGAAAGCAGTGGACAGTGACGTTTGACCTGGCTGTGCACCTCTTAAATTCTCGTCATTAGAGACCAAGCACATCCACGCAATATACTTACAATTTTGTCTCTTCCTAAAAATTTGGCTTAGTAATTGCATTAGATATGCTTTTATTTATGTATATTTATGAATTGGTGATTGAGGGTTGTAGATAGCTCCATTTTTTATATTAAAAATGACGGATCATTGGAGATTAAAACTTCCAGTTTCTACTTGAGGACTTGGAAAAATGAAGCTAATCCTATATATGTGAAAGGAAGAAAAAAATCCAGACAAAGTAAAAATTCACTTTTCTTGATCCTCAAATGCCTGTAGGTATATAACAGTTTATCATCACACAGTGTAGATCACTGTGAGAGCTGCCCATTGAAAAGGTTAGGGAAGACCACAAGTACTAGAATTAACTCTGGAAAACAGTATTTTGATTATACACTGTAACACTAAACACCAAGAGCTGTATCAAATATTTTTCTCTGGTTAGTAAATATTTTTCTGTCTTGAAGAGGAGCAGAGTATTTCTGTAGTAACAGAGGATTTTCCTATAGCTATCAAAGTCTATATATAAGGGAAATTTTATTTATGAATAAACCCAGAAATTATTCAAATAGTTCCTGTAAACTCATTCCTATAATGGCCCAATGATATAGAAGATGATTAATTTTTTAACACTTCATGAAAATGTATTTATTATATATTCATATGATTCTAAGTATGGTAATGCAGTCTGTCTTCTATTTGTGTCCTTGCATAGTTGGGTGCTACAAGGCAGGATGGAAGAGGTCCTGAAATTAAATGTCTCTATTATCATATTCATTTCATGCTATTTCCAGCGTCTCTATGTACTCTTAAGTAGGCGATGAACTTATAAATCACCTCGCAAAGTGATGATGGAGGGTAGGAAGATCCAGTTTGAACTGGGGGCTAGTTCTCAGCTAGCACCCCACAGGGCATCACGTGGATGGGAGTCAGGGATTTCTCTGACCCAGCCCCAAGGAGGAGCAGACAACATAGCCCAGGTGCATGATGGTAGGTGGGGCAGCAGTGTGCAGTGGCATGGAATTGGGGGCCTGTGATTGGCTCTCGGAGCTGACGTCATTTGGCTTATAAAAGCAGGCTGTAGGGGGCAATAAACCGAATTCTCCTTTACTATCATTACAGAATTCCCAGATGTCATTATTTTTTGTGTGCATACAAGCCAAAGCACGCCTGCATTTTGTACGGGTGGCCAGTGGGTTGGAAAGAGGTCCTGGGACCACCAACCTGGGTAGCTGGTATGGTGAAGTGAATTGTGAGTGGGCATAGACTGAAGATAGGCCATCACCCATCAGCCTGAAATTCCTGTCCAGGGCCAAGAGTGGAAAATATTCTTTTGTCCCAGGCTAATGGCCTGACTTGGAGGTAGCTCTCGGGTCGGGCTAGGGAAGTAGCTGGCTCGTGTCTGCCTTGAGGCCAGCTGCCTACAGTGGCTGCAGGTGGGTACTTTGCTCCCCTTTCCCTTAGCAGGGCCACGTCGTAACTGCTCATTACAAAGAAAGCTTCCTACAATGGAGAGCTCAGTCTTTTGGGTCATCTTCGTGTATTGATATTTCCTCATGCTTGCTAATCTCACTGGTGAAGAGTGCAGCCCCAAATTCTCATACCTGCATTTCTTAATTATGAGTCAACGAAAGCTTTCAATCTATCTCCTAGCTGTTATTATTTCCTTGAACATTTTTTTTTGTTTGTGAGTCTAGTGTGATTCCTTTAACAGTTTGAAGTTCTAGGTTTTGTTCAACATTAGAAAAATGATTGTGATAAGAAAAATAGCCTATAAGCATTATGTGTGACATAAAACATATAATTGAAATATCTGTTGCAGCAGATTTGTTACTCATATTTTGTTTTGTAAATGGGCCACTTTTGTTGAACATAAACCTAAATTTTCTACTAGTGAAGCATGTCAGTTGCTACCTTCTAGGAGTTATGTTTTCCACAGAGAAGACTTACTTAGATAAAAGGGAAATATTTGACTGAGGCTTCTTCCTGGCAATACTGTACTTTGTATCTCTTAATTAAAACTGACTATGTAAAATGACCTAGGTGTCAGAAATGAGGCTCAGATTCAGCTTTATTTCGTTGTTCTCAGTCTATTAGAGGTATATGAGTGTTACTTATGAAAAGGTCCTTACCAGCTGGAACTGAAGGCTATGCTATGTATTGATTTATTGTATTTATTCAGTACTACTTTTGAGTAGCTACTGTATTTCATTAATCTGTCCAATGTGAATGCCAAGGTTTTATAAAAATGTTTCTGAACATAGTACGTTGCATGACTTCTCCATCACTTTGTGATGGGACAGTCTCACCACAGATCATAGCTTGGTCTCCAGTAAGTGCTCCTACCTCAGCCTTTTGAGTGCTGGAATTATTCAGAATTTCTCATTGTTCTAAATTTAAGAGAGTCTGTACTGATAATTTGTTCACATTTTCATTTTAATGTTTCTCTACTATTTGTAATTTATTGCTTGAAAATTTGGTGCATGTATGTAATAATGCATGTTAAACATTTTTTTCATATACACACTCCATTTCTCTCCTCCAACTCCTGCCACATGTTCTTCCCAACTTCACGTCCTCTTCCTTGTTTTTTATACATTACTTAGTCTAATTATGTTGACTGAACAGAGTCAACCTGTCAGCAGATTGACTCTGCTCAGTCAACATAATTAGAGAAATGACTTATCCTACCCTAGCAGTCAGCAAATGAAATGTCAGTAGCTCCTCAGCTACATGGCAGGGGGTAGGGGGGGGGTGCTAGTGTGTACTCTCCCACACCCATGCTGGAGTTTTAGCTGACTTGAGCTTGTGCAGCTCTTACGCAGGTGACCACAGTGCTATGACTTCATAGGTTCAACAGGCATGCCATATCCGGAAGACAGCATTTTGCAGCACTCGTTCCTATCCTGCTGCTCTTAGTTCTTTCTGCCCCTTCTTCCATGATATTACCCTGGTCTTGGGACAGGGGTGTGTTAATACAGGTAAACTCCCATAGCTACCTTTTTTCAGCGCTTTGATCAGTTATCAGTCTCTACATTACCGCTATCCACTGCATATGAAGCTTCTCTGGTCAAAGTTAAGGGCCGCAGGGATCTATGGATATAAATATAAATATATAGAAGGCTGTTAGAGAACATGGCCATTTAACAAAATAATAATAGTTGGTTCCTTCTAGGACCTAAGACCTTGGGCTTTTGATAAGGTATAAAGTACTAGGCAGAACATTCTTCCAAATCCATTTAGGAAGTGATTAGTCAGCTCATAGTAGTCTTACCACTCCTGCACCTGTGGACACATCCTGCCTCACATTGGTTGCTTTTGATTCTTATGAAAACCTACATTTTCATTGATTTCAGTGTAGTCAAGAGTTTTTATCTTCTTAGTTGGCTCTTCTTTTTCATTGTCTTCTGTTTATTCTTTGTAGTTTGACTTTCTATTTTTCTATTTTTTAGTTCTAAGTATGTAGAAGACTTTGTATAGACATTATAATTTCTTGACTAATAACTAGTGGCATCTTTTCTGTAAAATACTTAAGCAATCATCTAACTCAAAACAAAGTGTCAAGAACACTTCTTTACATTCTCCTAATCAGCTTTTCGTGGCAGGGCAATCACAACCATCATTTTCTTTCCTGTTTGATTTATTCTTGTCAAATTTTGTTGTTATTATATTATAATGGGAATAAATTAATGTGGCTTATTTTTCTTATCTTTATATTCTTAAACAATTAAAGTGTATTTGACCTGTACATACAAACAAAATACCAAAGCCCAATTCATATATTTTGATATTCTCTGCATTTTTGATGGAGAAGTTTACTTTTGGGGGTAGAAGTTTTCTGTTTTAGTCAGTTCCTTGAAGAAGACTTTTTTGTTGTTGTTGTTTTCTTTAATTTTATATTACTCCAAAATATGCATGTACACATTCCACACATATACTAAAATTACAACATCTGAAAATAAACTATAGATTAATTCCAAAACATGCTTTGGGATTCACCTTTTAACAGTAGAGTTGCATGCAGGTACAAAGAAATATTACTTTATATCATAAATTACAGCAATTTGAGGAATGTTTTAATGTACTTTTTTATAATAGCATCAGGCATTAAAAAACTAAAAAAGAAAAAATACTCAGTTTGTCTTAAAAATAACAATTTGCTGCTAGGCTCCACAAATGAGGGACACCATGCATCCTTTGTTTTTCTGAGACTGTGTTACTTCTTTTACCATAAAGGTTTCTAGTTCCATCCATTTAGCTGCAAATTTCATGATGTTGTCTTTCTTTACTGCTGCATAGAGCCCATTGTGTTGATGTACAATATTTTCTTTTTATTTCAATATCCTTTGTAGTTCTGCTTTAGTGGTTGTCAATTCTTTTTTTATCATGTAAAGTTTTTCTTTGTCCATCAGTCAAGACAGATAGCTTTGTCAGTAACTGTTGATATCTTCCTTCCTAAAAGAATTTGAATCATTTTTCCAAGCCCTTCTGGCATTGAGAATTAGCTGTTAATCTTATGGGCCCTGATGGGTGGCTTACTTGCTGCATTCAGTATCTTTTGTTGCATATATTTAGTGTTTTAACTATAAGGTGGCATGAGGGGTGGTGATTCTTTTCTGTTCTATTTGGTGTTCTGAGTGCTCTTGTTCCTGAATGGGCAACTGTTTTAGATTTGGGAGACTTTCTTTCTAAATTTATGGTTCTATGTCTTTGACCTATACTTTCTCTCCTTCCTCCATGGTCATCACTAGTAGATTTGGACTTTTCACTCTGTTCTAGTGTTCCAGCATGTTCTGTTCATGAGTTGCTCGAAATCTTTTTTTTTTTTTTTTTTTCATCGAATGATCCAATTCCTTTACCTTGTTCAAAAACCTGATCTGTGTTCTACATGGTCCTTTTCTATTAATGGAGTCTTTCCCTGGAGTGTTTTTATGTATATATTACTTACTGTTTTTTACGTTATGTGTATTAGTGTATTGGCTGCATGTATGTAAATGTACTTTGTTGTACAATGGCAGGAAGGTCAGAAGATGGCATTAGATTCCCTAGAACTAGAGTTATGGATGTTTGTTAGCTGCCATGTGGGTGCTGGGAATCAAACCCGAGTCCTCTGTAAGAGAAGCCAGTACTCTTTTTTTTAAATTTTTTTATTAATTTTATTTATTTCCGTATGTGTATGAATGTACTGTCTGCATGCAAGTCTGTGCACCCGTGTCGTGCAACGCTGCGGAGGTCAGAAGAGGGTGTCGGATTCCCCTGGAACTGGAGTTCTCCTGGAATTGGAGTTTCAGACGGTTCTCGGCCACCATGTGGGTGCTGGGGATCGAACCTGGGTCCTCTGTAAGAGCGGTAGGTGCTCTTAACTGCTAGGCCATCTCACCAGCCCCCAAGCCAGTACTCTTAATCACTGAGTTATCTCTTCAGCCCCCCATGAATTTTTTTTAAATAAAGAAACTCATATTTTTTATTTTCAGCTTCATTTTGGGATTTTTTCAATATTTGTATCTCTCTATTGAATTCAATTTTCACAGTCTAAATTGTCCTAATTTCATACAGCCATTTGTTTGTGTTTCTGTGACTTCAGTCAAGAGTTGATTCCGGGGCTGGAGAGATGGCTCATAGGTTAAAAGTGCAGCCTGCTCTTGCAGAGGACCTGGGTTCGATTCCCAGCATCCACATGGCGGCTAAGAACCGTCTTTAATTCCAGTTCCAGGGGAATCTGACGCCCTCTTCTGATCTCCGCGGCATTGCACGACACGGGTGCACCAACCTGCATACAGACAGTACACTCATGCACATAAAAAATAATAAAATAGGGCTGGAGAGATGGCCTAGCGGTTAAGAGCGCCGACCGCTCTTACAGAGGACCCGGGTTCGATCCCCAGCACCCACATGGCGGCCGAGAGCCGTCTGAAACTCCAGTTCCAGGAGAACTCCAGTTCCAGGGGAATCCGAGACCCTCTTCTGACCTCCGCGGCATTGCACGACACGGGTGCACAAACCTGCATGCAGACAGTACATTGATACACATACCGAAATAAATAAAATAAAATAAAATAAAAATAAAAAAAAATAAAATAAATAATTAAAAAAGAGTTGATTCCTTTCCTCTTTAAAGTTCATTCAGTTCTTTATTCTTCCTTGAATTCTTTGAACACGTTGAATATGCTTTTAATCATTCTTTTAATTATGCGTTTGAGTGTCCCTTAAGTTGTTCTCATTAGAGACATTTACTAAAGGACTGATGATCTTTGGGGGAGGCATATTGCCTTAGTTATTCACATTGCTTATGTTTTTGTAATAGTAAGTGAGCTCCTGAACTTAGATGATTGTGTCTTTTTCTTTTTTTTAACCGACCACTTAATTTCAGACTTTGTAATTGTGGTATATGTGTGAGGTTATGTATTCATATATTAGAGTAATATAAAATTAAAGGGAAAAATGTGAGCTCTTAAACATATTTTAGAATTACCATACAGTTTATTTTTAAAGGTCATAATTTTGGTATACATGTTGCATATACATAGGCATATTTTTGGAGAAATACAAATGGGAGGGAACAGCAATGACAAAAAGACTGGATTAAAGACCTGACTAAAACAGTTAACCTCTGCCCAAACAATAAACCTCTGCAGAAAAAAAAAAAAAGATTTAAAAAAACTGAGAAAAAGATGCAAGCCATGTATAGCAGAATGCAGAGACTGGGGTCGGGTGGGGGGCATGGAAGGGAGGGTGTCTAACTTGAACTGAGAAATGATGTATGAAACACACAAAACACCAATAAAAGTATTTTATTTAAAAATAAAAATTAATAGCCGGGCATGGTGATGTACACCTTTAATCCTAGCACTTGGGAGGCAGAGGCAGGTGGATCTTTGTGAGTTCAAGGCCAGCCTGGTCTACAGAGTGAATTCCAGAACAGCTGGGGCTACAGGGAGACCCTGTCTCAAAAAAGCCAAAATAAATAAATAAATAAATTTTAAAAAGTAAAAAAATTTGAGTAGCTGTATCTGAACTTCAAATATCTCTGTGAATTGTGTTATCACCCTCCGACATGTAGAGCAAGATAGGCAGCCCTTAGGTGACTGCTGTTCTACCCTCTTTCCTTTGTCTCACATCTGGAATAGAATCCCTCAAGTTGATACTTCCTCTGGATTCTTTTATCCAAGAGGGTGCTACCTATTTTGTTGTCCCCTTTTCTTCCCTTTCGCACTTGATTTATCCAGAAAGCATATGTACTTAGGAGGCCCATGCATGTGTTTTATGAAAATAAGCATGTTGTTTAAGCTGTGAAACATTATGCTGAGCTTTAGTTTTCTGAAGGACTTTGATTTAATCGAAGTGGCACTTTATGTTAGGCCTTGTTGAGGTTTGTAGGCATTTTTAGTCTTACTGTAGAGAACAATTTTGTGGAAAATTTGTCCTATTTTTTTAAAATTTTACTTAGGCCGAGGAGTTACATTAAACAGCATTGCTCTTTCACGATAATTGAAAGTTACTGTTTGCCTCAGAATTAAGATAGCATTCATTATTTGATATTTATAAGAAAAGAATGAAGAATCTTCATGACATTTTAAAAATGTTCTGGTGTTTGTTTTTGTTTGATACAATGACTGACCTGAGACCTCATGAATACTATTAGGCAAGCCCTCTGCTTCTGATCTATACCATAATTATCCCTGACTTTTATCTCAGAAGGTATGGGCAAATTTTTTTATTAATAAATATCTGAATAGATTTTAATTAATTTAATTTTGTTGAAATATTTAAATATTCATCGTCATTCCTAGCCATCATGTCATAAGCTTACATTTAAGTGTCATTCTCTCAAATACCCATTTTAATTGATAGCAACTTATTAAAATATTTTTTATATTTTTATAGACTCCATGATAACTATGTCTGCTGAAGAATCTTACAGATTTGTTCGAAAACCTTTTTGTTCAATATGCTCTTTATTCTCAGATGTGAATTTATGGATCTCTTTGTCATTTTAGTTTTTCAATGTTCAGAGCTTCCATCAGAAGATGGGGCCCAATCCCTACTTTCTACTCCTTTTTCATCCCAATGCATTCAAAATGCTCTGCACACAGCAGTTCCATGCTGTGGAGTTTGATTTTACAATGAGTCCCCATGCGAAATGACTGTTCAGGTTCAGTGCTAGGAATCTTTGTGTATTTGATGGGGGCATTCTTGGAGTTCCTTCAGGAAACAATTATTGGCTCAAAGGGAGAGCTAAAACCAGCCTACTGAAACTGTGACTTCATCTGTCTTATTTTTCGTCCATTGTTGATACTGAGTTTGACCTAATGTGAGATCTTATGCAAATGAGGATGAATGAATTGAACTCCCTGTGATGCATTCAATAACTTTTCACCCATTCATTTACTACTTGACCAAACATTTATTGAAAGTCTGCATTCTGTGAAACACTTGGCTGGGCCCTCAATAATAGTAGGCCCCAAGGATATAATATTTTAATAGTTAAATACCCAAGCCTTAAAGTGCAAAGAAATTAATATTATGAGGAACTAATGGATGCCATAATTTCATTTTTTTTGTACTATCTACCTTTGGCAAAAGCTTTCTTCATAGGTAAATAAGGTCATTTTCAAGAAAATTGTTAATTTCTCCTTGAGGTCAGTTTTAGAGGAAGATTACAGACCAGTGTTAGAGAATGATTAAAGCTAGCAAATGAGAGCTGTCTTAGTCTGCAGAAGGATCAAGCTATTGGTTAGGACCTGAGTATCAAGGAAAATGGAACTCATCAAGCTTCTTAACAGCTGTGCGGCAGTGTCCTCTTTAGGAGTGCCACAGTTATCCACACAGAGGTCATCTGAAGTCTTTAATATCAGTACATTTCTTTTGCTGATGAAAGCATTGACGACTCACAATAAAAGTAAGAACTAATGTAAAAAAAATAACATAAATATCAGTTTTCACTTATCACTTAACAAAATCTATTTTCATTTTAATTCACCTAATTGTTTATTCTTACATGGTGTTTGATACCTCTCCCAAATTGCACCAGAGAAGCTTCTTCCTCTAGAAGATGGCTGTTAACACAGATACTTACAATTGTCAGCATACAGACAATAAGAGACTGAGTTGTACTTGGTCCTAATTGAGATGCCTATATCAGACCTCTCCTCCTGAGGTTCAGAGATCATGGTGGAAGAGTGGGGTGGAAAGATTGTAAGATCCAGAGGTGATGGATGATTAACCGTGGAAAGGAAATTGTATGAACAAGACCTGTGCAAACCCAAGCCAGACCAACAATCCAGTGTGTGGAGGAAGGAGGTGGACAAGAAGCCCCATCCCTAGCTGGGAACCTATTGGCAATTGATAGCTGCTGGGTGAGGGAGAGTTTGTTCTCCTTAAGAGTGTGATGCTGGTTAGGTTAACTACCCTTCAGGGATGGATCCACACTGAAGAGCATTTGGGGAACACAAATTAGACTGGGAGGGCTTAGAAAATTGAGGACATGAAGTGAGTGGGGAATTAGTAGGGAAATGGTGGAGGGGGTCTCAATAAGATCAAAATACCTTGTACAAAATATTCAATAAAATATTATTTTAAAAACTGAGACACAGTTTAAAGTTGGATTATCAGTTACTAGGTGGTAAATCTATTATTCAAATTCTGTCTGTCTCATCAGATCCCTGAGATCAGACCAGTAACCTTGGTACCCTGGTCAAACTCTGAAATAGGAAGAAACAGATGTTATACTGTGAGCTGCCTCTGCTTTGTAGGCCTGACTTCAAGACCCAGGTGTAGGTCACAAAACACATGGGTACAGTGCTAAGTGTGCCTATGTGTGTGAAGAAGCTCTGCTCAACCAACTTGTGGGTTTGAGACATGCACACAGTGTTCACTTGTCTTCTCTTTCAGTTTTACTGTAGGAGAAGGAACCAAGCTAGTATGATGATACCTTTGTCATACTCAGTAAAGAAAGCTGGGCAGGGCTGAAATGGTTATGGATCAATACTCACGTAGAGAAACCTTCCAGGTCATGTAAAAGTGATGGACTCATATGGATGGATCATCTGATTTTTCCAGAGGAGTCAGGAATTTGAGAAGAAATGCTCTTATTTCAAGAACAGGGCACAGGTTATCTGTGCATTTGAATCTGGACTCTTCTTACACAGTTTTGTCTGTGCTGTTAACTGCTCTGTACCTGTACCTTAGTATTCACAGCTGTAAATGGAGTTTAAATATCAGGCCATCGTGAAGTCTGTAATGTGATTTGGTAACCTAGAAGATGGGTATTGTTGAAGAAGTGCCTTCCTTGTAGTATTTAGTGAAGATTAGATGAGGCCAAGTCGAAGAAAACCCAAACAGCAAACATCCAAGGAATCTGCTATTATATCCACTTTTTAATTATTATAAATGAGGTACTCTAAAAATCATAAAAAGTAGAGGTGATAAAAATCACCAACTTAAAAAACATTAAATCTTATAGAAATACATTTCTACCACTGTCTACTTAATTAATATGTCAGGTGGTTCATAGTTTCATGATTAAATAAAACTAGCTTCTCATAAGAATATATTTATGTATATTTATGTATGTTTTCACTCTAAAAACAGGTTTATACAGCAATGGAATGAAGATTTAACTTCTATAACAATGAGCTCTGTTGGATGATCAATGAAATTAGACTTGGATGAGAAAATAATACCACAGCAAATTCATCAACAGAAAGATGAGAGGATATTGGAGCAGTGTGCACACTGAGCGTGTCAGCCTCAGGGAGGCATTGTCTGGATGTGTGGTTCATGCTAATTTCTTGACCCACCTACCTTTGGATTTACACTTAAATTCCATGAAATCAAAGTGAGTATGTCAAAATAACTGAAAACTCTGTAAAATCTCACTTCAATTTAGAGTTGTCAGGGTTCTGTATACAGCGGTATTAACCAAAGAAGAAAATCAGCCTGCCTGCTCCGTGTTGCTAAAGAACACCAGGGGGTGTTTAGCACCACAGTGGTGCCAATAGTTCAGCTGAGGAAGGAGATTACAGCATCTGGTGAGCAAGGAGACAGGCAGTAGTGAATGACAAGAGATGATAGGAACTTGGCTGACTTAGTGGTACCCAGATGATGCCAAGCAACTCAGCATCTGTGCATACTAATAGAGGCTCTATTTCTGCACAGACATGGCACACTGGATTCTCCCAGAAGCCACAGAAGGAATTTTGCAGGGGGACTTGAATATTTTTAAGCTGGGGCAATGATACTGTAATATAAAAGCAAAGAGAGGTTTGATGAAAATAAAATCCCACAAGGATTAGCAAGGAGATACATCATCAGACACTGGAGAAGAATAACCTAGAGTTAGTTAATAAGGTAACTTTGAGCTGGCGATGGTTTGAAAACGGGGAGGGAGTTGCAGGCAAGGAGCACATTAGATATACCCCTAAAATCTTGATTCTTTTCTAAGAATCCCCCCCACACTTCCCACACTCATTCTTCAACTGTCTTAAGCAGGCTCAAATTATTGCACAATTTTACGTCTGTTCTGACAAAGTATCTACATCATGAAATGTCTATAAAACGCCTGCCTTCTATTCTTAAAGATGACATAGTCGGTGCAGTGAAGCTTCGTATTTTCTAAGATGCTTGTTTTACAAGAAAGTTTTATTTTATTGTTTTCTAGAAAATCAGATTTACATGCACCTTTCTGTGCTGTTTAGAACTGTCATCCCAGCACAATCCCTCCTCAATCATGAGCTATTTTATTGTCAAGAGCTAAATACTTCTATACTTGGACTCCCTTTCTGCACTGTGAAGCCCGAGCTAGGTAAGTGTTAAATGACAGACAATTGTTTTACCCATTGGCTCCCACCTGCACTTGCTCCCTTTAGAATGGTTCTTTCTGGCAGTTTCTCAAAGTCTGCATCCAGATCACTTGCATCAGAACCACCACTAGAGCTTCTTGTTTAGAATATAACTTCCTGAGCCATTGCACACTTCATAAGCAAAGTTCTCTTCAGTTTTGCCTTGTAAAGTTGGTGAATGACAGCCTTAGACTGCAGTTGAGTACTTAGAACACTCCCTTGATTGGCTTGATTCTAATTTGTTTTTCTGTTTTTTTTTAAGGACTTTCTCCCCTTTTGAATGTATGCACTGAAACAACCAAATACATTTCAGTTCCCAAGGATGCAATGCTGAGTTTAAAATTTCACACATCAGGGCTGGAGAGATGGCCTAGCGGTTAAGAGTGCCGACCGCTCTTACAGAGGACCAGGGTTCGATCCCCAGCACCCACATGGCAGCCGAGAACCGTCTGAAACTCCAATTCTAGGAGAACTCCAGTTCCAGGGGAATCCGACACCCTCTTCTGAACTCCGCGGCACTGCACGACACAGGTGAACAAACTTGCATGCAGACAGTACATTCATACACATACAGAAATAAGTAAAATTAATAAAATAAAAAAATAAATAAAATTTCACACATCAGTGATCAAATCAGGAAGAAAATAACGATAGCCCGACACAGGCAAAGAGAATGAGAAAAATGTAAAAAAAAAAGCCTCAAATTGAACCCCCCCAAGCCAAAAGGATCCCAAAGCAATATAAAAATTCCCTAAGGATTCAGTAAAGAGACATGTTATCACACAGTGGGGGAAGGAAAATCCAAGAAGGCAGTTTTCCGATGGGCTTGAGGAGACTGAAAACCTGCAGGTGGATACCAGCAGTCTACCCACAGAGAAGAGTAAACCCCAATAGAACTGACAAGCAGGAACTCAGAGCCAACTTGTAGTGCAGCTCAGATGAAGCACAACCTGCGCCCAGGACAGCTCAAGGGACAGGCTGGGAGCACAGGTTTATTAATGGTTCCATAGAAGATCTTGAGGGGCTACACTCACCACAGATGCTGCCATCTGATGCCTGTCTGTGACATTTAGGTTGACTGTAAATTTAAGATAGGAAGTCACATATTTAATTGGGTTATATGATGACAGGCCATGTAATTAAGTTTGTTCAGAGAACCATGTGTGTTAAGGAATATATTATAACAACTAGATGACCGCTGTTATGGATCCAGTGTGCAAAGATGCAGTAAGGAATGGAAAGCTGAAGGAAACCTGGAAGCAGAAACACATTTGATATGTAGAGAGCATAGGAGGTTTCCCAGCAACTGGGCCTGGGAAGCAAATTGAGTCTGAGCTAGTAAAAATGTGTTCTATGGATGCTTAGAGCTAAATTGTTTTTGGAGGACTATAGGAACTCATTAAGAGGAGAGGAGGTTTCATATAGTGATAATTTAGCTACACTTGGTGTGGGGCAAACTTGTAACAGTTCCTGAACTGGAATACATGCAGTGCATGGACATGGAAACACCCCTTAATAATAACAAACAGTTTGTAGTAGAAGATCTTGAGGTGTGTTTTTAAAACAGAAAGGAATGGGAGGTCACATCATTCTCTTTCTTAGGGGTTATGGTCTGCCTCATGACCCTGGCAGTGTTTCTACTTGACTGGCAATGCTCTGACAGCAGTGACTGTGGTTCTTGAGATGCATAAGTAACAGCCTCCCATAGACTCCTCCACAAGCTTACATAATATTAGAAGACTTATGACAAATCTCTTATTCCTTATCACTTTATGGTTCTGGTTTCCTGAAAAAACCATAACTAATACCAAGGCAATTTATCACAGAGATAATATGATAAAATCTACACATTAGCATGAGCCTTGTAGCATGCAAAATGGATTAGATATAAAACAGTGATTTAGACATATTAAATAGCAAAAATCTTTCCTTTACAAATGAATTTTTATTTCCAACTCCAGAAAGAAAGAAAGGTGTGCACTTGCTAGGAACAGTGATACATATCAAGGGAGCTGACTGTCTTCCCTCTGCCTACCCTCCCTCCATGGTTCAAGAAGCAGCCAAGATTCTGAGAACTTAGTTCATCAATGTCTGACTTAGAGGAAGTAGCTAAAGCCATTCCAGCAGAAGACAAACTGGGTTTGAATTAAAGAGCTGGATGCAGGGACAAAACAAGGAAAAGAAGTAATTAGTGATAAAGAAAACCAACACTACCTTGTGTGAGTGGTACAGATAGGGTAGCAAGCAGGGTGTTTTTCAGGCCTGCAGACTAATCACACCCCAAAGGGACATGTCAACCTGAGCCATGAAAACATGTTTGGTCACTTTCACATCACCATGCACAATAACAGAGTTATTTCATGGAATGGCTACTTTGAATCATCAGAAATAAGAGTCAATTTTAGACTAGGGAAAATTAGAGAAGTGCTAAAGTCTATATACTGAATGTGAGAAATCACAACATTAAACATGGGCATAAAATCAAGGAACACGGGGAATCTCCATAAGCAGAGAAGGAAAGACTAATCTGTGCCATTAGATGAGGGAGGGCCTTTAGGGGAGGGAGAGCAACATTGTGAGATGCCAAACACCCGAAGGTCAAATATTATCCTTTAAGTTCAATAATGAAATCACAGAGTATGATATAGTAGAAGTGAAACGAGGGTGGGGAGGGGAAGTGGCTGCTGATTTCAGGAAGGAAAAAAAGAAACAGTTACACAGGCAAAAATAAAATAGAAAGAAACACTGTATTTGTCTCATGCCACAAGGATGAAATCATTTGAGAACCAGTTCTCCTAGGCCTAAAGAGAGACTTTAGGTTTAAAAACATATTGGCAGAGATACTAAGTTGGTCAATGCCAATAAGATATGTAACACTATTAAAGGGTATTACTAAGGACATGCTAAAGAAGATAATGGCTTTAAGATTACATGTCTGGGACTAAGGATGCAAAGCTCTGTGGTTTGAAGCTTGGCTCATCTGTCTGAAATCTGGGCTCTGAACCAACATGCTGCACTGAATTTTTAGTCCTTCAGTAATCAATTTGCAGGCACTGCAATCACCTTCTGGCTCCCTATTAATTATCATCTTCACAGCCCCAGACAGGAGCAGCATGCTGCCATGCTTCACAGCGTGCTTTGCCGCCTGGATGCTCTGTAACCTAAGGAGCTCTTTGTTGTGCTGAAGATTCCTCGTCCATTCTTAGCTGAATGGTGGCAGAATTCTCCCGGGGAGAGGTTAGCCATGACATTTTTGAACATCAGTAATTAAGCTGTCTATTCCAGCTGCCACTGGTTTGACATGAGCAACAGAAGGTCACAGCTTCATGCAAAGCCTGGTGGTGGTGGGAACAGAATGGTCAAGTTCACTTGAGCATATATTCATGTTTTAAAAGGAAAACAAAGGTCAGTTCTTTACTTTGGGTTCATCATATCCTGGGAATTTTTACTTATTTTGGGTTTCCCCACCATTATTTTCATTGGTCTGATAATAAGGTGATGTTTTCCATAAGCCAACTTGCCTGTGAGTAACTTCCTGGCCTTTATTGTATATATACACAAAGAACAACTGTTGTATCTGCTGTAGGTGCTCTGTAACATGGAATTATAGTGGATACAGTGCTGATTCTATAAAAGAGGTATAGTTTATTTTACAGATTGTATCTGACTTAGAGAGGGGTTGCTTAATGTAACTATTAGCTGTGTATTTCCATGATTTTTATCAAAATTATTCATGTCCATAGCATTTAGTACAGAAATAATTTTAAAACAACAAAAAACATATTCTGGTTATATGACAGTTACACAAATAAAAGCTTCATGTAATGGAGCACCTGGGATGAGGTCTTAAAGAACGAGTCTCTGTGTGTGTCATTTAAGCTATTTTTTGTTACCCATTCATCTAGCCACAAATGATACATGCTCATGACTGGACTAGTACTTAGTATTAATTGTATCTTATTATTGTTTCTTCAATACCTATCAAATAACCCAAATAGAGTAGGTACTAGGTAGCAGGCTGAGTAAGGTGGTTTAATATTAAACCTGCTTCTTTAATTACATCATTGTTCATGTATCCCTCTTTTAATAATGCTTATCCCTGGTACCATCCCCAATACAGCCTGATTTTAGCTCATTTATTTATTGGTCAATTTGATTTTTTGTTATATATATATATATATATATTATTATATAATTATTATATTATAATTATAATAATATGCTAATTGAATCCTGTTGGATATATTGTAGGAACTATTTTTTAATTGGTAGGAAAATTTTTTTTCCATTAGGTAGGGTGTATTTTCACTTGATTGTTTTCTTTGCTGTCAAGAAGCTTTTTAGTTTCACAAAAACCCATTTTCCAATTATTAGCACTATTTCCTGAATGACTAGGATGTTACTAAGAAAGTGCTTGCCTGTGCTGATATCTTAATGTACTTTTTCTGCCTTTTTCTCTATCAGTTTTAGAGTTTCAGATATTACATGGAGGTCTTTGACAAATTTGGATTTGGGGGGATCGTGGAGTGAATAGTAGACCACAGACCCTCTAGCAGCCTTTTCCTCCAGAAATCAGGCCTTGCTCCCTGCAGCTGTCTCTGGGACAGAGTGTTAAGAAGCTGTGCTGTGCTGGGTGTGGTGACACCTGCCTTTAATCTTAGCACTTGGGAGGCAGAGGCAGGTGCATCTCTTGTTCAAGGCCAGCCAGGACAGCTGGGGCTACAGGGAGACCCTGTCTAAAAAAAAAAAAATTATAAGAGAAATTTGTATGGTGTCAAGTCCCAAAAGTTTTGCTCTACAGATTTTATGTTAAGCAAATGTGGGCAACAGCGAATTATATCTCATTTAATTCAGATGCATTACGATTTTTATCAGATTCTGTAAACCACTGTTGTTTAATAGAACCATGTTTTACTTTTACTTTTACTAAAACACCATGTGTCCTGTTGACAGTGTCTAGGCGAAACTGGGTACTTGCTGAGCTCACGTCAATAAAATATGCCTTAATCGAATATACACTCGTGTCCCTCTCCCACCCATCCCCCCTTTCAAATTCACCATTTCAAGTCTCCATTTTCTGATGCAGTCTTTCTGTTGTCTTTTACTATGCCTCCCTCTCCATGAGAAATATTTATATCTGGGTTGTTGTACTAGCATCCACATATGAGGGACAATCCTTTGTCGTTTGTTTTCTGGGACTGTGTTACTGGCCCATCACGTTAAATCATAATGTCTTCCAGGTCCATCTTTACCTGCAAATTTCATGTGTTTCTTTTTCTTCTTTACCACTGCATAGTATTCCATTGTAACATGTCCACACATTTTTCTATCCCTCGTCAGTTGAAGGGCCGCTCAGGCTGGTTCCACTTTTTGCTATTGTGAACAGAGCTGCAATAAACATAGCTTCTGTTGCATGCGTATCTTTGGCAGTAAGTTGTGTCTTAGTGGTAAGGCCACTAACCAATAGAGCAAATATGATGAGGTCTCCCTGAGTCAAGAAGAATCTCCACCGTCAGCACTCAGCTACACCTACACTCACTGCCTGGAAATACTGTGGCAAGCAGGGCAGCCATATGGCCATGTATATCCCAAATCCTATGGCTATTGGCTCTCCCCTTGAGAGAAATAACCCAGGCTGATGACCACAAACTTACATTTGCCTCTCACAGGATGTGAGGAGATGTTATAAGCCCACAGTAAGACTCTGTCAATTATTTAACAGGGGGAAATTGTAATTCAAAATTTGTGCATTAAACATATCCAAACAATGTGTCTAAATGCTAAAGTACCTACCATACTATTTAGTCGCTGCTTAAATTACCTATATAATCTAATTGCTTGTTCTTCATTAGTGACTTAGATTGTCAAAGGTTTATTCCTGGACAAACTGTCAGCCCATGAAAGGAAACGCCCAGAATTGACCAGAGTCCAAGTCAACTGCTCCAGATAGAGTGGAACTGGGTTTTTACCTCTCATCCACTCTGTGCTCGCTTTTGTCTATAGCCTAGGGAACAAACCTAAGCGGATAAGAGGGGGCGTGGTATGACATGTAAGGGTCTGGCGATTGGGGTGAATGGTGAAACTACAGCAATGTAGTTCTGGACGACACATCATTATGATCACTTGATTTTGAACAAACACCTGTCACCCCCCACTGGATGGTGGGCTGTAGGTTTTGGGCACATTATCACCTACCAGATAGGTTTTTTGCATGAAGGATACGCTTGTACTCATGGAATTATCACTTATAGCTAAAAAATTTGAAAAAAAAAATGTTTTAAATAGAAAATGAGGAGATTTGTGCTAGAATGAAAAGAATCTGGGATGGGGTGGGGGTGGGGGGGGGAGGGAAGGGAAATAAGCCTGAACTGAATTTGGAAAAATTGTATGAAATGCACAAAAGCTCAATAAAAACTAATTAAGAAAAAAAAAAAAAGAAATGGGACTGAGAGACGGCTCAGTGTTTAGGAGCACTGATTTTTTCTTGGCAGCAGGATTTCGGGTTCTGGTCCCCAGAACCTACACTGGTGCCTAACAATGTTTTTAAACTCCAGTTCCAAGGATCCAATGCCCTTGTCCCTGGTTTCCTGAGTGGGCTTGTTGTATACTTTCTATGCACTTATGTACAATGTAGAGGCAAATAACATTCCAGTCAGATAAAATAAAATAAATACAATTTTCAAAAGAAAAAAACAAAAAAAAAAAAAAGCTGCGCTGTGCCCTAGCCTTGCAGCTCAAGCCATCAAAGCTGTAAGATATGTTTCTGGTCCCCTATGGTGCCAGCCTCCATGCTAGGAGTCACACAGGCTGGATGAAACTGTGGAATGTGCTATGGAATATCCCATCCCTTTGAAATCAAAAAAGTCATACATCCCTTCTGTTAAGGGAAGCTGAAGATTTCCTTTCAGAATGTCCTTCGTGCTGTATGCGATGGCTCTCTCTCCTACTCTCACACTTCAAGCCATCTCTTCTGAGGAAGTTCCTCTTCAGGAGGAGGCTCGCTTTCTTCAAGGCCCGTTCATGTGGTAGGTTACTATATCTCTCCTCATGTTTTTCTATTCAAGGAACTTTCATGACATCTGTGGTCATGAGACTCCCCTGATAAAACTCCTTCATCTGAGTAATTTCATTTCTGCCTTCTTTCTTGAGCATCTAATCTAAATCTCTATACCAGTGAGGAACAGGGATCTAGTTTTATTTTCTACATGTGAATATCTACTCTTGCCAGCACAATTTGATGAAAAGGTCTGGTTATCTCTAATCAGGTAACTGTAACTGTGTCATCTTTTCCTCTCCATTGATTTGTGTTTGTTTGTGTACCCCTTACCATGTTGTATTTTATTACTATGCTGTGGTAGTAGAGTTGAAACCAAGTATGGAGACTCTGGCATTGTTCTTTTTCTTAGGGTTGGTTTGGCTTCATGGCATCCTTTGTGCTTCTATATGAATTTGTAGACCTTTTCATGTATGTGAAGAATGGCGTTGGAGTTTTGGTGGGTATTACATCAAATCTGTAAACTAAATTCTATAGAATAGACACTATTCTTCTAACCCTTAGGCACGAGAGGTCCTTCCATCTTTTATTGGCTTTTCAAAATTACCAGAGTAGTGGATTCCATTACGCCATTTCAAGACATATTTTTTTTATTTTGTTGCTTCTCCTCCATTTCCCTTACCTGCTGGTCCCCTGTCTCCCCAATAACTTCTTCAGTCCACATGTACTGTGACCCTTTGTACCATTCTTCCTCCCTTAAGACTTCTTCTCCTTCATGGTCCGCTTTCTGGTTTATACATACACATATATAAATGTAAAATCCACAATCTGCATGTGAGAGAAAGCATCAGGTTTATCTTTCTTAGTCTTAGTGAAGTATCAATATAATTTCCAGCTTTATTCATTTTCCTGCAAATTTCATTCTTCTTTATGATGGAATGAAATTCCACTGTTCATATGTACATTTTCTCCACTCATCTGCTGGCAAACATCTAGAGACTGTTTCCACTTTCTTGTTATTGTGATAGTGGAACAATAAATATGTATATTCAGGTACCTCTGTTGAGTGAGTTGGAATCATTGTGTATATACTCAGGAGTGGTAAAGATGCTTCATCCTGGAGTTCTTTTAGTATTTGTAGTTTTTGAGAAACCACTGTACTGATTTCCATAGTGATGACGTTAATTAACACTCTCACTAGCAGGGAATGAGGGTTCTTTATCCACATCCTCAACAGCACCTTTTTGTTTTCTTTGAGAGAGATTCTCTTCCCACAAGATGATCATACATAATAAAACTTGAAACTTAAGGGATGAAAAAAATTGTGTTCTATTTTGAAGATCTGAGGAGAGATGGAAGAATTCTTAATCAAGCAATAGCAGAGCCAGACGTCCAGACCAGTAATGTTACTTTGTCATCAGGTAGGAGAAGTGTGGAGAACTGCTGTGGTGATTCAGGAAATGACAGTGAATGAACAGGAAGTGTGAGCTTAGACAGTGAATGAACAGGAAGTATGAAGGTAGACAGTGACTGAACAGGAAATATGAGGGTAGACAGTGACTGAACAGGAAGTGTGAGCTTAGACAGTGACTGAACAGGAAGTGTGAGCTTAGACAGTGACTGAACAGGAAGTGTGAGCTTAGACAATGACTGACAGGAAGTATAAGAGTAGCAAAAGAGAGGAGTAGGCACTCTAATGCGATCTTTAGAACATGGAATCAACTGTTGACACCTAGCTCACATGAAGGATTAGGGTGATTTGGTTTATCTAGAATCTTCCTGGTTTAAACATACAAAGTCACTCAGATCTTATAAACTAGAATGTTTGGTCACCCTACAAGTCAAAGGTACTTTCGAAGCACCATCCTTTCACTGAATAGTATCTACTTTGTGACAAGAATTGACTGACAATTCTTCACTGGACCATCCTATTCTCTTTATAACTGTTCAAGTTCCATTCTCTCCTAAATATCCTTAGCTTTCACCTTCACAGTCTCTTCTGCTAAGCTCCACAATGCTGTCTTATATCAAGTTAAACTTGATATCCAAATGGTTGAATGGCTGGCATTGCTGATATGACATATTTATTTAAATGTGTTGCAGGACCCTTCCCTGAGACGTAGAGACAGATAGATAGACAGACAGACAGACAGACACACACACACACACACACACACACACACATATACAGGATCAACAGCAAACTAAAGTACAATTCCACCAAAGTCCAACATGGAGAAAACAGTGAATTTACTTAGCTTACTTATAGAGCATAGATGAGTGATAACTTAGAGGACAAACACATCCAGATAATTTCTCATTCCCTTTCTTTGCCGGTGATTCTAGATTAAATTAAAACTAACCATCTCTATGTTAAAAGGATATATAGATGAGGAATGGATGACATTTCCATGGCAGATCAGAGTCCCAGTGACACTAAACATCCACTCTTCATGCTCATGCAGAATTTAGAGTCTGTATTATGAATTTACAAACATACGTATTTAACATCTTCCTTTTCTAGACTAAGTCATTCTTGAGAAGAGATGAAAATACTCTGTGGCCTTGAACCCAAGGATTCAAAGATTAATTACATAATGTATTAGTTCATATTTCCTGGAAAGATGATGCACAGGCCTCAGACTGAGACTTAGCATGGCCAAAGCTGTCTTGGAGTTAGCATCATGTGAAGGACATGATAAATAGCCTGTAATTTTTGACATCACCATCTTAACTCCACTTGGAGATGGGCATTGTTATAGATGATTTGAGAGTCTCAAATATAAGGCAGTGGCAGATGTATCTCTGCTGTATTTGATGATATTTCAGAATGGTGACAAGTCCTTACCTGTGTAGGCATCTTTAAACCACAAAGAATTTCAGAGCTCTTATATTCTCTGCAATTTGATGTTGGGCTCAATAAAAATCTCCTTGTTCTTCTATTTTTGTTAGTATATATTCATTCTACATAGTTTGAGGTTTCCAGATATCTTATCGTTTGACCATATTTACTCACCTATTGTTCCCTGCCCTCACACTGCTGAGAGTCTCCTTTCTCAATCCACTCTCTCTTCTGTGTATATATACAGTTATATGTGTCTATCAAAAGTGTAGGATACACAAATAAGAAATAATATGATGTTTGTCTGAGTCTGAATTTTTTTTGTTTAAGCTGAGCTGAGACCCTTTACAGCCTGTGATTTTTTCTCTATTACTTTTTAATTTTTTTTCATTTTTTAACAATAAGTAATAATTTATGAGTACAAGCATCCTTCATGTAAAACTAATTTGCAAGCAGTTGTGCCCAAACTCACACAGCCCAAGGGTCCCACCATCCATCTGGGGGGCTTGTATGTTCAATCAAGTTGATCAAATAAGTGTCCAGTCTATATTGTTGTAGTTTCACCATTCACCCCAATCACAGCCCTTACATTCTACCACGCCCCCTCTTCCACAGATTGTTCCCTAGGCTTAGAAAAGGGGCACAGGTGGACAAGAAGCAAAACAGTCTACTTTCTCTGGAGCTGTTGTTTTGGACTCTGGTCAATTCTGGCTGTTTCCTTTCATGGGCTGACAGTTTGTCCAGGAATAACCTTTCAGTCCTACTAATGAAGCACAAGCAATTACATATATTGGTATTTAAACAGTACTAATTGTTATGGTAGGTTACTTTGGTATAGACACAGATATTTGGATGGTATGTTAATCTATGAATTACATTTTTTCCTGTAAAATATGACAGGGTCTTACTGTGGCTTATAACATCTCCTAACCGCTAGAGGATGTAACCTTGTGGCATCAGCATGGGTTATCCCTCTAAGGAGAGAGCTAATAGCCAATTAGATTTGGGATATACAGACATATGGCTGCCACTGCTGCACAGTATTTCCAGGCAGGTGAGGTGTAGCTGGTGCTGACAGAGAAGTCTTGCTTGACTCAAGGAGACCTATATTTGCTTTATTGGTTTAGTGGCCTTTGGTAACACTCTCTGGTATTCCAGAGACCAACTGTACACTTGCAAGTGCAGTCTCAAAACATCTTTCCCATGCTTATATCAGGTCTTCGACAGAAGGGCCTTGCTGTCTCTCTTCTTGCAGGTATCCCAGTTTACAGCCAAGAAGCCTTTACCTTTTTTGGGGGGGGGTGGTTGGATCCCCTGGCCAACATCTCTTTGGTAGAATAATCCATTGCTGATATTAGAGCTCTCCTGTATTAATATATTTTGCTTAAGTGCATAGCTTAAGGAGACTTTAGTATTATATTTGGTTCTGAATAGAGAATAATCCTTTTCACAGTTCCCATGTCTATTAGTCAATTAAAGAAGGCAGTTTTACCAGTTTTATAAGAGATTACTTCTATAACAGTTGGCTCCAATTTACAGTTAGAGAATGACCTCATCATCATCATATTCCTTCTTGTTCTATGAAGGAGAGGTAAGAAAATGTCTCATATTAAAACTTTGCGGCACCTAGAAGGTAAGTTTCATTGGGACTCATTATAAATAGCTGTTACAAGTAGGATCCACAGAGGGGTTTGATGCCTGTAGCAGTCTGACGCTTTTCTTCCTTTCGATGTTCAGGTGGGCCAACCTTTCTGCTGGCACTTCCTGGTACATCCTACACAATGCAAAACTGTGTCTTTTCTTTCTCAGCCATTAAGTTGGTGACGTTTTGACCTATGGGAATATACAAATCTTTTCCCGTAGTTAGTTTTAAGATTTGAATTGCAAAGTTAAAATTTAATATAAGGATCTTCAGTTGCATATTTTTTTTTCAGTCAATGACATAATTAACTACATGCTAGCCAGGAAGTAGAGAGAATATAGGAAGAAGGGATCAGAAATCAAATACCCTCAAGGACTTACCCCTAATGACCTACTTCATTAGCTAGATCCTACCTCCAAGTTTCCATAACTTGGCAAAATACTGCCTCCAGCTCTGAATCAGCCTTGCAATACAGGGATCTTCTGGGGACACTTCATACCCAAACCCTCACAAACTTCATGAGTAACCTCAGAACTGAGTTGAATTAGTCTCCCAAAGAATGCAGATAGCAGAGTTCTAAGACAGTTTTTGGTGTTTCTGATCCTCTGTGTAATTCTGTTTTTTCTCTCTATGTAATTCTTTATGAGCACAAAGAAAAATGCATCAAGGCAATCTTTAAAATTTCTGAGTAACATGAGCTCTGGTGTGGTGGGGGGCAAGGAACTGGGAATGGGTCTAGATTTGATTAGGAAATGTTGTATTAAATGCATGAAGCTTCAATAAAATATTGGCTTTGGAAAAATTCTAAAGCTAATGAAATTAGGCTTTAATAATGCATATGCCCCACACCCAGCACAAAAGTACATTTTTAAGAAAAAAAATTTAAGTAACTAGAGACACATTTTGCCTATGCTACTATGTAGAAAGTGCAACAAATAACTGTTGTCTAAGTGTCTCCAAGGAATCTGATGTTCATTTTTTCTTATCTGTCCAGTATGGTTTTCCTCTTAGAAGAGAAAAAGATCCATGCACAAAGAAATCTACTCACACAGCTGAGCCATATAATACACTCAATAGTTCTTTTCAGTTTCCTTGATGAAATGATCACAAACCAAGCTTATTTATTCAAGGTAAATATTAATTCCAAAGCTGCATTTTTTTTTATTTTGACCCAAAGGATCTGAGAGTATATAAACAATGGACAGAAATCCATATTCCTTAAATCAAAAATGTCAATTCAATGTTTGGAAATATTTACAACTTCTCTCTTAGAGAGTGATTCATGTGAAATACCTGAGGCCCTTTCATAAGTTTTAGCTCAAGGTGAAGAGTCAGCTACCGAGAACAATGCATTTAAGGAATCAATGTGAAAATGTAAAATAATTTTCTACATCTATCTACGTTCAGTTAACATTTTATTCCATGTTGATTCAAAGCTTCTTTGTTGCTTCAAGGATAAAAGTCAATTATAGGATTTGCTAAGGGAAGCTCTTAGGTGAGATTGTTCCAGAAACACAAGAAAGATCACTTGAGGAAACAGAGAATAAAAGATTTGAAAATCAGCATTCGCAGTGATTTCCTTACAGCTGATGCCCACCCCACATCATAACTGCTGAGATTGCTCCTTCTGTTTACTGAAGCTACAATATTATGTTCAGAGGTTGTAGGACACTTACATATTTTCAGCAGGTATTTTGCTGATTTACTAGGATTCTTTTTTTCTAAAGATTAGCTGCCTCCCCAGCACATATGGTGACATTCTAATTTTTCAAAACTACACCTGGCCATGCATAAGGCCACACTCTTTTAATCCCAGTAAATGAGAGGCAGAAGCAAGCTGTTCTCTGCCTGGTTTACATAGTGAGTTCTAGGGAGTTAGCTGAGCCTACAAGGGGCCCCTAGTGTTTGGTAAAGTCACTGATTTGACTTGGGCTTCCATGACATTGCATACCTGTGATCCCAACACTAATTCACTGTGTAGTTCATGTTTGATAGTTTCCCGTTTTGCATTGTGACATCACAGAGGGCAAAGACCACTAGAGAAGTTAGCTAAAACTATGCAATACCTAGACAAATAGAAGTCAGGCCATCATCTGGTTCATGAGTAAATTGAGTACCTGTTCTCTCCCCTTAAAACAGGGTTTTCTCTCCAATGGCTGTGTTTCACATGTTGCAAATGGTTTATGACATGCATCAAGAGATTAGAAACATTAAGCAGGTGACAAAATCAACAATGAGCTGGGGATTTATTGTAATCAGCCAATATGCTCAGCCTTGTAATTGCTCAGGGCTTTTTACTCCATAATGATATGGTTGCCTCAATGTAGCCATTCCATGTCATTATAATTAGTGGGTAATTAACTAAAGAATTTGTGAGATACTGAAGAGCAGGAAACGTGTGCAGGTTGAACATGAGGACTGATAAGCTACTTAGTTAACAATTTTCAAAAGGTACTTCAGCAGATCCATTTCAAACCTCAGCAATTACAAACAATTTTTGACTTGGAGATTCTGTACCTATCTATGAAATGTTACCTGTACTTTAAAAGCTGTTTTGTGCCTAGAAGGAGTAACCCAAGCCTTCACATCATTCTGTTCTTGCCTTCCACTTCCACTGTCCTGTGTACCCTTTTCCCATTTCCCACACACTAATTCTTATAACAATTCCCAATTCAAAAAGGAGTTTTGTATTTGGAAATTATTTAAGGCTGATTCTGGTGTGCATTAGCTGAAATTCAGAGGTAGAGAAAGTATTTAAGCTGTGTTTCTACATTCATATGACTCTCAGTCAGGTGATTCAAATATGCTTTACAACTTAAAATGAGTATTTTGTTTTTTTGCACAATTTAACTGATATAAACCAGGACATATAAAAAGTAAGGAAAATAGGCAGAGTGGAGAAAGAAGAAAATGTATACTAACAAGCAGGTCAGGATTAGCTACTTCTGGATATGGGGAGGGGGTAGCTTTCTAAGTGTGTGATGTTTGGTGGTTTGAGCATATTCCAGGGGGATAGACCCAAACCTAAGAACACATGGGGAACACAAATTAGACATGATGTGGAGGGCCTTAAAAATAACAGAGGACATAAAGGGATAGGATGTGGGGATGAAAATACTGTGCATAAAATTCTCAAAGAAACAGTAAAAATTATTATGTAATGAATAAATGAAAACAACACCAACATGTGCTGCACCAGTTATTTTTCTCAATGCTGTCGTGAAATATCTGACCAAAGCAACTTCAAAGAGGAAGTATTTTTTATCTCACTATTTCAAAGGATTCAGTCCTTGGCTGCTCAACCCCATGAGCTAAGGCAGAGCATCATGACAGAGGAAGGATAAGGTACAGGTGAGCTGATCGCTTCATGGAGGCTCAGGACTCTGAGAGCAAGACAGGAAGCAGGGAGGATCATAGGCCCCCAAGGACCTACCCCCAGTGGCCCACTTCCTCTAGCTAAGGCCTGATATACTAAATTCTCTACAGCCTCCCAAATCAGTACTCTCAGCCGGGGAGCCAGTATTTAATAGAGTAACATGTGATGAATATGTCATCTTCATTCTACAGCTTTGTAACTAATCTGTGTGGATGGTGCGGAGATGGTGCTGGTTACACAGTGAGCATCAATAAGCATGAGCTATGCAAAGGGCTGACAGAGTAAGAGGCCAAAAATGCCAGCATACACTAATTCAAAACCAGAAGTGCAAGAGGTTTCCAGGAGGCTTTCTCCCTAACTACTGTGTGTCCAGAGGTATAATGACTCCTGGGATTCCTGGGCTCAGGGACTGAGACTATGAGGCCTGGACACATATTCTCCCTTATAGTGATAGGTGGTCTCCTTCAGATTTAGGATTCAGTGGAAGAGCCCCCTTTTCCTGATTCCATCCTTACCAAGCATTTTATGATTATTGTTTATTTCCTCCCAGAGCCAGGAGATGCTGTTCTCTAAGTCAGTAGATGCATCTCAGTCCAAGAGGTACTTCTTTTAGTGATGTAATTAAAAGAAATGGATCCATGGTGGTAACCTGCTTTTGGTTGGTCTCTTCTTCCTATATTCCAGGAATGTTTCTTTTATTGTTTTTCTAAAAAGCTAATAATACATATCCCAGGGTTTGCCATTGGTGGAAATCAAACCATAGCAATCAGCACCTTTCTTTCTGGCTCTCATCTCTCTGCCTTTCATCCTGACTCTCTTCTCTTAAAAATAGTGTACCAACTTTTCAACTCCAGTTCAGAAAAGTCCTTGAAAGAAGTCATACGTCATGAATGAGATATCAGGAGAGGTGTGTATGGCTTTGTCTGGACAGAGTGAAAGCCTAGACAGGAAGTCAAAGTGCTGGGACAAGCTGCCTTGTCAGAGACTCAGAATTCAAATGGAGAGCAATGCTCTGAAGGAGAGAGGAGAACTTTGGGTGACAAGGAGGAGACTAATCATGGTAAGTAGCCTAAGCAATGGATACCTTGCTTAGATGTATAATAAATAGGTTGCAGGGCTGGAGAGATGGCTCAGTTGTTAAGAGCACTGACTACTCTTGCAAAGGACCTGAGTTTGATTCCCAGCATGCACATGGCAGTTAAGTTAACCTTTAAGTTGTGTGTGGTGGCCCACACCTTTAATCCTAGCACTTGGGAGGCAGAGTCAGGTAGATCTCTGTGAGTTCAAGGACAGCTTGGTCTACATAGTGAGTTCCAGGCCAGCTGGAGCTATAGGGAAACCCTGTCTCAAAATCAATCAATCAACCAATCAATCAATCAATCAAATAAGTTAGCAATAATAACATCTCCATATTCTATAGAGACCAAAAGGAGCAGCTGCCAATCCTACCCCCCAATCCCAATTTGGGCCTTCCTGGATGCATTCCAAGCACTGAGCACAGTTTTATTTCCAGGTTCTTTCTAGACCTTTCAGATAGCCAAATGGTCAGTCCTTTGTTAGGTGTTGGTGAACAAACACAATAGTGATACTCAGTGAACTTGATGTTTGTCTCCACGATCCTGAAATGGTGGTCCACTTAGGACCTTAGTTGTGTTCATGAAAGTGTTTGACATGGAACTCTAAAAGAAAGACCCCCCCACCTCTATATCTGTGTTTTAAGACAGGCTTTTGCATGGCTAAGATTTATCTCAAATTCTCTCTGAAGCTAAAGATGATCTTGGAGTCCTTATCTTCCTGCACATATCTCACAAGGTCTAAGATTAGAGACTTGGGCCTCAAAACATGGTTAAAATCTCAATCCTCATGAAATAACATTAAAACTATATACACACAGTTGTTATTTAAGCTAAAGTTTCTTCAAATGTTATGTTATCAAATATCATACTCTTGTTCCTTAAAAAATGGACCTCATCAAACTCAAAAGCTTCTGTACATCAAAAGAAACAATCAAGGAAGTGAAGAGAAATCCCACAGAGTGGGAGGAAACCTTCACTGCAGATACATCTGACAAAGCACTGATTTCCAGAATATATAAACTACTCAAAAAACAAAGAAGAAAGAAAACAAATGACCCACTCAATAGATGGAGCAAAGAACTGAACAGAGACTTCACAAGTGAGGAATTAGAGATGTCTGAGAAACACCTCAAGAACTGTTCAACATCACTAATCATTAAGGAAATGCAAATGAAAAACACTTTAAGATATCATCTTACTCCAATAAGACTGGCTAGGATCAAGAAAACAAATGATACCACGTGCTGGAGAGGTTGTGGGGAAAGGGGAACAATCATCCACTGCTGGTGGGAATGTAAACTTGTACAGCCACTATGGAAAGCAGTGTGGAGAACCCTTGGAAGACTTGGAATGAACTTGCCACCCGACCCAGCCATACCACTCCTGGGCATGTACCCTCAAGACTTACGCCACCACAGAGATACATGCACGGCCATGTTTATTTCAGCTCTCTTCACAATAGCAAGGAGCTGGAACCAACCTAAATGCCCCTCAACTGATGAGTGGATAGAGAAAATGTGGTACATCTACACAATGGAGTTCTATGCAGCAGTAAAGAAAGATGACATCACGAGCTTTGCAGGAAAATGGCTGGAGCTAGAGGACATCATGCTGAGTGAAGTAACACAGTCCCAGAAAAACAAACGACGAATGGTATCCCTCATCTGTGGATGCTAGTGCTAATTACCCAGTTGTAAGTATTTCTTGTGTGGAGCCCCTTGAGCTTTTGTACAAAGCAGTTGGGCGTAATGCATTTTGGAAACCACAACAACAACAGAAAAGACTACATCAAAGAACTGACTGAAACAGTGAACTTCTGCTCAAACAGTCAACTTCCCCATGGAAAATATTGAGAAAGACTAAGAGATGAAAAGAATGTTTGGCAGAATGCATGAGCTCTGGCAGGGTAGGGGAATGGGCGAGAACACGGGTCCAGATTTGTTAAAAATTAATAAATAAATAAATTTATGTGAAAAAAAATTGCAGAGGTAAGTTCTGAGGTCTCTGGTCACAAAATCTTAATCAATAAGTCATTCAATCAATCACTATGTAACTTTGTTACCATTTTTTTCTTTTTGGTGAAAGCATTTAAAATAAACCCTCTTAGAATGGTTCAAGCATACACTACAAAATGATTCATTATGGCTACCATGTTGTACATTAGATTCTCAGGGTTTCATTTTGTATTACTGAAATTTTGTAGCTTTTATCAATAATTTCTCATTTCCTTTTACTGTATAAAGTCATCCCAATATAGCTGTGCCTTATGTATTTTTTATAGAAAACACCATATCCTTATTCAGTACCTTGTTAGTTCATTAGTACCAAATTCACAGAGCTTGTACTTTATGCTCTGAGCAAAGCTTAGAAAACAATGTGTTTTCTACTTGAAGCATGCCACAGCCTGCTTGTTTAAAAATAAAAAAAAAAAAATAGGCTCCAGTGCCATAGTGAGGCCCTGTGTGTGTGTGTGTGGGGGGGGTTATTGGGCTCAGGTTCCGGCCTTGCTTGCTAGGACCACCTGGAACGCAGATAGGAGCCCAGTGCCACTCCAGTCAGGTAGAACTAAGAACAGATTGACTCTTGGGGTGCTGGGGGGGGGGAGCTCAGGTTCTGGCCTTGTTTGCTAGAACCACCTGGAACACAGATAGGAGCCCAGGCACTGCTCAAGTCAGGTAGAACTAAGAACAGATTGACTCGGGGTGCTGGACAATTGATTTGCTGGTTTGTGGCCGAGGGGCTGGTGGCCGGCAGGCCTAGGTCTGAGCACTAAACCCTTACAGGTTGTGGCTGCCCAGGCCTGGTCACCCTTCCCCCTTGCAGGTGGAAGCCGATCTGGTTCTGGGTCTGGCTCTGGTGTCATAGTGAGGCTGTGTGTGTGTGTGTGTGTGTGTGTGTGTGTGTGTGTGTGTGTGTGTACGTGTGTGCTTTTCGCTCAGGTTCTGGCCTTGCTTGCTCGGACCACCTGGAATGCAGATAGGAGCCCCGGCACCACTCCAGTCAGGTACTGGGGCAAGGGCTAAGTCAGGCATAACCCCCATGCCAACTGGAAATGAGAAGAGAGTATCCAAGTGGATTTTTTGGGGGAACCCTCAGAACAGGAAAGGAAGAGTGACTTAGACTTCTAATATCCAATATATAAACAAAAGTGAAAGCCTGATACTTAGACAAGTCAATGCTCCATAAACAAGGAGGGGGAAAAAAGAAACATCAGAAGGAGGCAAGCAAAACAAAACAAGCCTTCAGCCTTCAACACAGTGAAAAGACATTTGTGATTCGAATCACAAAAGGGAAACCCACATGCCAGGGACACAATGAAGGGACAACATGGGAAAGGTGCAGGATAATTCTGCACCAAGCTCTACTAACCTTGTAGGAGATAGCTACAATAGGATCCCCCTGGAGGTGACCCAAGAAACAGATCTTAGAGGAATATTTGCAGACCTATGCAGAGAAATTAAAGAAAATAAAGAGGAATTCAGAGAATTAAAGAGAGAGAATGAAAAACTCAAAAATAACCTAGAGAGATACAATGACAAACATCAGAAAGAACTAAAGGAACAGACGGACAAACTCCAGAAAGAACTAGAGGGAGAAAAAAAAACAAACTCCAAAAGGAAGTAGAGACACTGAAAAAAGGAAGCCAACCCACGAAGTAAGAGAGCACCAAGAAGAGATTGAGAAGCTCAAAAAGGAAATGGAAATACTAAAGAAATCACAGGATGAAATGAAAAAGGAAATAGAACACTCATCCAATCAAGAAGAAAGGAAAGGAAAAAGCCTCAGAAATAGAATGGAGGAAGCAGAACAAAGAATATAAGATCTGGAAGACAACACAAATTAACTAAGAAGCTCAAATAAAGAATATGAAAATTTTAAAAATACACAAAAGTGGAACAACCAGGAAATATGGGACACTATGAAAAGATCAAACCTCCGTATCATAGGAATAGAAGAAGAAGAATCTCAAGAGAATAGTATTGATCAGATCTTTAACAGAATAATAGATGAAAATTTCCCCAAACTAAAAATAGACAAACCCATACAAATACAAGAAGCTCATAGGACTCCAAATAGACAAGATCAGAAAAGAAACTCCCCACGCCATAGAGGGTCAGCACTCTTAACCGCTAGGACACTCTCCAAGCCCCCAGGTTCACTGTTTATAATGGGCACTAATGAAGTTTACCTTCGATGCTGAGAAACCATTCCTAACCACTGATCCCTTTTATAGGACAAGAAAAAACATGATTGTACGAAGTCATTCCCTAGCTGTAAATTATAGCCAATTGTTATAGTGGTATTTCTTATAAAACAGGTATAACTACCCGTTTTTAATTGACTGATAGGCATGATGGAAATTGTGAAAGGATAATTCCGCGTATTTATACCAAGTTGCTAGTAAAAATCTGTTAAGCTGTGTAAATTAGCAAAATATATTAGTACAGAAAACTCTGATATCAGCAATTAATTATTCTACCTAGAGAGGTGGCTAGGGAGCCAAGCCCCCCCAAATTAAAAAGGCTTTTGCCTATAATGGGATATATGCAAGGAGAAAAAAGTGGTAAGTCCCTGTTATCAAAGACCTGGTATGAGCATAGTAAAATGCTTGAGACACACCTTTGTTTAATGACAACGGCCTCTGGAATGCCATAGAGTGTTACCAAAGGCCACCAAATTAATACAGCAGAAAATATTGGTCTCCATTGAGACAAAGCAATTCCTCCTCTGTCAGTATCAGCTACACCTCAAATCCCTGGAGATGCTGTGCAACCTTGGCAGCCAGTTTTTATATATATATATAATATATATATATTATATATTTATTAATATATAGAGATAGCTCCCAAATTGGAATTGGTATTACTCTCTCCTTGAGGAATAGCTCAACAGCATATGCAAACAAGCTTATGGCCTCTAGTGGTTAGGAGATAAACCACAATAAGAACTTTTCATGCTTTATAGAGAAACCACAGTTTGTAGATTAGCATACAATCCAGCATCGGTGTCTATGCTCACAACTTAGCTAGCCATAAGTAATTAGTACGGGTCTTAAATGCCTGTACTTCCAATTGCGGTGCTTTGTTAGGAGGATTAAAAAGATACCCTGAATAATCTGGCAACCCATGAAGGGGAAATCCTGAACAGACTAGAGTCAAAATGACATATCCAGAAGTATAATAGACTATTTTGGCTTCGCACACTTGTTGCCCTTTCCAAAGCCAGGAAGAAGGGCAGAAGAAAGGAAGAGGAGGCTGTAGAAATGTAAGGGTTGCAGATTGGGGTGAATGATGAGACTACACAATATCAGATGGACACTTTTGATTTGATAACTTGATTGACCTTCATACAAGCCCCCCCCAGTTGGATGGTTGGGACCCTTGGGTTGTGTGGTTTTGCTTGCAAATTGGTTTTAAAAGAAAGATGTTTATTCAAAATCTAAACAGTAAAATATTTTTAAAAAAAAAAAAATGCACCAATTACTAATTGTACGGCAAAGTGAGTACTCAATGTTTATCTGAAAACAACTTGGTTTGGCTATATATGTTGAAAAAATAGAACCCCTAAAAATAAACAAAGGGAAAGAAAAAGAACAACCACAAAAAATTAAATACAAATCCTCAAAATCCCAATCCTAATGTTCTATAGCTCCTGCTGTTTTTTGTTTTTTATGTTTGTTTTTTTTTGGCG
>VZQC01007054.1:601476-621328 GCA_009823505.1 Rhizomys pruinosus | reverse complement strand
GGGGGGGGGCATGGTCTCCTGTAGCCCCAGCTGGCCTGGAACTCACTATGTAGACCAGGCTGGCCTTGATCTCACAGATATCCACCTGCCTCTGGCCCAGAGTGCTGGGATTAAAGGTATGTGCTACCATGCTTGGGATAGTTTCTTCCTATCAATTGTGTAAAGCCAGTGAGAAAAAAAAAAGAAAGCTCAATGACAGCAAAATAAAAAATAAGATATTATTCTTTGTGACATTTCTTATTAATTCTGAATGATATTCATCAATAGCAGCTGAAAAGTTAGGTGAATGCACAAAATTAAAGTAAATTCTCAATAATTTTATTTTGGGCTTTATTTCACCATTGCTTATTTATAATAAGTGCATAAATAAGTAAATGTCAAGTAAAAGCAGTCATGGTATCTTTTATTACTGAAACCTGTTACCTTGTTTGCTTCTGTGCTAGAAAAAGTCTTGTTATTTCATCATTAAAAGTAATAATGAACAAATTAATCCTGCAAACCAATTCTAAGCTGCCAATCTAGTTTCCTGCCTGTTCTGCTGAATGTTAACCTCTTTATATGCCATGAAAGTTTTTCTTGGTAAGAAATCACAATTTGTAGAATACTAATAATGAAATCCTATAATAATGAAACCACATGCTCTACACAGTTTTCTTCAGTTTATTTACTAATGCCTTCTGTTCCAAAACTCAGTCAAGAATACTCACATCTCATTTAGGCTTTTCAATATACTTTTCAATATTCAATATAACAAACTGAATGTTTGTTCCTGTAACTCATATATTCAATTTCTTACCACCAATCTAATGCCACTAAAAGGTGAAGTATTTGGGGGGTAATGAGGTCATGAGTGTAGAACAACAAGGGACCCAAAATAACTGTCACACCCACTTTTTGTCATGTGAAATAGAAGAGTTCCTCAGCAAACTTGCTGTGTAGATAGTACAGAGGGTTATTGCTTACCTGCTTCAAGTTACCATTGTTAGTAACCTTCTACATTATGAAGGTGGCATTTTACATATAATTTATAGATTATTATAATTGATAGTTTATTATTAACAAGATTCCATGCTGTATCCCAGTGCTCTCGATTGCCCTGTAATGTATTTTGGTTGCTCAGAATTCTATTTATACTTTAAAAATTTTGTTAAATTATTGCTGTTTTCACACAATATAATTTGATGGTATTTACATGCCCTCCCTCATCCACCTTCTCCGCTGACCCCTGACCAATTCAATATACTCCACCATATATACAATATGTCTTATAGAGTCTGACTTGTATCCCCAAATGTCCCTCGGTGTGGGTCCATCCATTTAAGCCTGATAAACCTACCAAGAGTCTCATTCCTGTAAAAGACTGTCTCTCTCTCTGAGCAGCCACCAGTTGGCAAAAGCTCCATGACTTGGGTTGAAGTTTCGTATCCACTTCCCCGGTCTATGCAGGGATTCCATCTGATTGGAATCACACTGTCCATATATACCTTTAGGCTCCTCTGCTTGTAACACTTTGTCATACTTTCTGTGTTCTCATGATTTTGAGGCTTTGAGAACTGCTGGTCAGAATTACTGTAAAATGCCATCACTGGGATTTGATGTGCTTCTGATTATTAGACTATGATTATTACCTGGGGAGGAAGCACAGGGATCAAATGCCATCCATGACACATCACATAAAGAGTGTAGATGGTCAAGATGCTTCATTGCTCTTTCTTTGGTCAAGGTTCCATGATAAAATTATTGTTTCTTTTCTGTTTCCACACAGCACGCATGCATTAGAGGCATGCATTAGAAGGCAGGCATGCATTAGATGGCATTGTAATCTACCTCTTAGATGGTGAAGTTGCAGGGGTGGAGTTGCATCCTACCTCCTAAGTGGTGAAGTATCCACACAGACTAGGTGGGATTCTTCCACCTGGGTTATTGATCTATTATGACTTATTTTTATTTTTTTATTTATTCTTTATGTGTATGAATGTACTGTCTGCATGCAGGTCTGTGCGCCCATGTCATGCAATGCCATGGAGGTCAGAAGAGGGCATTGGATTCCCCTGGAACTGGAGTTAAAGATGGTTCTCAGCCACCATGTGGATACTGGGGATTGAACCCGGGTCCTCTGCAAGAGCATTCGGTGCTCTTAAGTGCTAGGCCATCTCTCCAGCCCTGGTCTACTATGCCTTCTTTATTGCTTTAGTCAGTAAACAATTTATAACAGTAAAGATTTGGATATATCTATATTTTGGGGTATACCTTCATATAATATTTATATAAAGGCATTCAAATCTGGAATTCAATGTTCTAGACTATATTACTATATTAATTGGCTGCTTTATTTCTTGACATGACCCATTCTTATCACTGTTTTGTTATTACCTTGTGTGCTTGGATTGTAAAATACTCCAAGGTCATTTTTGTAATAAACATAGATGTGCATGTATTTTTGCATGAGTCTTGTGGTTATATACCCAGGAGTGGTAAGGCTGGGTCAGGTGGTGTCCTAGTTTGTCTTCCATTGCTGTGACAAAACACTCTGACCGACACCAACTTGGGGAGGAAAGGGTTTATTCAGCTTACATCTCCTGGGTCACAGTTGATCACTCAGGGAGCCCAAGGTAAGAACTCAGGGCAGGAACCTGGAGGCAGGAGCTGAAGCACAGGCCATGGAGGAATGCTGTCCACTGGCTTGCTCCTGGCTTGCTCTCTGGCTCATGCCCAGCCTGCCTTCTTATACTGTCACTGCTCAACAATCAAGACAATACACCACAGATGTGGCCACAGGCCAATCCAATGGAGCAAATTCCCCAATTGAGGCTCCCTCAACCCAGGTGTGTCAAGTTGACACTAAAGCTATCCAGCACAATTGACCCCTTGTCAACTTGACACACAAAACACATCACTATTAAACCACCACCTTTCCAGTTCTTATCCCCAAAATATGATGTTAACATGAATCACAACCTAAGACAGTACAACCTCAAAAGCCTCACAGTCCTTAAAATGTCCAAACACTTAAAAGTTCACAGTCCGTTAAAAGTCTCTTAACTGTGGGCTGCTGTAAAATCCAAAACAAGTACTGTCTTATTTCAAAGGGAAGAATCAGGCACTCTCAAACAAAACCTAAGTCCAGCAAAGTAGCTCAAGGCTGGACACCTGGGATTCACTCACGATCTTCTGGGCTCCAAAGGGTCTCGGCAGCTCCCCCTCTCCGACTCTGCCGTCCGTGGCACACTCATCTCGCAGGCCCAGGCCGACTCCATTCTACACCTACCGCTGCTCTTGGTGGTCGTCCCAGGGTACCGGCATCTCCAAAAAGCTGGGGTCGCTACTGAAACTGAGGCAGCACCTTCACCAATGGTCTCTTCTGACCTCTCCTGGTGCAAAGCCTCAGCTTCTCTCCATGACCCCTGCAATCCTGGGGTCTTCACAGCAACCGAGGTGCACTTCCACCAATGGTCTTTCCTGACCTCTCACAGTGCCAAGCCTCGGCTGCTCTCTGTGACCCCCTCAAATTTCAACACCGGAACCATATAGGAGACTCTTACACGTTACCAAGTCCGGCTTCTGGCTCGAGATGGAGGCTCAGGCCCTTTCTGGGTCACAGCTTCTGTGTGCTGACCTTGAAGATATTCTCCCCAGAAGATTTCACCTCAGTGATGCTGGTCTCTTGTTACTTACAGCTGATTTTTCAGCCCCAGCTAACCAGCATCAATTGCCCCAGTACCACAAAAGTTTCACTTCAGGTTCTGGTCTCTTGTTACTTACAGCTGATTCTCCACAGCCCCAGCTGACCAGAACCCACAGATTACACAGTCCTGATGATCTCTGCTCTCCTTTGAAACTAGAAACTTCACAAGCCAGGCCTCCATCTTCTACAACTCCTTCAGCAAAACTGCTCCAAGCTCCACAGCAACAATCTTTAGGCATTCAATGATCTTCCCAGCCCAAAGTTCCAAACGCCTCCACAATCCTTCCCCAAAACACCAAGGTCAGGTCTGTCACAGCAATACCCCACTCTTCTGGTACCAATTTCTGTCCTAGTTTGTCTTCCATTGCTGTGACAAAACACTCTGACCGACACCAACTTGGGGAGGAAAGGGTTTATTCAGCTTACATCTCCTGGGTCACAGTTGATCACTCAGGGAGCCCAAGGTAAGAACTCAGGGCAGGAACCTGGAGGCAGGAGCTGAAGCACAGGCCATGGAGGAATGCTGTCCACTGGCTTGCTCCTGGCTTGCTCTCTGGCTCATGCCCAGCCTGCCTTCTTATACTGTCACTGCTCAACAATCAAGACAATACACCACAGATGTGGCCACAGGCCAATCCAATGGAGCAAATTCCCCAATTGATGCTCCCTCAACCCAGGTGTGTCAAGTTGACACTAAAGCTATCCAGCACAGGTGGTAGGCTCATTTTGAGTTTTTTAAGGGTTCTCCACACTGCTTTCCACAATGGTTGTACCAGTTTACATTCCCACCAGCAGCAGATGAGTGTTCCCTTTTCCCACAACTTCTCCAGCATTTGGTGTCTTTTGTTTTCTTGATCTTAGCCAGACATATGGGAGTGAGATAATATCTTAGAGTGGTTATAATTTGCATTTCCTTAATTATTAACGATGTTGAACACTTTTTTGAAATGTTTTTCAACCATCTTTACTTCTTCACTGTTGAAGTCTCTGTTCAGCTCTTTACTCCATATTTTGAGTGAGTCATTTGTTTTCTTACTTCTTTGTCTTTTGTCTTAGTTTATATATTCTGGAAGTTAACGCTCTGTCAGATGTATCACTGTTGAAAGTTTCCTCCTAATCTTTGGGTTTTTCCCTCACTTCCCTGATTGTTTCTTTCACTGTACAGAAGCTTCTGAGTTTAATGAGGTACCACTTGTCAACTGTCAACCTTATGTTTTGCATAGCTGCTTCAGAAACTCTTTTCCTGAGCCTATGTCATGTAGGTTGCTGCCAACTTTTTCTTCTATAACATTCAGAATTTTGGGTTTTATATTATGGTTTTTGATCCATTTGGAGTTGATTTTTGTTCAGGGTGAGAGGTAGGGGTTTAATTTTATTCTTCTACAAGTAGTGATCCAGTTATGCCAACACCATTTGCTAAAGATGCTATCTTTCCTCCAATGAGCTTTTTTGACCCTTTATCAAATATGAGGTGGCTGAAATTATATGATCTCAAGTTTGGATCTTCAATTTTGTCCCATTGGTCAATAGGTCTGTTTTTGTACCAGTACCAGGCTCTCTTTATGACTCTAACCTTGTAATATAGCTTGAAGCCCAGTAAGGTGATCCCCTCTGCATTGCATTTTTCACTCAGTGTTGCTTTAGCTATTCGGAGTGTTTTGTTTTTCCACATGAATTTATGGATGTTTTTTCCAAGTCTATGAAGAAACTGATGGAGAGTGTAATTGGGATTGCATTGAAGCTGTATATTAATTTTTGGGTAGGATGGACATTTTTTACTATATTAATTTTTCCAATCCATGAGCAATGGAGGTTTCTCCATCTTTTGATCTCGTCTTCAATCTCCTTCTTCAGAGGTTTAAAATTTTGTTGTAGAGATCTTTGGTGTCTTTGGTTAGGATTGTCCCCAGGTATTTTTTTTTTTTTGAGGTTATTGTGTGTGGGAAGGGCTCCCTCATATTCCTTCTTCACTTGCTTGTTGTTGGTGTAAAGAAAGGCTACTGACTTTTCTAAGTTAATTTTGTATCCTGCCATTTTACTGAAGCTATTAATTGTTTCTATGAGATTTCTGGTGGAGTTTTAGCATTCATCAGGTAAACTCTCATGTCATCTGCAAACATCTAATATTTTGACTTCCTCTTTTCCAATTAGTACTCCTTAATTTCTTTTTCTTGTCTTATTGCCTTGGCAAGTGTTTCAAACACTATATTGAAGAGGAGTGGTGATAGGGGGTAGCCATCCTGGGTCCTCACCTTTAAGGGGAATGGTTCTAATTTTTCTCCATTTTGGATGATGTTGGCTGTGGGTTTGTTATATATGGCCTTAATTACATTGAAGAATGTTCCCTTCAGTCCAATTCACTCTAGAACTTTAAACATGAAGGGATACTGGATTTTGTCAAAGGCATTTTCTGCATCAATTGAGATGATTGTGTGATTTTTGTATTTCAGTCTCTTTATGTGTTTTATGATATTTATTGATTTATGTATGTTGAAACATCCCTGCATCTCTCATATGAATCCAACTTGGTACTGATGGATGATCTTTTTGATGTGGGTCTGTATGTGATTTGCAAATATTTTGTTTATAATTTTTGCATCTATGTTTGTCAGTGAGATGGGTCTATAGTTTTTTGGTTGTGTCTTTGCCTGGTGTTGGTATTGGAGTGATACTGGCTTCATAGAAGGAGTTTGGGAGATTTACCTCTGTTTATATCCTTCTGAATAGTTTGAGTATGGTATTTGTAATACCTCTGTACATATTTTATAGAATTCTGCTGTGAAAACATCTGGACATGGGCTTTTTTGAGTTGGGAAGAGTTTTTATTACATTTTCAATTTCCTCAAATGTTATGGGTTTGTTTAAACTGTAAATCTCTTCTTGGTTAAGCTTTTTTGGTTCCTGGGATTTCAGATACTCATCCATTTTTCTTAGGTTTCCACACTTAGTAGATTATAGGTTTTTGAAGTATTCTTGTATGATTGTCTGAATCTTTTCTTTATCTATTGTGATGTTTCCCTTTTCATCAGGAATACTATTAATTTGGAGTTGCTCTTTCTTTCTTTTGTTTAACTGGGCTAGAGGTCTGTCTATCTTGTTTATCTTTTCAAATAACCAGCTTTTGGATTCATTGATTTTTTTGTGTTGTTCTCTTTGTTTCTATTTCATTGATTTCTGCTCTGATTTTTGTTAATTCTTCCTGTCTTTGGGTTTAAGGTCCATTTGTTGTTGTCACTCAAGTGTTTTTAGCCATAGTGTTAGATCATTTATTTGTTCCCTTTCTGTTTATTTTTTTTAATATGGGCACTTAAGGCTATAAATTTTCCTCTTAGGACTGCTTTTAAAGTATCCCACAGATTTTGTTGTGTTGTATTTTTCTTTTTCATTTAGTTCCATGAATACTTTTATTTCATTCTTTATTTCTTCCCTGATCCATTTATTATTCAGGATGGTGTTATTTAGTCTCCATGTGTTCTTGTAGCTCATCCGGCTTATTCTGGCTAACACTGAGCTTTATTGCACTGTGGTCTGATAGAATGCGTGAAATTATTTCAGTGCTTTTGTATTTATAGAGGTGTTTTCTGTGTCCTAGTATGTGTTCGATTTTGGAGAATGTTCTATGAGGTGCTGAGTAGAAAGTATATTCTCTGTTTGGGTGGAATAGTCTGTAGATATTTGTGAGATCCATTGGTGTATTGTATTGTTCAGTTCAGATGTCTCTCTGTTTATTCTTTGTCCAGTTGACCTATCTAATGGACTCAATGGGGTATTGAAATCTCCCACTATTAGTGTACATTGAGGTCCTGTAGAATAGTGTTTATAAAGATTGGTGCACTGGAGTTTGGTGAGTATATATTTATGATTGTGATATCTTAATGGTTAATTGTTCTTTTGATAAGTATGTAGTGGCCCTCTTTGTCTCTTCTGATTAGTTTTACCTTGAAGTCTAATTTGTCTGATATTAGAATAGCAACTCCTGCTTGCCTCTCAGTACCATCTGCTTGGAATATTTTTTTCCATCCTTTCACTTTGAGTTAGTGTCTGTACTTGAGGTTGAGATACATTTCTTGTAGACAACGTATAGATGGAGTCTGTTTCCTAATACATTCTCCCAGTCTATGTCTTTTGATTGGAGAATTTAGACCATTAATGTTTAAGGTTATTATTGAGAGATGTGTGTTTCTTCCTTTCAAATTATTCTTTGCATTCCTGGTTCAATTGTGTCTTTCTTTTTTAAATTATTTTATTTATTATTTTTAGTTTTACGAATGTACTGTCTGCATGTAGTTTGGTGCACCCATGTCATGCAATGCCACGGAGGTCAGAAGAGGGTGTTGGATTCCCCTGGAACTTGAGTTAAAGATGGTTCTTAACCACCATGTGGGAGCTGGGAATCAAACCTGGTTCCCCTGCAAGAGCAGGTGGAGCTCTTAACCACTGAGCCATCTCTCTAGCCCCTCAATTGTGTCTATATTAAGCACACACTGTTGCTTGGGGAACCTTAGATGATGAGATGTGAGAGATACATTAATTTCTTAATAAGCCCCATTATTCAATATTGATTTTCATCTCTTTAAATACACAGGATATTTTTCATTATTTTTTTACTTGTCTTAAATTTTGTTCAGTAGCAAATGTTTTCTGATTTCTATTATGATTGTTGGTCTTTGATCCATGACTTGTTAACATTGTTTTTAATTTCAAATATTGGAGAATTAATTATATTTTGTTACAAGTTACTAATTTAAATCCATTTTTAATAGAGATCATAGCCTGAATGTTTGAAATACTTGAGTAATTGAGTTTTTTTCTGTGAACTAATCATGTTTTACTTCTTTGGCACTTGATAAGCATTTGATTGATCAAATTTTTTAATATGCACCAACATGTAATCCTCAACACTGTCCCCATTAAATTATTTTGATTTATCACTCTGGGTCCTTAAAGAATACTGTGCAATCATGCAAGAGAAATAATAAAACAGATTTGTGATGTCATAATTTTAATATAGAACACTTAACTTACATCACTGAACCACTTTGAGTTATTATATTAATTTTCATTTCAGTGGCAGACAACTTTTCAGCAAGTAAACATAATCAAGGTGCAATTTCAAATGCTATAATGCTAAATTATTCAAATTCTTACTATATATGAACATACTGCATATATATATATATATATATATATATATATATATATATTCCAGCTAGGGTCTCCATGTAGCCCCAGCTGTCCATGAACTCACTCTGTAGAACTAGGCTAGCCATGAACTCACAAAGATCTGCCTGACTCTGCCTCCCAAATGCTAGGATTAAAGGTGTGCACCACTATGCTCGGCATTTAAATATATTTCTTATAGGGCACTAAGAGAATCAAACATTTACATAACATTTAAATTATACTAAATTAACTATTTAAGTTATAGTGCCTGGTTATTTTAAATTTCTCTTTTTGTCCTTATAACTACAAGTCTTGAAGAACTTGAATGCATTTTACAGAGAGGCATTTGTGTTTAATTACAGAGAGTATTGGATTGGTATGTGTGCATTGAATTTGTTTCCTTCTAATTGAATTAGTTTAATTTTATAATTATGACACCTGAAGTATATACCTATATTATTTAATGAAATATAGACTTTATCTGCATAAGGTATAATTTGACAAGCCCAAACACATGAAGTTATGAGTTCTGGAACTGGAAACATCTGTGAGACTGTTAAAAACAATAAGGTATCAAGACTTACAGCTAGGCTTACTAAATAAAGAGCTATATTTAAAAATTGATGAAAATGGTAGTTGATACAGTATTATCCCCTCACAGAATGAAAGACAAAAGCCAAAAGCTGTTGTTCTTAAGAGACAGAGCCAGTCATATCTCCTTAGGTGGCCTTAAATTGTGGCGTTCTTCAGCTTGAATCTCAATCTTTCTGTTTCTATATTTCCTTCCCTTTCTCCTAGCCCCTCCCTTTGAGATATTACCAAATACATGGAGATATAAACACACATGCAGCTCAGACACACATAGAGATACAGGCACACAGACACATAGCTTCTAGGTCCCAACCCATTAGAGTCATTAACCTACATTTAATGCTTTGATTTTAGAGTTGGCCAAAAAAAAACAAAAACAAAAACAAAAACAAAAACAATTAAGATTGTGATTTAATATTTAAAGAACATACCATCAGGCAAGTAAATTCACTCTTCTATTGGAATAATGTCTGAATTTGGTAACTTATTAGGTGGTTAGAAGTAGGGTATTCAGGAATAAATAGGTGAAAGGACATAAAAATGAGAGATAAATGTTAAAATAGCCCACCACTGAGATGAAAATGTGTAATGTACCTGCTCTTAATAGTAGGCCTGAGGTGCCAAATTCTGCCAGCCTTACACACACTTCCATATTTCAAGTACCCTCTCCTTGGAGTTGGGTTCCACTCAGTGGCAGAATGTGTGGTTAATATGCAGGAGTTCCAGGTTCTCTTATGGATGTATCCCCACCCAAAGATAATCACTGCTATCATTAAGTGATAGCTTGATTAATTTTAGTCCTCATAGATCTCTGAAATTTGCCCGGATGCAGAATATGTAGTGCTGTAAATGTTCTTTTTTTTACATCTTTATTCTTTTTATTTTATTTTATTTATTTTTGTATGTGTATGAATGTACTATCTGCATGTCGGTTTGTGCACCCGTGTCGTGCAATGCTGTGGAGGTCAGAAAAGGGTTTTGGATTCCCCTGGAACTGGAGTTCTCCTGGAATTGGAGTTACAGACGGTTCTTAGCAGCCATGTGGGTGCTGGAGATCGAACCCGCGTCCTCTGCAAGAGCAGTTGGTGCTCTTAACTGCTAGGCTATCTCTCCAGCCCCGTACATGTTCTTAAATTTAGTTACTACAGCATCCACACACCAATCACTGTCCTGAAATAATGTTTGAGTCGTTCCAATTTGCTGCTCCTGCTAACCTCTCAGACCAATGAATTTCGATTATATACCAAAGAAATTTTGCACACTTTTCAAAAAGGAAGAGGCTCCTTAAAAAGACTAATCAAAATCTTCTCTCCTGCAATAGACATTTTATAGGAAAATCGTTAGCTAATTAATGTGAGATTCAAAAAATATGACTTAGAATATACTTTATGATTCTGACTCAGCTCTATGGGAAACTTTAGCTTCCAAGAATTTCTTCAACTCGTTTTGTTCTATCAGAAAGTTACTGCAGTGTTTTTTTTTTTGTTTTTTGTTTTTTTTTAAAGAATGTATCTACTTCATAGATGATGGTTATAAACTGCATCAGGCAAAATAGTTCTGTTCCGGCCAGAGTTTAGAAAACAGTCTCCTCTCATATAATTCTCTTATAAGCAAACTAGAACAAAGTAGAGAGAATTAGTTGTAGCTTTTTAGATTTAAAATGAGTTTTGGATGCGGGAGAAATGGCTCAGTAGTTAAGAGCACTTGCTGCTACTGCAGAGGACCTGTTCAGTTCCCAGCATTAACCTGGTGTCTGCCAATTTTGTGTAACTCTAGTGGTAAGAAATCCAAAGCCCCCTTCTAGCCTCCATGAGCATTGGATGCATAGAAACATTTACATACAGACAAAACATACACTTAAAAATATAACTAACTAACTACATATTTATAAATGAGTTTGGGTATAACTTAGTAGGTTGCTATCTCTTCTCCCCTGTATTTCTCAAAGAGAGTAGTCTATTTTCAGCAGAGCTTGAACTGTGAAGAGACAAAAGCAACATAGAAAATACAGAGCAGTTCCTGAGCTAGAGCAGCAGAAATAGAAAGAGGTCTTCAGATCTGTGGTGTGTTCCTGGAGTGAGTGTATCAGTTAGCTGTCAGTACCAGGAAGGGCTTGATGACTGCTGCTTCTACCTTGGAAGATCTGTCTTTTACTGGAGTCAGAATTCAACCTTATGGTGTATAAGCCACCACCAGGTAATGATAGAAGGGCCACATCTTTGGCCCTTGTCATCAGTTTTTGAGCTCTTGCTCTGTAAAGCCTGTTGGATTATTCTAGTCATAGTGTATGTAATTTATTTTTTAATCTGAATTTTTATATCACTGGTGGATAATGAATTACTCCAAATTACACAATTCATTGAAAATGTATTTTTTTCCCTGAGAGCCTGGAGAGCAAGCAGAGGTTAGCAGTAAAATGGAAGTTGGAGCCTCTAGCCTGAAGGAATTTTCAGCCGCCCTACTCACTCCAAATTCAGCACTGCCCTGAGCTAAGAGGGACCTCTGTTGTGGTGGTTGAAGTTGGCAGATGTCACTGTGACAAGTCTTCGTGTGACTCCTTGTTACCTAACAGATGATTTATCTCTGTATGCCTGTTAGTCTGGGACCCACTGTTTCAAGGAAGAGCCAGATATATGGCAAATTCTTGATGATTGAATTAAAATGCCCTAGCTCAGGTATGTAACAAGAGAGCTACAATAATAACCGATCATATATACCAAACTTTTTTTCTGCCCCAGAGAATATAAAGACCATTACAGAAGTCAAAGGAGGCCAGGGCAGTATTTTGATGCATAGAGTCAAGGTAGGGTGGGAATCCTTTGCAGCTTTCCCTCTCTCCCTCTCTTCTCAGCCTCTGATAATATTCTAAATTGAGCACCTGTGTGGAAATGATAGAATCCTTCATACAAATGTGCAATCATTATGACAGTTACAAATAAAATAAAACTTTAAAACACAAAAGAAATTGAAAGCAATTTCACAATATTGAGAAAGTGAGAGGCTTCCTATTCCACCTTCATAAAGTGTATTTTGGCCTCTCCAATTCCTCCCCTCTTATGCTACCTCTCCAATTTCCTGGCATATACTGCACTCATATAAATATGCCTATACAAATTCAGAAGGTGGCATACATATGAGAGAATATATTATATTAATCTTTATCAGTCTGAAATACCTCACTTAATACAATAATTTCCAGATCCATTCATTTGCCTACAAATTCCATAATTTCCTTTTTCTCTATAACTGAATAAACTTCTATTGTGTGTGTGTATATATATATATAAATATTCATATATAATATATATAAATATAAATAAATAAATTTGAGTAAAATTCCATTGTGTATATGAGCAACATTTTTATCAGTTGATGGACATCTATCTGGGCTAATTCCATTCTTCACTTTGTGAGGTGGGGGAGTGTATTAGTCAGTTTTCTGTGGCTTGTGATAAAACAACTAATGACGCAAAGAACTGTAAAAGGAAAGTTTACAGGACAGCTGAGGCTCAGGGAGGAACCTGTCTCGAAAAAGACCAAAAAAAAAAAAAAAAAAAAAAAGGAAGAGTTTATTTGAGCTTACGATTGATGGTTCCCGGGAATTAGAGTCCATTGTGGCGGGAGGCGTGGCGGCTGGATCTGGAGCAGGAGGCCCAGGGTCACATCTAGCAAAGAGCATAGGAAGCAGAGAGAGAGAGAGCAACTGTAGACCACGAGGCTTGTTAAGCTCACTAAGCCTGCCCCCAGTGACATACTTCCTCCAGCACGGCCACACACCCCAAGACCTCCAAAAACAGCGCCACCAACTGGAGACAAACGTCTGAATACCTAGAGCCTATGGGGGACACTCATTCAAACCAACACAGGGAGCAAGAACCATGGAAAAGTATTTATGGTTGGAGAGAGAGTTCTGTGGGTATATGCCCAGGAGTGGTTTAACTAGGTCAGATGAAACCTCCACACCACTTTCCATAATGGCTTCACCAGTGTACATCCCTACAAATAGAGAATAATGGATCCTCTTTCTAAACATCTTCACCAGCATTCATTCCCCATTATTTTCTTGGTGATAGCTATTAAAACTAGGATAAGATAGAACATTAAAATAGCTTAATTTTCATTTCCCTAGTGGCTAATGAAGTGCATATTGTCCATTTCTGTTTCTTAGTTTGAGAACTGTCTGTTCATTTCAGTAGTGTTTCTTAATAAGCAGTTTTGAGGGTTAGGTATTTAGATTTTAGGTTTTAATATAGTTTGCATATTAATCACCTATCTAAAGTATAGCTAGCAAAGATTTCCCCCATTCTATAGGCTGTCTATTCAAGTCATTCTGCAGAAACATTTACATGTAATGTAATACCATTTGCCAATTCTTGGGTTCATCTCCTATGCTACTGAAGTACCAGTCACAAATTTCTAGCTTATACCAATATCATGCAGTTTTTCTGTGTTATTTGAGCAGAGTTAGCATTTCACGCTTATTTTTGTGAAACGAGAGACATATGCATCTGTCTTTTTTTATAAAATAAAAATAAAAATTTATCTTTAATTGGCCATTTTTGATCAATGTATAAAGTATATAGTTTTGCCTTCCATTATTATGTATTTACATTTTATAAACATTATTTGGCCCATTTATTCCCCCAAATCACATATTTACAAAACATGATTTTATCTATTATTCATATTATTAATATAGTTTATGCTAGGAATTCAAACATGATTCCACAATGGGGAAAACAAACTATTGTGTCCATCATTTGCTTAGAACAAAGAAGAAAATGTAATTGACTATTTCAACTGTTAAAGAATATATTATTTAATTTTTTCATTGAATTTTTGCATATGTCATACAGTATATTGCAATCAATCTTAATCAACTTGATACTCCTTTCCCCACTGGGACCCTCCCACAGACCCCCACGGGAATTCATGCACTCTGTCATTTATGTTAATGTCTATTGTATCAAATTAAGCATCTCCAGACCAAGTTCATCCACTGAGGCATAGTCAGCCTATCCAGAATTCCTCATTTAAAGTAGATTAGGTGTTTCTCACCCAGCAGTAATAAGCTGCCAATATTTCCTCATATTTCTTTGATCAGAAAAGAAACTCTCCATGCCACATCATAGTTAAAATGTTATACACCCATAACAAAGTCAAAATCCTTAAAGCCACTAGAGAAAAACAACAAATGACCTATAAGGGGAAACCTATAAGAATTACAACTGACTTCTCAATGCAAACTATGAAAGCAAGAAGAACGTGGAGCAAAGCATTCCCAGTGCTAAAGGACAATATATGCCAACCCAGGTTACTATACCCAACAAAAATGTCAATTATAGTTGAAGGAGAGAGAAAAACCTTCCATGACATAAACAAGATGAAAGAATACATGTCCAGAAAACCAACCCTTCAGAGAATACTTGAAGCCATTCANTGGATAGAGAAAATGTGGTACATCTACCACAATGGAGTTCTATGCAGCAGAAAGAAAGACGACATCATGAGCTTTTGCAGGAAAATGCTGGAGATAGAGGACATTCCATTCGAGTAAACGTAAACACAGTCCCAGAAAAACAACGATTGATGGTATCCCTCATCTATGTGCGATGTTGTGCCAATTACTTAGTTGTAAGTATTTCTTGTGCTGGCCCCTTAAGCTTTTGTCCAAGCAGTTGGGGAGTGATGCATATTGCAATCCAACAAATATAACAGAAAGGACTGCATCCAAAGAACTGAATAAAACCGTGAACTTGACCAAAAACAGTCAAATTCCACATGGAGAATATTGAGCAAAGACTTTAGAAAGAGATGAAAAGCAAGTTTGGGGGGGGGGCCGAATGCAGAGCTCTGGTGGGGGGGGGGGTATAGGGTGGGGACACGGTAGTTCTAGATTTGTTAAAAAAAATATATAAATATATAAATTAAAAAAATCAATGTAAAAAATAAAAAAGTGCTGATGAAACCTTAACCCAAAAGGTAAATGGGTGGAGTTAGAAACTGTTAAGCTAAGTGTTAAAGAATATTTTATAATTTTAAGGTCAAGTTACAATTAAACAATTTAACAAGATGCAAAACAAGCAAATTCTATTAACTATGTACAAGTTGTTATCAAGTATCTAAATAACCCCTGAGGGAATCTTTATTATAGTCAAGATCGAAAAATAGGTATATCTTTCTGTTACTCTAACAATATATCATTGGGATTAAGAATTTTACCAGGAAAGAAAACACTTTTAAAGAAGAGCCAAAATGTTCATTTTTGACAGATCATGTAATCATTCTAAACCAAACAAACAATGAACTTCTTACAAAATTGTAAGTAGGGGAGATTAACAGCTGTCCAGATACAAAATTAGCTTTAAAACATCAATAGTATTTCATCATGCCAGTATATACCAACTTGAAATTACAGAATGAGAATAACAAATAAAGGAGTTAGAAAAACTGCAAAGGAGCCTTGAGGGAGCAAATGGTAATATGGTTATATTATTAATGTAAATAACTGTAGATTTGAAGACTAATGAAAAATTAAACACTCTGACATCCATCATGGGCACGGTTTTTCCTTTTGTAACAAGTCATATTCTCCAAGGGTAAAGGGCTCTGTCATCCATATAAGCAGCTTCATTATGTGCATTTTTGTTTTTGCTGATATTTATTCTAGTTTACTTATTGAGCTTCTCAAGATCAAATATTAGTGTCTTTACAATTGAGTCATCTATTGTCACTGGTTATATTTTCTGTTACATTTTTAATATATTTTAATACCTTGCCATTTCTCTGTGAATTTTCCATTTATTTATGCCTCTGGGCTTCATTCTGATTCTTCATATCTAAAGTTTGGAATTTTTCCGCAGATATCTATTTGTTCTTTGAGAATTTTACACAATGTATTTTGATCATATTAAGACCCCTCCCCCACCCCAATCCCACCGTATTTAGACCCTAATTCCATGTCCTCTGTTATGATTTTTAAAGGCCTAACAAGTCTGATTTTTGTTCCCCCAATGTTCTTGGGTCTGAGTCCATCCTCTGGGACCTGATTAACCTACCCAACATCACACTCTTAAAGAAAATTTACTCCCCCTCTCCTGGACGCTATCAGTTGTCAAGAATTCTGAACCTAATGCATCTGAGTTAAATGGAGATATAAATCACTGTTGTCCACATTTGTTTTACATAAAATCTGTATAACAATAACTTTTGGATTGGCACATACAAATGTTCTCTATAATTTCTCTGTTGTACAGTATCACCTTGTAGCACTCTCTTGCACCTATAAGATGATTTAATGTAAAAATTAAGTTTGCTTCCCAAGTTAATCATATATAGTCACCCAAAACAGCATGGGTGAATTTGATGAAATCTGTGCCTTGATTCCACCCCATAGGTATGTACAATACAATTGTCTTCTGGAGACTCATGGGTTAAAAAAAGGGGGGGGGGATACAGATAGACATGAAACCTTTTCATCAAAAACCTTGCAATTCAAATCTTTTTTTATTACTTTATTTTTTTATTTATTTCTGTATGTGTATGAATGTACTGTCTGCATGCAGGTCTGTGCACCTGTGACCTGCAATTCCGTGGAGGTCAGAAGAGGGTGTCGGGTTCCCCTGGAACCGGAGTTCTCTTGGAATTGGAGTTACCATGTGGGTGCTGGGATCGAACCCAGGTCCTCTGCAAGAACAGTCGGCGCTCTTAACCACTAGACCATCCCTCCAGCCCATCACAACACACTCTTAAATAATGAATGGGTCAAGGAAGAGATAAAGAAACAAATAAAAGCATTCCTGGAACTGGATAACAATGACAATACAACACAACAAAACCTATGGGATACCTTAAAAGCAGTCCTAAGAGGGAAGTTTATAGCCCCAGTACCTACATTAGAAAAACAGAAAGAGCACAAGTGAATGATCTAACACTACAGCTAAAAGCACTTGAGAGGCAACAACAGATGAACCCTAAATGCAAGAGACAGGAAGAAATAACAAAAATCAGAGAAGAAATCAATGAAATAGAAACAAAGAAAACAATACAAAAAAAAAAAATCATTGAATCCAAAAGGTGGTTCTTTGAAAGAATAAACAACATAGACAGACCTCTAGCCCAGTTAACCAAAAGAAAGAAGGAACAACTCCAAATCAATACAATCCATGATGAAAAGGGAAATATCACAACAGACAAGGAAAAGATCCAGAAAATCATATGGGAATACTTCAAAAACCTATACTCTACCAAGTTTGAAAACCTAGAAGAAATGTATGAATATCTGAAATCCTGGGAATCAACAAAGCTCAACCAAGAAGAGATCCACAGCTTAAACAGACCCATAATACATGAAGAAATTGAAGATGTAATAAGAAACCTCCCAACTAAAAAAGCCCTGGCCCAGATGGTTTCATGGCAGAATTCTATAAAACATTTCAAAAAGACCTACAACCATTATTACTGAAACTGTTTAGAAGGATACAATCAGAGAGAATTCTCCCAAATTTCTTCTATGATGCCAGCATCACTCTATTACCAAAACCAGGCAAAGATACAACTAAAAAGGAGAATTATAGACCCATCTCTCTAATGAACACAGATGCCAAAATTCTAAACATACTGGCAAATCGCATACAGACCCACATCAAGAAGATCATCCATCATGACCAAGTTGGATTCATACCAGAGATGCAGGGATGGTTCAACATAAGAAAATCAATAAACATCATCAAACACATAAATAGAATGAATGACAAAAAACACACCATCATCTCAATTGATGCTGAAAAAGCCTTTGACAAAATCTAGCATCCCTTCATGCTTAAAGTCCTAGAGGGAATTGGATTGGAGGGATCATTCCTCAATGTAATCAAAGCCATATATAGGAAACCCACAGCCAATATCCTAAATGGGGAAATGACAGAAACATTCCCTTTAAAGGTAGGAACTTAGCAAGGATGCCCCCTGTCACCACTCCTCTTCAATATAGTGCTTGAAACACTTGCTAGAGAAATAAGGCAAGAAAAGGAAATTAATTGAGTACTAATTGGAAAAGAGGAAGTCAAGTTATCCCTATTTGCTGATGATATGATTGTTTACTTAAGGGATGCTAAAAACTCCGCCAGAAAACTCCTAGATATGATTAACAGCTTCAGCAAAGTGGCAGGATACAAAATTAACCTAAAAAAAATCAATGGCCTTTCTTGACACCAACAAGAAGCAACTGGAGAAAGAATTCAAGAAAACCTTCCCACTCATAATAGCCTCAAAAACAATAAAATACCTAGGAACAATCCTAACCAAAGACACCAAAGATCTCCACAACAAAAATTTTGAACACTTAAAGAAAGAAATTGAAGAAGACATCAGAAGATGGAAAAACCTCCCATGCTCATGGATTGGGAAAATTAACATTGTAAAAATGTCCATTTGATACAAGAAACTCTTGTATATATTTAAAGCAATCCCAATCAAAATACCCAAGAGTTTCTTCACAGGCTTGGAAAAACAAAGTCCTTAAATTCATTTGGAAAAACAAAAGACTCCGAATAGTCAAAACAACCCTGACTAAAAAGAGCTGCACAGGGGGGATCTCTATACCAGACTTCAAACTATACTACAGGGCTATAGTCATAAAAACAGCCCGGTACTGGCATAAAAGAAGACCTGATGACCTATTAAACAAAAGTGAAGATCTAAACCTGAGCACATACAATTTCAGCCATCTCATATTTGACAAGGAGGCCAAGAAGACACAATGGAGAAAAGACAGCATCTTCAGCAAGTGGTGTTGGCAAAACTGGATCACCACTTGTAGAAGAATGAAATTTAACCCATACCTCTCACCCTGTACAAAAGTCAACTCCAGATAACATGAAATCCCAAACTCTGAAGGCGATAGAAGAAAAAGTTGGCAGCAGACTACAAGACATAGGCGTAGGAAAAGACTTCCTAAATCAGAGAGCAGCTGCACAAGAATTAAGGTCTACAATTGACAAATGGGACCTCATTAAACTCAAAAGCTTCTGCACATCGAAAGAAACTATCAAGGAAGTGAAGAGAAATCCCACAGAGTGGGAGGAAACCTTCACCACAGAAACATCTGACAAAGCATTGATTTGCAGAATTTATAAACTACTCAAAAAACAAAGAAGAAAGAAAACAAATGACCCACTCAATAGATGGAGCAAAGAGCTGAACAGAGACTTCACAAGTGAGGAATTAGAGATGGCTGAGAAACACCTTAAGAAGTGTTCAACATCACTAATCATTAAGGAAATGCAAATCAAAACCACTTTAAGATATCATCTTACTCCAATAAGACTGGCTAGGATCAAGAAAACAAATGATACCAAGTGCTGGAGAGGTTGTGGGGAAAGGGGAACACTCATCCACTGCTGGTGGGAATGTAAA
>VZQC01007054.1:481517-600520 GCA_009823505.1 Rhizomys pruinosus | reverse complement strand
TCTTTTCCCCCCTTTTTTTTTGTCGTGCATAGATCTTCCACATGCTGTCAGAAGGGCGGGGGCTTCATATGTGGAATTTCCCTTTGTGTCTGGAAACTTCTGTTTCCTTGAATTCCTTCACCACTCCAGTTCTTATAATCTTTGTGCCCCTTCTTTTGCAATGTTTACTGAGGATTCAGGGGATAATACATTGATATCATGCCAATTTCTTATTCTCTGCATCTTGACTAGTTGGGAGTCTCAGTATCAATCACCATCTGTGGCAAGATGTAAAAATAAGTCACTAGGAGTCAGTGTAACAGTATTCCATTTAGCAGATTAATAGTAGTAGGCAGTCTGATAAGGGTTCTGCCCTCCATAGAAGCAGGTTCTTGGCCTTAATAACAGTACAGGTTATTATCCATCTTGGGAAATGGGCCTCAAATCTAATTAGAAAGTAGTAGTTACCCCATAACATTTATGTCACTTTTACACCATCCCATTGGGCACATCTCCTCAGGTCGGTCATTATTGCAGCTTGAAACTCCTATGCTCATAGAACTGTAGGATTTATGTTATAAAAATTTCCGTCCTACCAGAAGCAATCTACAGATTGAGTGTAGCTCCATTTAAATTCCAACAAAATTCCCCACTGCCATTGACAACAAGGATCTCTCATTTATGTGGAAACAACATGATATGTGAGAGACGGACTGGGTTGAGAAGGAGAGAGAGAGAGACGAGAGAGGAGAGAGAGAGCGAGGAAGAGAGAGAGAGGAAGGAGAGGAGAGAGGAGAGGAGAGAGAGAGAGAGGAGGATGTGGATGAGAGACGCGAAGAAAGAGAACTAGCCCAAAACAATTCAGAATAATAAAAGAGCTGGAGGCATTACACTACCGTTCCATGATTCAAAAGTCATCTACAGAAACTTACTTTAATAAAAACAGCATGATACTGTCATAAAAAAGGGGACGCTGATAAATGGAATGAATTTGCCACCCAGATTTAAGTTCACCCATTTATTACTTACTTATTTCCAACAGATAGGCCAAAAATACCTATTGGAGAACAGACAGGATCTTCAAAATGTTGCAGGTGAAACTGGGCAGCTATGTGTAGAAGAATGAGAGATTCCCTCTCTTACCCTGCACAGCGTTTTACTTGAAATGGATCAAGGGCCTCAACATACACCTACACACTCTGAATCTGACAGATGAGAAAGTGAAGGATATACTGAACTTATAGGCACAGGAAAGGATGTTCTGAATGAGATTGAAGGTTTTATACTTGTGTTTTGGTATCACACAAACCTGGGTCGAAGTTCTAGTCTCTTCAATTTATGCAGCTATATGAGTAGGCAGGTTACCGTCTCAGATGATTATTTTTTCATATGTGGTGTAAGCTTGAGTTTAGGCCTTCCTACAAAGTTATTACAAGAAACTGTTGTTGATGACTGAGGCAAAACCCTCAATTGTGCTATTAAACAAGACACTCAGCTTCCTGACCTGCAATCTCATGCTCAAGGCATGTTACAAATTTTTTAAAGCACTAAGTGCCATAGAAAACTGTCACTATTTTAATGTTTTAATTATACTGGTGACATGAATTTCCTTGGAAATTATCTTTATGTAAATAGAATATACCAATTTAATACACCAAGAATAATATGCTATGATTTTAATCCAGCTGTTTGGAAAAATAACAAAATATTTTAACTTTACCCAAGAACTCATGAAGAAGCAAGAAGACTTTTTGTTATTTTCATCTATATACTTAAATAATAGTTGTCATTCTAGCTATTAATATCAATTAATTTTAAAAGAACATTCTATGGATTTAACTTCATAGTATTGTTTAGATAATAAAAATATCTATGGAGCATCATTTGACTGTGGAAATATATATGGAAGGAGAAAAGTATCTTAAAGGCAAGAGAATATATAAGCTGCTTGGGAATCATAAAGAAAGAGCTAAAATATCCCTACACAGGGCACACACAAGGCCTTTGTTGACTTGAAGGGAGTCTTGAGATACTTAGCAACAGATGCTCTTTCCCTGAACCATTTCTGGAATCACCTTTCATTTTTTCAGAAACATTTCTAGATTCCACTGCAATCCACATCAACTCTGCCATGTAATCTATTCATGAATGCCTCAACTTTTCATAGCTGGAAAACAGGAATGAGAACATGGGAGCCTAGTTTTACATACCTTCCACCTAAGTACAACTGCAGCCACTGGGCTACTTTCCGATACTGGAGAGCCATGAGGTCTTTGACCACTGTGGCAAGTGTGAACTCTGGGGCACTCTGAAGCCAGAGCAGATCTAAGAACTCCTGGAAAGGGTCAACAGCACGGGTAACATGACATGCAATCAAGTGTGAAGAGATTTAAAGAAACCTGGATCAGAATTGGGCCTGCCATTATTATTGTTATGTTTTCTCTCTAATAAGAACAGATTAATCAAATCAGTTGTTAAATATCCTTTATGGCATATACTGTTATAACACAGGGCAGCTTTTATTTATAGCCTCATATTCAAATAATGTTCATAGACTTGAGATTATAAAGGAGATGAAGTAAACACAGGAAGGGGCACACAACTCTGATGGCATTCATCACTGGCTTGAAGATACACTTTATAGAGTTTCAACAAATACCAAAGTATTGTTTTTACAGAATTTCACAGAGAATATGCATAAATCATACATTTAGTTGTGTAATCTTTAAAGTTTTCAAAGCTTTCGTTATAGATCCTTATCTCATCATCATTCCTGGGAGAATAATTAAGTTAAATTCACATTTGTAAAGAATATTAACTACCCTAGTTTTATGACATACAGTCATTAATTAAATAAAAATGAATACCATTCCTTAAATAGTATGCCATTATTTAATGACAGTCATTAGAGAGATACAGGGACAGGATAAAATTTCCTGATAAAATGTGAGATGAAAATATAAATTGAAACTAGTAATTCCAGTTTGAAAGCACAAAAAGAATAGAAAGGATATCAGAGAACTAAAAATTGATGTCCTTTTTGATAGGCGATGGCATACTGCTTTAATTTTGATCTTATAATCCTATATTTGTAATCATCAATCAAAAGTCAATCCTCATTTCAAGTGCAGTGCTGATTTCCAAAATTCATATAGAATGTCTCAAATGCTATATAATCTTTTTAATCAGACATGAAGCCTTCCTCTCCACTTTCAATTCTGTGCTCTTTCTCTTGAATAAACCTTCTACATATTTGTACTGTGTTACTATGAGAGAGCCCAGAAATTCTTCAGCACATTTGGGGTCTGGATGAGCGAGAGCTCTTCAGAGAAGAATTTTTTTTTAATTTTCATTTTTTATTGATGCTTTGTGTATTTTGTACATCATTTTCCAATTCAGTTCAGGCATATTTCCCTTTCCCTTCCCCCCACCCCACCCCATCCCAGATCATGCATTCTGCCATAACTGTCCTGCATCTTTCTCTCAGTTTTTTTTCATTTTTTAACATTAAGTAATAATTTATGAGTACAAGCATCCTTCATGTAAAACCAATTTGCAAGCACTTGTGCCCAAATCCACACAGCCCATGGGTCCCACCATCCAGCAGGAGGGGCTTGTATGTTCAATCAAGTTGATCAAATGAGTGTCCTGACAATATTGCTGTAGTTTCAACATTCACCTTAATCGCAGCCCTTACATTCTACCACGCCCCATCTTCTGCACATTGTTCCCCAGGCTTATAAAAGGGGCACAGGTGGATGAGAAGCAAAACAGTCTACTTTCTCTGGAGCTGTTGTCTTGGTCTCTGGTCAATTCTGGCTGTTTCCTTTCATGGGCTGACAGTTTGTCCAGGAATAACCTTTCGATCCTACTAATGAAGCACAAGCAATTAGATATATAGGTATTTAAAGAGTACTAATTGTTATGATAGGTTACTTTGATATAGACACAGTTAATCCATGAATTACATTTTTTTTCTGTTAGATATGATAGGGTCTTATTGTGGCTTATAACATCTCCTAACCATTAGAGGATGCAAGCTTGTGGCGTCAGCCGTGGGTTATTCCTCCAAGGAAAAAGCTAATAGCCAATTAGATTTGGGGTATACAGGCCTATGGCTGCCACTGCTGCACAGTATTTCCAGGCAGGTGAGGTGTAGCTGGTGTTGACGGAGGAGTCTTGGTTGACTCAAGGAGACCTATATTTGCTTTATTGGTTTAGTGGCCTTTGGTAACACTCTCTGGTATTCCAGAGACCACTGTGTGGTCTCAATACATCTTTCCCATGTTTACATCAGGTCTTGGACAGCAGGGCTTTATTGCCTCTCTTCTTGCAGATATCCCAGTTTAGAGGCAAGGAGCCTTTATCTTTTGTGAGGGCTTAGATCCCCTGGCCAACTTCTCCTTGGTAGAATAATCCATTGCTGATGTCAGAGCTCCTGTATTAATGTATTTTGCTTAAGTGCATAGCTTAAGGAGACTTTAGTATTATATTTGGTTCTAAATAGAGAATAATCCTTTTCACAGTTCCTATGTCTATTAGTCAATTAAAGAAGGCAGTTTTACTGGTTTTATAAGAGATTACCTCTATAACAGTTGGCTCCAATTTACAGTTGGAGAACGATCTCATCCTCATCATATTTCTCCTTGTTCTATGGGTGAGGGTAAGAAAGAATTTTGTACTGAGAGCCAACATGGTCTGGCTTGAAATTCAAAACATAACAATTTAGACATTTAGGTATTTACAAGAAAACCTACACAACTGCTGTTTAAAATTAATGTTTATCACAAAATGTATTTTCTTTGTCTATGTGTTTGAGACAGGGTATCCCTGTAGCCATAGCTGGCCTATAACTCACTATGTAGACCAGGCTAACCTCACTTTCACAGAGATGTGCTTACCTCTCCCTCCTGAACATTGAGATTAAAGCCATGCACCTTTGAGACTGTCTTATGAAATGTATTTCCAAAACAATTATAAGTATAGATTGTGGTGCTCACCAGTGACCTCTGTGCCTATGAAGCGAGCCATGAAGATGAGGAGTTCAGGAGAAGAATGAGGAGTATATTGATAAGAGGCTAGAAGACATAATTCCAACTGGGGCAATAGGAGTGGAAAAAGGCAGCAGGGAAGGCACTGTGGGGAAATTCTTATGGAAGAGTAAGAAGAGTGTAAAAATGAAGAACGAATAATTTGTAATTCTTGGTGAGAAAATACTACATACAAGACAGGATAAGAGACAACAACACACAGGGACTCGGAGACAAGCAGGTGGACCTGGATATAACTGTGGGAGTGGATGGTCATAGTATATGTGGGGATTTTCCTTCAAAGCGTTGGCTCTCCCTATCACTTTGCTAGGTATTTCACAGACGTGTTCTACATCTGCTGTCCTCCTAGAAGACACAAGTTTGTGCAATATTGCCCAACAACAGGAGCACAATCACTTTAATATTTGGCAAATATAAAAAGAGAAACTGGGATGCAGAAGATGGCGGCTCCTGGGGCTGTGGGTATGTTCTGAGGGGGAATTAGGGACCCCCTGAGAGAGTTGGGAAGGGCCCAGAGGTGGTCCTGAGGGTGTTTGGACCATTTGTCACTGCAGTTCAGTGCTACAGATATGGCCTGAATGTGTCAGGAGACAGCAGAGATAATCCCAGCTCGGCCTGCCCTCCCTTCCACTGGACCCAGGTACAGATCTTGGGGGCTAGTCCTGGAGGACAGGTGGGCAGACCAAGGGTTGTGTGGGGTGGTTCTTTGAGTGCATTTCTCCAACAACAAGCAACTAAAGAAGGAATATAAGGGGACCTTCCCACTCACAACAGCCTCAAAAACAATAAAATACCTAGGAACAAACCTATCCAAAGACACCAAGGATCTCTACAACAAAAATTTTAAACCCCTGAGGAAGGAAATTGAGGAAGACATCAGAAGATGGACAAACTTCCCATGCTCGTGGATTGGGAAAATAAATATAGTAAAAATGTCCATCCTACCCAAACTAGTGTACAGATTTAATGCAATCCCAGTCAAAATCCCCAGGAGCTTCTTCACAGGCTTGGAAAAAAAAATCCTCAATTTCATTTGGAAAAACAAAAGACCTGGAATAGCCAAAGCAACCCTGAATGAAAAGAGCAATACAGGGGGGATTACTATACCAGACATCAAACTATACTACAGGGCTATAGTCATAAAAACAGCCTGGTACTGGCACAAAAACAGACCAGCTAACCAATGGAATAAAACTGAAGACCCCAACCTGAGCACATACAATTTCAGCTACCTCATATTGGACAAGGGGGCCAAGAAGACACAATGGAGGAAAGACAGCATCTTCAGCAAGTGTTGTTGGCAAAACTGGATCACCACCTGTAGAAGAATGAAATTAAACCCCTACCTCTCACCTTGTACAAAAGCCAATTCCCGATTGATTAAAGACCTCAACATGAAACCCAAAACTCTGGAGGTGATAGAAGAAAAACTTGTCAGCAGACTACAAGACATAGGCATAGGAAAATACTTCCTAAATCAGACAGCAGCTGCACAAGAAATAAGATCAACAATTGACAAATGGGACCTCATTAAACTCAAAAGCTACTGTACATCAAAAGAAACAATAAAGGAAGTGAAGAGAAAACCCAAACAGTGGGAGGAAACTGTTGGTAGCCTGCTTCATTAAAGAAAGCCTGTGCTAGAGTTTCGTGAACTCACCCCTGCCCATCGAGCAAGGAAGGCTAGTTTCACCTTACTTCCTCCACGTAAGATAAACCTCAGGATGTTCCAGCCCACAGGACATTCCAGGCTTATCTTCATCCTGCCCTTCCCCTCCTTACTTCCTCCTCGTAAGATAAACAGGATGCTCATTAACCACAGGATGTTCTAGCCCACGCTTTTGGTATGCAAATGAGGCATCGGATGGTGCACCAATCCAGAACATGCACAAGCCCTCTAGACTGCAATATAAGCAGTGCTTCTGCCCCATTTCGGGGTCCTTCTCACAAGAGAGCTGTACACAATAAAGTTTGCTGCAGAATGACCATCTGCTTTGTCTGCGTGAAGTTCTTGCGGGCGAGACTGCTGTGCGCGACAAGTGGTGCCTAACAGGCCCTTGAGGACCTCCAAAAAAACATATCAAAAACAGAACGGGTTGAAAAAAAAGTGCACATATAAAAAAAAAAAAAGATGCTAACAATAAAAAAAAAATAAATAAAAGGGTAACAAGGGTACTTCATACCCGTTTAAAGACTTGCAAGCTTTAACATTAACTGATTCAGAGTCTAATGAGGAACTGTCACCGTCCAAGGAGGACGATTTAGAGGAGGAAGCGGCCCGGTATAAAAATGAACACTTTCAGTATGCCCAGAGGTGGGACATGAGACAGATGTTCCCAGTCATTGAGACTGATGATGGTGGTCGGGGCCACCGTGCCGTAGACCCAACAAGTTAAAGAGTTACGGAGTCTGTCTGGCTTATGGGGTTATTGATCAGGATTATACAAGCGAACTTAAAATCATGTGTTCCTCTCCCAGGGTCTTTTTCTATTTCATCTGGACGATCGTTATGCTACCCCCCAGCTCCCTACTCCTCCGTCCCTTCTTTCCCCTCTCTCCCTAGTTGTCATAATTATTCCCCTCCCATAAGAAAGCACAGAGGGAATGAAGGGTTTGGTTCTACTGGTACCGATTCGGCTTATTTAATAGCTAGCCTTGATACCAGGCCTACATTACAATTAATGGTTGAAGGAAAAAAATTTGAAGGCCTCTTCGATACTGGAGCCGATAAGAGCATAATAGCTGCTAATGGTGGCCAACTGCTTGGCCTGTGACTCAATCTGCACACTCTTTACAAGGTTTGGGGTATGAGTCTTCACCCTCCATTAGCTCTAAGACCACTAATGTGGAGGGCACCAGAAGGACAACAGGGGAAATTTACCCCCTACATCCTCCCATTGCCTATTAATCTTTGGGGGACAGATGTTATGAAACAATTAGGACTAAAACTTGTGAATGAATACTCTGCCCCTGCCCAAAACCTAATGACAAAATGGGATATCTCCCTAAAAAGGCCTGAAAAAATCTAATCAAGGAATAGTTAGCCAATATCTGCTAAACAAAAATTAGATAGACATGGCCTGGTTTTTCCTAAGGCCCTTGAGGGCTTACTGCCCATACCTTGGCTTACAGAGGAGGCGGTATGGTTTCCTCAATGGCCTTTGTCCTCTGAAAAACTTGCCACAGCCCATCAACTGGTACAAGAACAATTAGACTCGAACATATAGAGCCTTCCAATTCTCCTTGAAACCACCCCAATTTTTTTATAAAAAGAGATTAAAAAATGGAGACTGCTTCATGATCTCCGTGCAATTAATGCCCAAATGAAAATTTTTGGCCCTCTTCAGCACGGGCTTCCCCTCCCAGTCAGCTCTTCCAAGTATTGCAAACACTTATAGTTGATATCAAAGATTGTTTTCTTTTCCATCCCTTTATGTCCTCAGGACAGAGAAAGATTTGCATTTACCTGCCCACCATTAATCATATGGGACCGGACAAGCGATACCAGTGGAAGGTCCTACCCAGGACATGGCTAATAGCCCCACTATGTGCCAGTTGTTTGTTCAACAAGCCCTTGAACCAGTCCAAGAACAATTTCCTTCTCTAATAATCATCCATTACATGGATGATATTCTCCTATGTGGTAAAAATAAGCAGAAGTTTATGATGCATTCGATGTCCTGTCAAATCACTAAGAAACCATGGACTCGTAATTGCCCTGGAAAAGTCCAAAGTACCCAAGTGGGACAATTTCTAGGAACTTTATCTGTCCAAAATTCATAAACACCCCAAAAAATTAAAATTAGAATCATCTTCATACACTTAATGATTTTCAAAAATTGATGGGAGACATTAATTGGTTGCGCCCCTTTCTTAAATTATCAACAACCGAATTTAAAACCACTGTTTGATATCCTGGAGGGGGGACTCACATCTTACATCACCCGCACCATGACCCCAAAAGCTTTGACCACCCTAAAAAGGGTAAAACAAGTACTAAGTGAAGCTCAATTACTCAAAATAGTACAATCCCAGCCTTCTCATTTATGTGTGTTACAGACTCTAAATTACCCACCGCAGTCCTATGGCAACATGCTCCCCCATCCTATGGATCCACCCTAATACATCTCCAGCCAAAACCATTAAAATGGTTTCCTGCCGCAGTAGCTAAACTGGCTTTAAAAGGACTTAAAGCGGTGTTACTCACTTTGGCTCACAGCCTCAAAAACTCATTACCCCCCTACACACACAGAACAACTTCAGGTACTGGCAACAACAAATGACTATTGGGCTTCTTGTTACAGCCTTTCAGGAACAGTTTGATAACCATTATCCCAAACATCCGATATTAAACTTCGCTCAAAGCCAGCCCTTAATCTTCCCCCGGGTTACTAAGACCCAACCAATACCTGAGGGAGCTGTAGTCTACACTGATGGTTCTAAGAGTGGAACAGGAGCGTATGTACATAAAAGAAAAACTACCACTATAAAATTTGATTACACCTCTCCACAATTAACAAAATGTCAAGTAGTATTAGAAGTATTAAAAAATTTTCCTGGGCCTCTTAATATTGTCTCAGACTCTAGTTATGTGGTAAATGCTGTCAACTCCCTAGAAACCATGGAAATGATTAAAATGTCCAGCACAGTTGCCTCTATTTTTGAGGAAAATTCAAAATAAACTTTTGTCTCGATCCTCTCATATAGATATTACACACATTCGACTATTCAGGACTACCAGGCCCCATGGCAAAGGACAACCAACAAGCCAGACCGTGCCACTAGGATTGGCACCTTTGTTATAATCAGCCCCCTAGAGGCGGCTGCCAAATTCCACTCTCAATTTCATGTGACATCTAAAACTTTGCAAAGACACTTCTCATTAACTCACAGTGAACCTCGCAACATTGTCCTACAATGACATAATTGTGCCCAGTTTTTGCCTACCCCCCAGTGGGTATCAATCCCCGAGGATTACGCCCTCTCCAAATTTGAAGATGGATGTGACACACGATCACCTCTTTGGTAGATTAAAGTACCTACATGTCTCTGTAGACAGCATTTCTGGCATTATTTTTCTAGCCCCCCTCTGGGGAGCAAACAACACAGGTCATCAACATTGCTTGAAAGCCTGGAGTGCTTGGGGCCTCCCACAAATACTAAAAACAGACATGGCCCGGCATCCTCTATCACACAACCAAATTCAAACAGTTTTTCAACAGATTGAGAGTTACCCACATCACTGGATTACCCTATAAATCCCACAAGGACAGGTATTATGGACACGTGAACATCACACCCATCAAAACTTATACTTATTACAACAAAAGAGGGGTGGAGAACGTTACCCTGTCACCAAAAAAACAAATTGTCTCAGGTGACATTATTTACTCTAAATTATTTAAATTTGGATGCTCAAGGCCGCTCTGCAGCCGAAGCATCACAATTACTGGCCCAACAACACAAAAAAAATTGGTAAAATGAAAAAATGTTCATATCTAAAATAAAAAAGGCCCCGGATCCTATTTTAATAAGATCCAGGGGGAGCTATTTGTATTTTTCCACAGGAAGAAGAAAAATCCAATTTGGGGCTGTGCCTGACGCAATAACAAAAAAAATAAAAAAAAACTATAAAAAACCAATGATCCAAGTTGCTGGTGATTTCTCATGATCAGCCTCCTGGATGACTCAGGCGAGAGCCACAATGGGGGATCCTGTCAGTTACCAAGACCAATGCCAATTCGTCTTGATAGTAACCTGGAGTGGTGAATTGACAAGCCTGTAACCAACTTCGTCATGGCCATCGTTACTGTAAATTCTACCATAATGGACACCTCCTTGCTGAAGGACTGGCTTCTTGGATTTCAGCTGTTGACTCAAAGAATGGGCTAGGGTGGCGAGGATTTGGACTATTTTAGGTGGAGGGGATTATATTATGCTCTGTATTGTAGTGTAGGCTCCGTGCCCAACTATCGAGCAGTGATAAGGTGGTCATTGCGCAGGCTCTGACAGCTTTAGAGGCAGGTTCCTCCCCTAGCATTTGGCTCAGTATGCTGGAAAAGTAGTCAATGATGGGTAAAACCCTCTATTAAGTATTACCACCCTAAGACAGGGAACAAACAAGTGCTGTTTGTCTCCCGATGACGGGTAAGGGGCATACCCACAAGAGGCACCTAATAAGGCCATTCTCCTAGCCAATTTACTTTAGAGAAGGGGAAAACTTTGGTAGCCTGCTTCATTAAAAAAAGCCTGTGCTAGAGTTTCAGAACTCACCCCCGCCCATCGAACAAGGAAGGCTAGTTTCACTTTACTTCCTCCCACGTAAGATAAGCCTCAGGATGTTCCAGCGCCACAGGACACTCCAAGCTTAAACTTTTCAAGTCCGCCCTTCCCCTCCTTACTTCCTCCTCTTAAGATAAACAGACTGCTCATAACACAGGATGTTCGACGCCACGCTGTTGTATGCAATAAGCATGGATGGTGCACCATCCAAAACATACACGAACCCTCTAGACTGCTATATAAGCAGTGCTTCTAGCCCCATTTCATGGGTCCTTCTCACAAGAAAGTGTAGCACAATAAATACTGCAAAAACATCCTGCGTCTGCATAAGTTCGCCTGGCAGACTGCTGCGCGTGAACAGGCAACCTCTCATGCAGATACATATGACAAAGCATTATCCTCAGAATATACAGCTACTCCTAAAACAAGAAAGAGAAAGAAAACAATGAAACACTTAAAAGATGGAGCAAGAACCGAATAGAGACTTACAAGAGAGGAATAGATGATGGCTGAGGAACATCTTAAAACGTCACATCACTAATAATGAAAAAATGCAAATTAAACCACTCTAACGATATCATCTCACTCTGTAAGACTGGCCAGGATCAAGAAAAAAAATGATCATTCACGTCCTGGAGAGGTCATTGTGCCGGAAAGAGGGAACACTCCACCATTGCTACGTGGATGTAACTGTACATCACTCTGGGAAAGCAGTGTGGAGAACCCTTGGAAGACTCAAAATTGAGTTTACACCTGCCCCGTCATACCACTCCTGGTATACTCACAGAGGGACTCATCTTACTACGAGAACACATGCACACTATATTTATTGCACTCTGTTCACAATAGCAAAAAGTAAGGAACCAACACCCAAATGGCCCCTCAAACTTGATAAGTGGATAGAGAAAATTGTGGTACATAACACAATGGATTCTATGCCGCAGATTAAGAGACAACATCAGAAATTTCAGTAAAGATGGAGCTAAAAGGATTAGATTAAGCTTAAGTAATGTATGTTCCCAGAAAAACAAAGGAACCAATGGTATTCCTCATCTGCTGGATGCTAAGTCCCAATAAACCCAGTTGTAAATATTTCTTGGAGTGGAGCCATATTTAAAAGATCCAAACGAAAAGGCTGCATCAAAAAAACTGAAATGACATGGTGAATCAGGAAGGTGGAGGGGCAGGAGAGGACAAGGGTTCTATATTCCATTTATAATGTAATATTTAAATTGAATGAGTTCATACAAGTATCCAATTTTGCCCCAGACTCTGTCTACCGGCTACATGTGTTTAGGACTTAGTAAAAGTAAATTGTGTATTTAAAAAACATTGTTTAACAGAATTGATAAAAAGGTTAATGCATCTGTGTTAATTGGAAATAAAAATTGTGTTGCCACATTTGTTTTACTATAAAATCTGTATAAAATACTTGGGATTGGCACATGCAAATAGTTCTCATAATTTTTCTGTTGTACATTATTCACTTTAGCCTATCTCTTTACCTCTAGATGATTTAACTGAATAATTAGTTTGCTTCCCAAGTTAACATACAGTATCACAAAACAGCTGGTGAGAATTGATGTGAAATCTGCATTTGATCCTGCATATAGGTATGGGTAAACAATACCTTTTAGACTCATGGGTCAAAAACAAAAAACCATAAAAATAAAAAGGGGGGATACAGAAATATATGAAACTTTTTGTCAAAAACTTGCAATTTAAATCTTAAAACTAACTACGGAAAAGATTGTATTGTTCCAACAGTCAATGTTCACCAACTTAACTCGCTGGAGAAAGAAAAGATGCAGCTTGCTATTGTGTAGGATGTACCAGAAAGTGCCAGCAAAAGGTTGGCTCGTATGAACTTGAAAGGAAGAAAAGGCTCAGACTGCTACAGCATCAAAATTCTCTGTGGGTCCTACTTGTAAACAATTGTTTATAATTGAGTCCTAAACAAATGTACCTTTAGTGCAAGAAGTTTTTAATACGAGAGACTTTCTTACCCCACTTCTAGAACAAAGGAAGGAATATGATGATGATGAGGCGTTCTCTAAATGTAACTAAATTGGAGCCAATTGTTATAGAGGTAATCTCTAAAACTGGTAAAACTGCCTTCTTTAATTGACTAATAGACTAATAGACATAGGAACTGTGAAAAGGATTATCTCTATTCAGAACAAATATAATACTAAAGTCTCCTTAGCTGTTCATTTAATGCAGAAATATATTAATACGAGAGCTCTGATACTCAGCAATGATTATTCTACCAAGGAGTGTTAGCCAGGAGATCCAACAGCCCCCCCCCCCCAAAAAAAAGGAAGAAATGCTCTTGCTGTAAACTGGGATACCTGCAAGAAGAGAGGCAGTAAGGCCTGGTGGAAGACCTGATGCAAGCATGGGAAGATGTATTGAGACCACACTTGCAAGTATACAGATGGTCTCTGGAATGCCAGAGAGTGTTACCAAAGGCCACTAAACCAATAAAGCAAATATAGGTCTCCTTGAGTCAAGCAAGACTCCTCCGTCAGCACCAGCTACACATCACCTGCCTGGAAATACTGTGCAGCAGTGGCAGCCATATGTCTGTATATCCCAAATCTAATTGGCTATTAGCTCTCTCCTTGGAGGAATAACCCACGGCTGATGCCACAAGCTTACATCCTCCAGTGGTTAGGAGATGTTATAAGCCATAGTAAGACCCTGTCATATTTAACAGAAAAAAGTGTAATTCATGGATTAACATATGATCCAAACATCTGTGTCTATACCAAAGTAACCTACCTTAATAATTAGTACTGTTTAAACACCTATATATCTAATTGCTTGTGCTTCATTAGTAGGAATGAAAGGTTATTCCTGGACAAACTGCCAGCCCATGAAAGGAAACAGCCAGAATTGACCAGAGGCCAAAAAGACAGCTCCAGAGAAAGTAGACTGTTTTTTGACTCTTGTCCACCTGTGCCCCTTTTCTAAGCCTAGGAAACAATCTACAGAAGAGGGGGCATGGTAGAATATAAGGGCTGCGATTGGGGTGAATGGTGAAACTACAGCATTATAGACTGGACACTCATTTGATCAACTTGATTGAACATACAAGCCCCCCTTGATGGATGGTGGGACCCATGGGCTGTGTGGGTTTAGGCACAACTGCTTGCAAACTGGTTTTACATGAAGGATGCTTTTATTCATAAATTATCATGTATTATTAAAAAATGAAAAAAAAACTGAGTGAAAGATGCAGGACAGTTATTGTAGAGTGCACGATCTGGGATGGGATGGGGTGGGGTGGGAGGAAGGGAAAGGGAAATGTGCCTGAACTGAATTGGAAAATGATATATGAAATACACAATGCATGAATAAAAAAATGAAAAAAAATATTTCCAGTTCTAAAAGAAAAATAAAAGGTTTTAATAAAAATGGTAATTCATTTAAGCTAATTTGGAATACAATTTGTTGTCCACATTTGTTTTACTTATAATTTGTATAACAACAACTTTGGGGTTAATGTATACAAATGCTCTCTATAATTTTTGTGTTGTACAGTATCATCTTATAATATTTTCTTTTACCTGTAGGATAATTTAACTAAAGGGATTAAGTTTGCTTCCCAAATTAACAAGATACAGTCAGTGATAAACAGCTTGGGTAAATGTAATGAAAATTTACACCTTGATTCCTGCTTATAGGTATGTGTAATACTACTGCCTTTTTGAGATTCATGGGTCAAAAAATAAAAACCTAAAAGAAAAAAAGGGGGGATAGTTATAAATTAAACCTTTTGTCAATTTTTTCAATTTAAATCTTAAAACTAACTCTGGAAAAAGATTTGCATGTTCCCACAGGTCAAAATGTCACCAACTTAATGACTGAGAAAGAAAAGATACAGCTTTGCATTGTGCAGGATGTACCAAGAAATACAAGTAGAGAAGTTGGCCCATCTAAACATTAAAAGGAAGAAAAGCCTCAGGCTGCTACAGGCATCAAACATCTCTGTGGATCCTATTTGTAACAACTGTTTATAATGTGTCCTGATGAACTTTAACTTTCAGGTGCCACAAAGTTTTAATATGAGAGATTTTCTTACCTCCTTTTCACAGAACAAAGAAAAACATAATGGTAATGAAGTCATTTCCTAACTGTAAATTACAGCCTACTGTTACAGAGGTAATCTCTTATAAAACCAGTATAACTCTTTTCTTTAATTGACCAAAAGACATAGGATCTGTGAAAGGATAATTCTCTATTCAGAGCCAAATATAATACTAAAGTCTTTATAAGCTGTATACTTAATCAAAACATATAAATACAGGAGAGCTCTGATATCAGCAATGGATTCTTCTGCCAAGGAGATGTTGGCTAGAGGATCCAAGCTACAAAAAAAGTAAATGGTTTTTGCCTGTAAACTGGGATCCTGCAAGAAGAGAGACAATAAGGCCTGCTGTCAAACACCTTTTGTAAACATGGGAAAGATGTATTGAGACCACAATTGCAAGTGTATACTTGGTCTCTGGAATGTCAGAGAGTGATACCAAAGGCCACTAAATCAGTAAAGCAAATATTGGGTTCCTTGAGTCAAGCAAGACTCATCCATCAGCATCAGCTACACCTCACCTGCCTGGAAATACTGTGCAGCAATGGTAGCCATATGTCTGTATATCCCAAATCTAATTGGCTATTAGCTCTCTCCCTGGAGGAGTACTTCACAGCTGAGGCCCCAAGCTTACATCCTCTAGTGGTTAGGAGATGTTATAAGCCACTGTACGACCTTGTCATCTTTTACAGAAAAGCTATAGTTCATGGATTGCATACCATCCAAACATCTGTGTCTATACCAACGTAACCTACCATAATAATTAGTACTGTTTAAATGCCTGTATATCTAATTGCTTGTTCTTCATTAGTGGGATTAAAAGGTTATTCCTGGATAGACTGCCAACCCATGAAAGGAAACAGCCTGAACTGATCAGAGTCTAAAACGACATCTTCAGAGAAAGTAGACTGTTTTGCTTCTTGACCACTTGTGCCCCTTTTCTAAAGCCTAGGGAACAATCTGAAGAAGAAGTGGTGTGGTATAATGTAAGGGCTGCAATTGGGGTGAATTGTGAAATTACAGCAATATAGATTGGACTCTTATTTGATCAACATGGTTGTACATACAAGCCCCTCCAGCTGGACAATGGGGACCTTGGGCTGTATAAGTTTGGGCATAGCTGCTTGCAAATTGATTTTACATGAAGCATGCTCGTATTCATTAGTTATTATTAAAAAAACAAAAAATAAATAAAAAAATAAATAAAAATAAAAGAAAGATAAAAGAGAAATTAACAAAATCTTCCTGGAATTGAATACTGGAAGGGCTTCTCAATGCTTCTACATTTAGTAAACATAAATATTTGTGGGAAAAAATCAAAACTATCATCCCAAGGTGAAACTGACACTTGTTTGTGTTGTAGGAGAAGTGATCTAGTCAGGCCAGACTACCATTTCCTATCACTGCTTATAACAGAGCCAACTAGCAGCGACAGAGCTTGGTTCAAGACCTATAGAGAGCAGAGGGTGAGAGTGAGGCTTGTATGCAGCTCAGCCACTTTCCAACTATTCTGCTTTCCTTGAAAGGTGTCAGCATTCAGCCTGTGCCCTTAAAGTTTTGTGTGCTGGTCAGCTCAGGCATAGTCCATAAACATCCAGTTTCTGTCACCCCCAACATGAACAAGTAGCAGCTTCATGGTGGCACATAGGTGGAGAACTGTCTGTACATAGTCAGTGAAAGGAACTCCAGTGGGTGGGACCAGGAGATGTTTTGCTTCCAAGTCTGGGAGTATCCAGAGACTGGGCTTTGGTGAAGTTGACATGAGCATACAGAAGAATGGTGATGCCCTTGTGCCCTGCTTCCAGGGCTAAGAAGAGTGCAGTGCTGCCATCATTGTCTTCCAGGTGGCCATTGCAAATGGGCTGGGCCAGCAGCAACTTGACATTCTCCACAAGTCCATGCTCTCTGGCACACATTAGGGCAGTGGAACCCTGGTAGTCCTGGATGCTGTTAGCCCCATAGGACAGCAGGCCCTTCACCGTGTCTATCTGCCCATGACTGTCAGCATGAGGGCCGCCTGTCCTGCCTGACTGGCCTTGGCATTCACGTCTCCACAGCCAAAGAGTTCTTCCACAACCTGCATGTCCTTCTCTGCCTCCACTGCCGCAATTGCTGGCAGCATGGTGGGGTGTACCTCTGGTGCACACATCTGTGTCCAGAAGCAACTTGACCATTTCAAAATTGGAGTGAGACATGCTCTAGTGGAGGGCAGTGTTCCCATTGCCATCAGTCATGTTGATGATGTAGTGGAGCATGCAAACCAACCACCTCAAAGGCAGCAATGTAGTCACCCACCATGGATGGCACAGCTGAATTCTGACAAGACACATGGAACCACTCATGCTGGAGGGTGTTCAGACAGGACCTGATAACTTTGCTGGCCAAAGCTTTGGGATTGTTTATGTTATTTTTCACTTAATTTATCTCTCTCTCTGATTTATATCTTCTCAGGTTCACATTCTTTTTATTTTTATCGATGATTTGTGTATTTCATACATCATTTTCCAATTCAGTTCAGGCATATTTCCCTTTCCCTTCCCCCAACCCAACCCCACCCCATCCCAGATCATGCATTCTGCCATAACTGGCCTGCATCTTTCTCTCAGTTTTTTTTTCAAGTTTTAGCAATAAATGATAATTCATGAGTACAAGCATCCTTCATGTAAAACCAATTTGCAGGCAGTTGTGCCAAAACCCACACAGTCCATGGGTCCAACCATCCAGTGGGGGAGGGCTTGTATGTTCAATCAAGTTGATCAAATAAGTGTCCAGACTATATTGCTGTAGTTTTACCATTCACCCCAATCGCAGCCCTTACATTCTACCATGCCCCCTTCTTCCTTAGATTGTTCCATAGGCTTAGAAAAGGGGCACAGGTGGATGAGAAGCAAAACAGTCTACTTTCTCTGGAGCTGTTGTCTTGGACTCTGGTCAATTCTGGCTGTTTCCTTTCATGGGCTGACAGTTTGTCCAGGAATAACCTTTCAATCCTACTAATGAAGCACAAGTAATTAGATATATAGGTATTTAAACAGTACTAATTGTTATGGTAGGTTACTTTGGTATAGACACAGATGTTTGGATGGTATGTTAATCCATGAATTACNCTTCATGTAAAACCATATTTGCAGCAAGTTGTGCCCACACCCACACAGTTCCAGTGTCTCCAACCATCCAGTGGGGAGGGCTTGATATGTTACAATACAATGTTGATCAAATAAGTTCCAGGACTCATACTTCGCTGTACGTTCTTCACATTCACCCCAATCGAGCCTTTAAATTCTACCATCCCCCTTCTTCCTTAGACATTGTTCCATAGGCTTAGAAAAGGGGCACAGGTCGGATGAAAGCCAAACAGTCTACTCTTCTCTGGACGCTCGTTGCGTCCCTGGGTCCATCTCTCGGTGTCCATTCCGACTGACTAGTTCTTGCTCATGGGCTGAAATTGCAGGCACTACCTTTAATCCCTACATCCCCAAGCCACACACAGTAATTAGATATTAGGTTTCACTAAACAACGTACTAATAGTTTGGTAAGGTTACTTTTGGTTAGACAACACACAGATGTTTGGATGGTATTAATCCATGATTACATTTTTTCTGGTAAAATATGACAGGGTCTTACGTGCCTTATAACATCTCCTAACCTATAGAGGTGTAAGCTTGAGGCATCAAGCCATGGCGTTATTCCTCCAAGGAGAGAGCCAATAGCCAAATTAGATTTGGGAATTACAGGCACATGGCTGCCTCTGCTGCACAGTATTTCCAGCAGGTGAGGTGTAGCTGGTGCTGATGTAGGGGTCTTGCTTGACTCAAGTAGACCATATTTGCTTCTTATATAGTGGCCTTTGGATAACACTCTCTGGTTCCAGGAGCCATCTGTACACTTGATGTGATAGGTCTCAATCATCTTCCCATGTTACATCAGGTATTAACAGCAGGCCTTAACCTCTCTTCTTGCAGTATCTCCAGTTTAGAGGCAAAGAGCCTTTACCTTTTGTGGGGGCTTGGATCCCCTGGCCAACATCTGGCTTTGTACATAACATTGCTATGTCAGAGCTCCTGTGTTAATAAATTTTGCTTAAATGCATGTTTAAGGAGACTTCGTATTATATTTGGTTCCTGAATAGAGAATAATCCCTTTAACAGTTCCTATGTCTATTAGTCAATTAAAGAAGGCAGTTTTTACGTTTTATAAGAGATTACCTCTATAAAGTTGCCTCCAATTTACAGTTTGGAAATGACCTCATTTCTCCTTGTTTTCTTTGGGGTACTTAAGAAGTCTCCGTATTAAAACTTTGCAGCACCCAGAGGTAAGTTTCGTTAGGACCACATTATAAAACTGTTACAGTGTAGGATCCACAGAGGAGGTTTATGTTGTGTAGCATCTGAGGCTTTTCTTCCTTTCAATGTTCCACAGCAGGCCAAACCTTTCTGTTGCACTTTTCGTACATCCTACTCAATAGCAAAGCTGTATATCTTTCTTTCTCAAGCTGTTAAGTTGGTGACATATTGACCGCTTTGAAAAGTACAAATCTTTTCCCCATAGTTAGTTTTAGATTTGAATTGCAAGTTTTTGACAAAAAGGTGATCATATCCATGCTGCACCCCCCCCCCTTTTTAGGTTTTTGTTTTTTGACCCATGAGTCTTCAGAAGACAGTTGTATTATACATACCTATAGGGTGGAATCAAGGCACAGATTTCATCAAATTCACCCATGCCGTTTTGGGTGACTGTATGTGATTAACTTGGGAAGCAAACTTAATTTTTACGTTAAATCATCTCATAGGTGAAAGAGAATGCTACAAGGTAATACTGTACAGCAGAGAAATTCTAGAGAACATTTGTATGTGCCAATCCCAAAGTTATTACTCTACAGATTTTATGTAAAACAAATGTGGGCAACAGCAATTTATATCTCCATTTAACTCAGATGCATTACCGTTTTTATCAGAGCCTGTAAACCAATGTTGTTTAATAAACACATATTTACTTTTACTAAGTCCTAAAACACCATGTAACCTGTAGACAGTGTCTGGTTCACATTCTTGAACCTGCATTTTATCTTCCACCATGGCAGACTTGAAACCTTCAATATTAACTGCGTGGTGCCCTTCCACCATACCCCAGGTGTCTTCCTCCTCCTCTTCCTCCTCCTCTTCTTCAGGAGGATACTCAATGATATCATACTTGTCATCTGATTCTGAAGAAGAGCTCTCAACTGAGCTGGCATCATCACTTGAAGTTGTCTCATACCTACCATCAATGCCAATAAATTGAAGATTCTTTTTGCGCCATTTGAATATTTACTTCCATCTTTCTTCTTCATGGTGGACTTCAATGTATTTTCATTATTAGGGCAGAAATAGAGGCCATCAGCTCTCTGGTCATCTGTCAGTTAATTGGGGCCAGTGTTCTTCCTTGAATGGGAAACTTGGCCTGGCTGCTGATGAGCGTCCCACCTGGTGTCCCTACCTCTTGCTCAGGCTGGAATGTCTGCACACTTAACACTCCTCCTGACCAAATTTCAATCCACTCCTGACTTCTTCTGAAATCCCAGTTACGCCTATTAGATTAAATGGACACAAATGTTCTCCATGTTTCCCTGTATTATGCAAGTGATAATTCTGACATTTTGGTTATAATTTGGCTCAGGAAAAGTGGGGCTCTACCTCCATGAACCAGTGGTATGCAGTCCAGAGTGAAACAGTCTAAAAGGGTGTAGTAAACCCCTTCAGCTGGGGTCTGGGAAACAAGAGAGACTGTTCTGATTGATTGTAGTGACAATTACAAAAACAGAGGGGGAAGGAATATGCCTCTTCCTTCCTGGATGCAATTTTGCCTTGTAGTTTAATAAAAAGCATTGGTAGGTAAAGGCTTTAATGCCAGCTGTGGGCTGCCCTATCAGGAGCTGCTGTCCAGAGAAGCTTTAAAAGCCCCCCCCCCAAAACAATGGCCATTTGTTTATAACTTTGGGTACACATAAGAAATGGACAGTAAGACCCTAATGCTGAAGATACTGTGTAATATGAGCATGAAAAAAAATATGCAGGGGCTGGAGAGATGGCCTAGGGGCTGGAGAGATGGCCTAGCAGTTAAGAGCACTGACCACTCTTACAGAGGACTGGGGTTCAGTCCCCAGCACCCACATGGCAGCTGAGAACCATCTGAAACTCCAATTCCAGGAGAACTCCAGTTCCAGGGGAATCTGACACCCTCTTCTGACCTCCGCGGCATTGCATGACACAGGTGCACAAACTTGCATGCAGACAGTACATTCATACACATACAGAAATAAATAAAATTTAAAATTTTTTAAAAGAAAAAGAAAAAAATATATGCTGATCTTCATGGTGGCATGGAATACTATACAAACCACTGGAAAGATACGCTCTCTGAAGCTTTACTACAGACTTCTTGTGCTACACTTTTACATGCCAAAGAAGATGTAGTGCAATAGTGGCAGCCTGGTAAATATACACTTGGAAAGAAAAAAAATCCCAATTGGATTGATAGCCCACTCCCTGGTGGGGTATGACATATGGCTGACATTGTAGCCTCGGTACCTCCTAATGACAGGAGATGACTCTATTGATCATATTAGAAAGCTATTGTCATCCCTTTGCCAAAGAATTATAATGCCCCCAATGAAAATATTATCCAAGCATATGTGTCTGTGCCTACAGAGAAACTTGTTATCATCTTTAATATTTGGCTCAGAGACCACTGCAGAAGAAGGGGCAGAAAAAAATGTAAGATGACCAGAATGAAGAAGTTATCCAGTCAGCTGAGTCATCACTCATATAAACTCACAGCAGATGTTATAACGTGTACGGGACCCATGTAAGCACAAGCCAAGCAAATTCTCTGCATAGAAGTGGGGAAGTGTGTAAGAAACCCCAGCCTTAGCTGATGGATAACTGCTGGGAAAATAAGAGTCAGTTTTCTCTAAGGGTGTGATGCTAGATAATTAAATGAGGCTTCAATGCATGAAACCACATCAAAAGACATTTAGATATACAAATTTGACTTCATACGCCTTCATATATATGTGAGAGTATATGAAATATGGCATGGATGCTGTAAGAGAGGTGCAGATATGGGCAGATGGTCTGAATATAATCAAAATATATTTTATAAAATTCATGAAAATTCAATAGAAACAAAAACTTGAAAAGTGAAACATTTGTTGTTCAAGAATATTTTAGTTACATGGTTGATGTACATTGGGCCAGGAGTGTACATCATCATATTTGTGGAGTGCTTCACAGAGAGCAATGCCCTACCAAGTTGTAGGGTGAAGCCACAGCATAATGAAGATGAGCTAGCTCTTTGAACACTGATGACAGTTCGAAGTGCTGTATTGAATGAAGGACAGTAAGCATGCATTAAACAGTTCTTTGGCTGCAGAACCTCAGGATTTACCTTTGAGGTGACGCAATAAACTGTTTGTACCAATACTGGGAGACTTTAGAATGCCAATATTGCTGGTTTTTTTTTTTTTTTCTGTCTTGTGGATTGAACTTGAACTTGTACCCTTTGGGGTTTAAATTCCTCTCTATGCTCCATCAACAAACAGAAGCTATTAAAGGGTATATCTGACAAACTAGACTTCTAACCAAAGGAGTCAGAAGAGATAAAGAGAAGCTCTACATATTAGTAAAGGGAACAATTCATCAAGAATATTTAAGAACTACAATTTCTTCCTTGGGGTATATGTCTGTTCTTCATTTTCTTCTGATAATCCTCAATATTCACCCATATATTTCAATAGTTGTTATTTTTAGAATTGATCATTTGTGATACATGTCTTCTTTAGTTCTGAGTCTTGAATCTTTTGAAATTGTTTTGGAATTTTTTTTTTGTTTTTCTCAGTAATAAATCTTTAAGGTTTTCAAAATATTAATGTCAAAGTTGAAGGGACTACACAAATTTTTTTTTTCTATCCATACCATTGCGGTCAGTGTCATTTCCTCTTCATTTATATTTACAAATTGATTATTCTTTTTTTTTTTTTGGTATTTTTGAGACAGGGTCTCCCTTTTCCAGTCTCAGCTGGCCTGGACCTCTTGATGTAGACCAGGCTGGCCTTGAACTCACAGAGATCCACCTTCATCTGCCTCCCAAGTGCTAGGATTAAAGGCATGTGCCACCAATGATTATTCTTTTTTAAAAATTTTCATGTTTGAATATATTGCCTGCATGTATGAAAATGCACCCATGTCCTACAAAGCCTACACAGGACAGAAGAGGGTGTCAGAACCCCCTTGAACTGGAATTATAGACAGTTGTTAGCTGCCATGTGGGCGCTGAAAATAGAACACAGATCTTCCGCAACAGCAGCCAGCGCTCTTAACCACTGAGTCATCTCTCCAAACTCACAAAATTATTGTTCTTATAATATTGGGAGATTTTCTCATTTTGAATGTGACTGGGAACCCCTAAACATGATGTAATAATAAATCAGGGTGGATCTGATGTTTGGCAGGGAGTCTTGACCTGCTGTTTGGTATTACTAATGCTCAACAGCAAAAGAGGAAGATGTGTTTGAGGGAAGCTGGAAAGGCAAAGAAGATGTCAGCTACATCGGTGTTGCCATCAGGTGCTCTGGAGGCATTTTGCAGAGGGATCCATATCACATGGTATGTCTTGTAGTCAGGGTTCTCTCACATATAGCCATTTGAGGAAGAAAACAACCCACTCCCTATAATTAAACAAGAGAAACAATCTGGAATGAGCATAAGGAATGGAAGCACCTCATGGTTCAAGTTCAAGTTCAATCCACAAGACAGAAAAACAGCAGCAATGGCATTCTAAAGGCTCTCAGTGTGGTGCCAACAGTTCATTGCATCACTTTGGAAGCTAAGTCCTGAGCTTCTGCAACCAACAAATATTTAATGCAACTAACTTCTCTTCATTCAACACAGGTCTTAGAACTGTTAACAGTGTTCAAAGGGCTAGCACATCTTTATTACCCTGCAGCTGTATTCTACAGGATGTAAGGCAAGTGCTACCTGGGAAGTATTCTACAAATCTGATTTACACTCTTGTCCCAAAGTACTAAAATAATTTTGAGGAACAAATGTTTTACATTTCAATTTTTAAATTTTGAGTCTTGTCAGTTTAATAAGGGGCTTGTCGATCTTCCTAGGAAATTAAGGAAACTAATGTATTTTTTTTTTATTGATCCTATTTACTCTATTATTTTTTGCCATCTGTTCATCTGGGTTTTGTCTTCTGGTATTTTTTGGAGCCTTGAGGTAAATCATTAGGTAACTTATTTCAGATATCCTTGATATCATAATGTCAGCACTTATAACCATAAACTATCCTCTTAGAACTACTTTGGGTGTGTATAAGTGGGTTTGTTAGGCTGTGCTGTAATTTTCACTTGAGTCTATAAAATTTTAAATTTCCTCTTAGATTTATTTAATGTTCCAATGTTAATTTGAAATTTTTTGCTCAGTCTTGACTATTTGTACAGTCTGAGATTTTCTTGCTGTTGATTAATAATTTTATTTCAATGTAGTCTAACAAAGTTCTAGGCCTGCTCCATGACTTGTAATCTGTCAATTTAAGAGGTTAAATATGCCACTGAGATGACTCTGCATTATCTATCTGTTGTGTGGACTAGTTTTAGACATTTGTTAAATATAGTTATCTATAAAATAAATTTGTTTTAAATTTTATTTTTGGTTTGTAAGACCTATTTAAACACGAGAGTCAAATTTTGAATACTCCCATTATTATTTCCTTAGGAAACCTGTGATTTTTATATCTTTTAGTGTTTGTTGAATGGCATGAGCATAAGGTATCTTTAGGTTCTTGTTGAGGGAATTTTTATTCATAACTTCAAAGCAGATACAGGAGAATATCAGATTCAGATATTTGTATAAAATGCAGTAAATACAGTTGTTTAAAAATTTTTTAAATCTATTTTTATTTGATATTTTGTGGATTTCATACAGTACATCTCAGCCATATTTAGACTCTCATTCCCTATCATCAGCTCCCGCTTAATCTACCTACAGATGTCACTAAAATTCCTTCTGGGAGGCCCATAGGAAACAAGTGGCCCCCTCTCTCTTTGGCCTTTATGGTGAACCGAGGTCCTATGTGGCCAAACTGTACTCTGTGAAACCAATGACTTTATTAAGCTTACTTACAGAGCAATGGGTGAGGGCTTACTTACAAGAGTTTGGCTGCTCACTGCAAAGTCTCCATCCAAGCATGGAACCAGAGTTCCTCACAGCTTCACAAAGCAGGAAGCTACCTTCCTCTCTGCTTCCTCAGTTTATGTCTTCTAAACTCCTCCACCTCATGCAAGTAGAGCCTGCTGGTTGTTTGGGAGATATGGCTGACTCTCTCACCTCCTCCTTTCTTACTGAGAGTAATTGGTGGGGAACAAGCTTAGTTGTGATGATCCTAGACAAGAAGCTGCAACTAAGCTTGGGAAATGGCTCTGTCCATGGTCTGCCTGGCAGAGGGCAGGTGCAGGTAACACTTCACCCCTCCCTTCAACTCTTACAGTCTTCTCACCATCCTTGTCTGCAAGAATTCCTGAGCCCTGGAGGAGGTCACATAGATTTAGGGCAACCTTCTCCCTACTGTGGCCATGTCCATAAGGTGTTTTCTTGATTGTTTATTGATATTGGAGGACTCAGTCCAGTGGGTATCCCTTGTCAGCTGGTCTTGAACTGTGTAAGAAAGCAAGTTGTGTAGAAGAGAGAGAGAGAGAGAGAGAGAGAGAGAGAGAGAGAGAGAGAGAGAATAAGGAATAACCCCCCCCGCCCATGTTTTGTGGTTCATTCTCCTTCCTTTGATGATGCAGTTCATCCTATGAGGTAAGTCCTTCCCTCACAAGGGTGCTTTCTTCACGGTGTTTATTACAGCAATCCAGAAAGGAAACATAGAAGGGCACCAGTGCCTCCCTAGTGATGATTTTCTTAATAAAGATTCATGCAGTGGAAATGTGCAGCTCTCTTTACTGAGACAACCATTTACCTCTTTCTGAGTAACAAGAGCTTCAAGTCAGACATTGAACTGTAAGTCTCTTGACCTTTAGATAGGCTGCTCTAATCTGACCTGGGTTTGTAGCTGGGAATGGTAATATCTCCAGATAGAAAATTCAGGAAAATTTGTTGTTGATGAGATGGGGCAAATTCTGTATGTGGACTAAGAAACAACAAGATGTTTCCTGGAAAAGTAATAGTCTAGAATGAAAACATAGTACAAAACCTTGTAACTTTGGAATCTTGATGACATAGTGCATGCATGCTACAAGTTCTAGCAAACAGGTTAGATGCTTATTAGGGGATCTGTGAAGTGAAAGGTTATCAAGAGATTGAGATTGGACTTCTGTGCCTCTTACACTACCGGCCTAGGAAAGAATCAAATTAGTTAAATAGAAAGTGAACTTTAAGATTACATGAAAATTGGTTACAGCAACTCCAATAGAGATCATGTGTAGTTGTTTTTACTGTGACTGGCATTGACCAGAGCCTTTGACTCACTGACTGTCCATTAAGCTCTTTATTTTACTCTATGAAGCCAGGTTAGAAAGTGAAAATAAAAAAAAAAATTCTGAAATGCTTGAATAGAAGTGTTAGGGCAGTTGTTCAAACAAAGCTAACAATAGTCAGAAAAATAAACTATAGCTTAATATGGCTATACTACATATTCCACATATAATACATATGTGAAAGAATAAGAAAATATGATCTCTATTAGGCAATTTGGAGTAGAGGGAATGTGGAGTGAAATATGAATATTTCCATTTTCATGGAAATGAAAAGCAAGGAGAAAATTATAGTGAAATAAATGTTTGGGGAAGAAATATGGAAATTCCAGATCTGAGTGTTAACACATAAGTGAAAATTTAGTGGGTGGAGTCAACAGAAGATTTTGTAAGTCAGAAGATAAAATTAATTATGATAGTACAAATAGAACATTTTCAATCTGGAAAATAGAGAAAACTAATAGAAAATAGGGCATGAAAACCAGTCAGTGATAAGAACCCCCGAAACCATATGTATGAAAAAAAAAAAAAAACTATAACCACAAAGAAAGAAATGGAACTGCTAGAAAAATCTACCCAAAGAGACAAATGGCAGAAGGCTGCTAATATCTGGCTTAAAATTGGCCTATTGATTGAAGATCACAGAAAAATACCAGCAAGATGATACAGTAGGAACTATAGCCAGGGAAGTAAGCATAAACTAGTTAAAGCCAGAGACACAAATACAGGGCATTAATCATGCTTCTACCCTCAAAAGACTACAAAAAGCAAACTAGATTCACAGAGAATAAGAAAATAATAAAGAACATAAATGCATTAACTGAAAAAAAAGAGCAAATAAATTTAGGAAAACAAAAGCTTTTTTGGTAAATAATCTATAATGCTGAAAATTCTTCATCTAGGGAGACCAAAAGAAGAGAGACAGAGGGCATTGATGACCCTTAGCTATGAAAGAGCTCTAGACACTTCACAGAGTGTAAGCTCTTGTGTTTTTTTATTTTTATTTTTTTATTATTTTTTATGTGTATGAGTGTACTGTCTGCATGCAGGTTGGTGCACCCGTGTCATGCAATGCCGCAGAAGTCAGAAGAGGGTGTCGGATTTCCCTGCAACCGGAGTTAAAGACAGTTCTCAGCAGCCATGTGGGTGATCAAATCTGGGTCTGCTGCAAGAGCGGTCAGTGCTCCCAACCGCTAGGCCATCTCTCCAGCCCCAACCTCTTGTATTAATATGAGAATTTTTTCTGAAATAGAGATGGGAACCATACTAGAAGGGTAAAGTTTATTGTCAAAAAGATGTGAAAATGTTAAAACATTCTAAAGGTGGTGTTGGTTGAACTAAGGTTGATGTAATGAAAACTTTAAAAAATTCCTAAGGTCAAAATGCAACAATAAAAGTATTTGAAGGGCCTGTCGTGAAACACAGTATAAAATGGACAATCTTAGAAAGACAAGTACTATAGAAATTATTTTTTTCAAAATAGAAATGAAGTATATTTTTGCCAATCAAAATGGTTATATATGCGTTATGAGTAAAGCTTTAAATAACTTTATTAGCTAATTACATCAAGCAATGATGAAATCCTATGTACCCTCTTCAGAGTAGATAAGGGTCATTGTCTTATTTGACCATACCAAAATTACTCTGTTGACAAAGTAAGATGGAGAAAATGCACCAGAAAATAAACATGGGCACATCTAGAAAATATAGATAGGAACAAGTGTGGGAGATCCTAGATGTTAACCTCTGATATCCACATGCACACACATATATTTACATGCAAGCCTGCATGCACATGTGCACAAACACACAGGAAAGCATAACTACAATAAACACATACATAATAACAAATTAATTTAAAACACTAAAAAATTATTCATCATTACCAAGTTTGGTATAGTAAGAAACTCAAGGACTTTTTGTGACCTAAAAATAAATTAACTAAATATGCTCTACTTGACAGAAACTAGCATGTATTCATGATAATAACTCAACAAACCTCAATTAAGTTCCAAAAGGTAGGAGATACATCCACATGGGTTTGCTGTATTTTCACGTGTTATGACCTAGGCACTTATTGCCATTTTGTTGTGAACTGCATTCTCAGGCATGTTTAATGAACAAAATCCTTGCAAAATACAAGATACTACCTTCCAGCTGAAGGCAATAAATTGAGTTCCTCTCCTGAGCAGATGATGGGCATATTTCTTTCCCATTGTGAAGCATTTGGGTTCCCTGAAGTCACAGTTCTGCAGCAGTATTAGAAGCCACTGAAAGTACAGGTGTCACTTGACATTCTCGGTGTTGGTGATGAACTTAGAGCCCTAAGAACATGAAGATACTTTGTCAGTTATCAAAGCAGTTTCAAATCCTTCATTTTTGAATCTGTAGACTTACCATCTGTATCAACTAAATTGTGACTGGATAACCTGTTGGTTTGCAAATGTGGTAAAATCACATACCTTTCAGAGTTCTTTAATGGGATATCAAGAATCTAATGAACAAAGCACCCATCAGTGGCCTTAATCTAATGTTAGTCAAAGCCTGTACTCTTTCCCAGCATAAATTAAGAAATAAGTCAAGAGCCTTCATCCTCCCTTCATCCCTCCTTTCCTCCCTCTCTCCCTCCCTCCATAGCTTCTTCCCTTTCTTCCTTCCTTCCTTCCTTCCTTCCTTCATCCATTTCTCTTGTTATGTGTTTTTCTCTTTTTCACTGGGGTATGTCCATTACACATAGTGATGAGTTTCCTAAAGATGATTTTATTGAGGGGCTGGAGCTGTGGCTCAACAGGTAAGAGGACTGGTTGCTCTTGCAGAGAATCTAGGCTCAGTTCTGTATTGGTTTGAATGAGACTGTCCCCCATAGGCTTCAAGTATTCAGACATTTTGTCCCCAGTTGGTGGTGCTGTTTTGGTAGCTTAGAAGCTGTGGCCATGCTGGAGGAAGTATGTCACTGGGAGCAGGCTTAGTTGAGTTCAACAAGCTTGTCTCTCTCTTCTTCCTGTTCTCATTGGAAGATGTAAACCTCTGCTTTCTGCTCAAGCTCCTGCCACCATGCCTCCCTGCCAAAATGGACTCAATTCCCTGGAACCATCAATGGTAAACTCAAATAAACTCTTCTTTTTTTAAAGTTCTCTTGGTCAACAACAGAAAAGTGACTAATATAGTTTTTGGTATCAAGAGTGGGGTGTTGACTGTGAAGAACCTGACCATGTGGGTGTTCAAAGAAATGTGGAAGAGTTTGGAACTTTGGGCTAGAAAAGCTGTTGATTGCTGTAAGCAGAGCTTAATGGGCCATTCCAGTAGAAGCCTGGTGGCATGGCTATTAATGGGGGAATTATACAGATCTACAGTGAAAAAGAACAAATGAGGCAGAAAGAAATGCAGAATGTCCAGTTTGGATTGGAAAAGTGCACTATGCAGATTAATGTTGAAGCCAAGGCTTGTGAAGGAGAGGATCCCATTGATAAGGAGATTAAAGTGATTAAGGAGATGCCTAGATATTTACAAGTAAACAATGGGAAGAGTGAGATTAAAGTGATTAAGCAGTGGCCTCCAGATTTACAAGTAAACAATGGGAAGAATACCTTCAGGGCAAGACCAAACAGCTAAGCTTCCAACTTTTGAAAGGAAAATACTCAAAGTGTTTTCTGCTCCAGCAAATCCAGGGCAGAGAAAAGTTGTGAATATGGTTGAAGTAGGACAGAGTCCATCCCGAACTTGCAGCCAAACTCACTCGGCAGTTTCATTCACATGGTGCTGGTTTTAGAGGCATGAAGGATGTAAGAGGGAAGGTGTCATCAGTTCTTCCTCTGTGGTTTCAGAGAGCTGCTGAGGCATCCCTGAATAAAGAGGGCCTTGATAGGCCATTGCTTGAAGTTGTGAAAGTGAAGCCTGGTTGGTAGTGGAGACCCCAGGAAGATATTCGAGATGCCAGAGCTGTGAGATATTTACCAAGGAGAGCTGCATACAGGGAGTGGTACCAGCCTAAGAAAGAAATGTGTGTTGCAAGCAAATCTGGAAGGGCTGAGCCATCTAAGCCCTTTGGAAGTAAAATCCCAGAAGTCACAGATGGAGCTACTGGACTTGGTGTTTGCCCTGCTGGTATTTGGTCTTGTTTTGGTCCAGTGTTTCCTCACTATGCCTCTATTTCTCCTTTTTGGAATGGAAATGTTTGTTTGGTTCCACTGTATGTTGGGAGTATGTAATTTGTCTTTTGATTTTTTAAGAGCTTACAGTTAAGAGATTGGCCTGGGTCTCAGAAGAGAATTTGGACTGTAGACTTTTGAATAGTATTGAGACTGGTAAAGATTATGGAGACTTTTAAGGTTGGACTAAATGCTTTTTGTATTTTATATGATCATGAGCCTGTGGGAGCCAGGGAGTGGAATGTGGTGGTTTGAATGAGACTGTCCCCCTTAGGCTTCAAGTATTCATTTTGTCCCCAGTTGGTAGCACTGTTTTGGTAGGTCTTAGAAGCTGTGGTCATGCTGGAGGAAGTACGTCACTGGGGGAAGGCTTAGTGGGTTCAACAAGCCTTGCTGTCTCGAGTGTCTCTCTCTCTGTTTTCTGTCCTAATTGGAAGATGTGAACCTATGCTTTTTGCTCCAGTTTCTGCCACCATGCCTCCCTGCTACAATGGACTTACATTTCCTGGAACCATCAATCATAAGCTCAAATAAACTGTTCCTTTTATAAGTTCCCTTGGTCATCGTGGTTTTATCACAGCAACAGAAAAGTAACTAATGCAGGTTCCCAGCACCAACATGGTGGACAGCTAACACCTGTTCATAACTCCAGGTCCAGGGATTGGATGCCCTCTCTGACACCCATGGGCATTGCAGAGCATGGGTGCACTTATCTAGATACAGGCAATATACCCACACATATATAATAATAATAATAATAATAATAATAATAATAATAATAATAATAAAAGATATGTTCGTTGAAGTATGTCATGTGCTTTGGATATATTTTCCCTCCCCACCATCTTGCCTTTCCCTCCCCTCCTTCCCTTCCATCTCTCTTCCTTCTGACAGTCTGGTTTCTTTTACATATGTGTTCCACAAATGAGAAAAGCCATGCTATTTTGTCTTTCTGAGTTAGTGGCTTCACTTATTGTGGTGATCTCTACTGTTTTGGAGGTTATATTTCACATAGTATTAGAGAGAAAATAAAATGAAAGATTCAATAACTCCTATGTTGAATATCCTACAGATTTTAGAAGAAAAAGTTACTAGAATGCATAATTACATCTAGAAAAACCAAGTGATTCATAATGTGTATACAAATTCAATTTTATTATTGTATGTTATTAACAAACATTTGAAAATTCAAAGAATATATTCAGAGAAAAGCATAAAAGTTAACAAATAATGGTATTGCCACATGATGGAACATTTTTAATGTCTTTGAAACAACTTTGAAAAAATTAACCCATGAAAAGGCTGTTATTTGCCAAGTAAACAAAAATAAGTAAAATGATATGATGGATTTTATCTAAGGTCTATCTATTGACATGGGATCACTCACTGGGAATACAGGCTATGGCTCTCAGCATCTGAGAACTACTGATTCCACAGTTCTGGGGACTAAGCCCAGAATTCGGCATTGTTAATGAGTGCCCCAGTGGTTCTGAGATGTATAGACAACACATGAATGTTGATTATATGTAACATATACATAAATTCTAAAATTATGGTTCTGAGTGAGAAGTGAATTCGATAATAGTTTTCAATAAACTTATTTATTCCGATTATTCCCATTAACTTTAAATTTAACATAAGTTCTCACGAGATTCCCATCCTATAGCAAGGAATCCATGAAATTGTTTAATCTCCAGCAATAACAGGTATCTCAAAATGTCCTTTGATTTTTTAAAATAATTTTGAGAAACTCCATAGGTTTGCTGCTTTGGGAAATAGTTCTTCAAATCTATTAATGCAAGAAAGACAGACAGGCCCTGTGAGAGAAGAGTTGTGTTGATGGGGAAGTACAGATAACAGTAATTCACTTAAGATCAGGAGCAGCTAAATAATTTATGCAATGAAGAGCAAAAGGAAAGTGTGGTGCCCTTTGTTCAGAAGATGTGAGGAATTCCAGGACAGCAACAGTCACCTAGCAGATGGCCCTTGGTGACCAGAGATTGCAAGCTCTGGAAGCTGGCCCAGCACTTTATCCTCTAAGAGGAAGTCCCCATTTAAAATTAATCTGAGCCTGGGCTTTTCATGTATGCAGTATCACCCTTTTGGTGCCATTATGCATAGATTTTTGAACAAGATTACAAATGGGAAAACTTTTTAAAGGACATTCATTGGGCTGGAGAGATGGCCTAGCGGTTAAGAGCGCCGACCACTCTTACAGAGGACCCGGGTTCGATCCCCAGCACCCACATGGCAGCCAAGAACTGTCTGAAACTCCAATTCCAGGAGAACTCCAGTTCCAGGGGAATCCGAGACCCTCTTCTGACCTCTGCGGCGTTGCACGACACAGGTGCACAGACTTGCAGGCAGATAGTACATTCATACACATACAGAAATAAATAAAAATTAATAAAAAAAATTTTAAAAAAAGGACATTCATTTTTGACTCTTTTCTCCAGTGACCTAATTACTACTATACCAAATCTAAGACATTTTTTTGCATAGTGATTTAAATTCAACCCATGAAACTTCTTTGCTTTTCCAAATAATATACAAAAATAAATACATATGAGCATAATTCCAAACAGATATTTTTGATGTCCAAAATAATAAAAACTGGTTTTAGCCAGTTACAAAATCTTCAATTATTTTAGAAAACAAGGAATACATTTATGTCTCAGGGTTATAGAGCCTAAGAGCTTATAAAGTTTGAATCAAGGAATAATTTTGATTATTTTAAGTCCTTATACTATGGGATTCCTTTCAGTGGAAGGAAAAAATTTCCCTCTAGTCACCTGACTATTATTACTGAAATTTTCATATTTAAACATTATCACCTCTAGGAGAAATTCCTGAGTTATTTTCTGTAGTGAGTAAAGGGGTTTTAATGTTAGAGACTAGACCTTTGTGTAGTTCTAAATATTAGACCTTAAAAAAGCAGATGAGGGTACTAGAGAGATGGCTAAGTGGTGAAGAGCATTGGCTACTCTTGCAAAGGACCCGGGTTTGGCTTTGAGTCCCAGCACCAACATGGTGGCTAACAACCATCCATAACTCCATTTCCAGGCAAATTCTACACCCTCTTCTGACCTCTACAGGCATTGCATGACATAGGTGCACTTACACACATACATGCAGGGTATATGCACACTCATACAACATAAAATACAAATAATAAAATATTAATGATAAAAAATAAAAAAAAATCAGATGAGGCTTTATTCCTCCCAAGTATACATTGTCTCGAAACCACGCCCATGCTAGTTCAGGGAGGACTCCAGAAGCTATTCTAGATTTCAGCTGTGGTGAACATGAATGTAACCCTAAGCAACCCACAACGTCAACCTCAGTCTAAGTCACCTCTTCGAGTCAGTACATTCTTCCTGTTATTTTTATTTTTTTGATACAAGGATCCACTAGGTTGTCCTGGATGACCTGGAAACTACTATGTAGACTAGGCTGGCCTTGAACTCAAGGAGATCCATCTAGCTCTGCCTTCAGGCTGTTTCTTTAAGAGTAAATTCACAAATAGGATTAGTCTTTGGGGGCTTACTATAGTTTCTGTTTTTTTTTTTTTTTTTTTCTGCAACAACTATAGCAAAGTGAGCAGAGAAGACAGTTCATTAGATATTATTGTCAGATGCACTTCACGCTGTGAAGTGATTGAGTGATTGCCGTTCCTGTGACCCCGAAGAGTACATTCCTGTGACAAGGCTGGGGTCTTTCCTTGACCTGATTCTTTAGTCCACACCCTGAGTATTCTCCCCTTCTACAGAGGTCCAGGCTGTAAGTGCACCATTCTTCAGCTTCATTGTGTGTTTTCCTCTCTCCTACTTCAGCCCCAGCCTCTCCCCATATCTTGCTAGGATCTTCACAGCTACGACATGGCCTTTCTGTCTGATGAGGATGTAGCTAACAAAACTTAATTATTTTTGTTTTAATGGAGTCACTGTAGGTCATTTTGTCTGGGTTGAGTTCATGTGGGTCTCGTGCATGCTACACAATTCCTCTTAGTTTCTACATGAAGCTTCTCCTGTGTGTCTAGAAAGCACTGTGTGGTTGTACTCATTCACCAGTTCTAGTTCTTAGTCATTTTCTCCCCTCATGCACAATGATCCCTGAGCCTTGAGAGAAGGTGGGTTATAAATCTCCCATTTCGTGCTAGTCACCCAGTAGTCTCTCATTCTCTGTACGTTGACCAGTCATGGGTCTATATTATTTGTCATCCACTACAAGAAGTAACCTCTCTGATGAGTGTTGAGAGAGGCCCTAATCTACTAGTATAGTAGTAAGACATTAAGAGTTGGATTAATACTATGCTTATTTAGCAGAATAATAATAGTGGGTTCTCTCCTATGACTTGTCTAGCCACAGATTCTTGGCCCCATTATCAGTGCCAATGTTTGGTTCTCTCTGGGGAGCAAGCTTAAGTCCAATAAAAAAGGTTGACCTTTGTGTCATGCTCCACCAGGGAAGGCCAATCCAAGAATGAGCTGAAAACGGCTCATAGAATGGAACGCAAGGAGTGAGGGGAGCCAGTGGAGGCCCAGAGTCAGTGAGACACAGCACAGTATCCCATGAGGACTTTCACAGCCTCTTCATGGCATAGCTGCCTCCAGCATTGTTTTTATTTAACTTCTAACAGTAATAGCAATGTATTATCCATGAGGATTTAATGAAAAGTATTTAATAAATACATCCACCAAATTCATTTTTTTAATTTATTATTTTACTTTTTATAGATGAGTTTTAAATCTGGGCTGTGTCCAGCACCTCTAAAGGAGGGATCTTTCCCTGGGGATGTTACTTTGTCCAGGGATGCAATGGGATTACACATGTGTGCCACAGTGTCCAGATATTTATGCAAGTGCTGTGGATGGAACCTGAAGTCATCATACTTGTGTATCAAGCCCTTTAAAGATGGAGTCATCTCTCAAGCCTTCATCCTCTCATTTTATGTGAGATTTATTTTGTATGTGTACTCTTGTTTTTCAACCCCCAATATTCGACTACTCACTAGTACCTTCACTGACTTCTATGTCATGAAGCTCATGAAATTACGTATTTATTCTCCCAGCATCTTAATTTTCTGTAGTCATCTTTTCTTATACAGGTCTTCTAAGTGGTTAGATAAATGTCTACTTAAACAATTAGCGCTGATTAAAACTAGATATTAAAAAGATATATATTTTTTTTTCAAATAAAATTCTTTACAAAGTTCAGTTTTGTTCACATTTCATAACAGCATAAAATTATCACAATCATTATGAGCTCTTAAAATATAGGAAAATCAGATATCTTTTTAGCTTCAATTTTAATATATATCTTGCATTTTAATATAAGTTCATTGAGATAGATTATAAGAAAAGCTTTCCGGTAATGATTGAGAAGAACATTTATTTTCTAGAACATATTAGTATATCAGACAAAAATGTGTCTAGAAGAGATTGAGTTCAGTACTGGGAATGGAGATGAGATTATAAAGATGAGGGAGATATGCAAAGTCAATGGTGCTTCTTACCTCAGAAAATATTTGTATAGATACTTAGTGAAAATGAATCCCTTTCTGAAAGGAAAAATAATTAACACAATCAATCTTGTTCATTTTATAGCCCTTGGATACCGATTTCTGGTTTAGTCTGTGTTCACTAAAAAGTGTTTTCAAACATTTTAATATAAAATACTCTACTAATATTAAGAAGAAATGAAAAAATAAAAACAATTCTTAAGATCCTTTCTAATGCAGGTTCATAATAATATTTTTATATCATAAAATATTATAAAAACAATGGAGATTTTATTGACCTAGATATAGCATGAAGGGCAATACATCTTAAATTTAAAAAAATATTTTTACAATTTTATGTGTGTGAGCATTTTTCCTGCTTGTATGTTAGTGTGCTCATGTCACCCAATGCCTCTGGAGGTCAGAAGTAGGCATCAGATAACATGGAGCTGGAGTTTTGGATGGAGGTTAGCCACCTACCATGTGAGTGCTGGGTATTGAAGCCTATTCCTCTGGAAGAGGAATTTCTTGCAATCCCTCAGCAGGTATTCTGAACTTTTCTCTCCAGCTCTGTGTCTTAAAGTTTTTATTTTCTTATTTCTTTCTTTACTTTCTGTCAGGGGGGTCATATGTCACAGCAAACACATACAGGACAGAGTCAGTTCTCTCCCTCCACCATGAGAGACTGAAGTCTGGTTATCAGACTGCAGCAACTGTTTCTCCACACTGAGAAATCTCACCAGCCCAGCTATATCTCTTTGGTGACATGGTATACATGTAACAATTCATAGTTCAACAATGAATATAAAAATAAAACCTATTTTAATAAAACACAGTCTAATATGGAATAATTGTCTGTTATTATAATGTTAAGGCCATGACAAACCTTACAGAAATATACCTCAACCAAGTGGAGTCAACTGTTGATACATGTGACTGTGCTTATTATTAATTAGAAAAATATCTTAAGTTATCAGTGACATAAAAGATGATTCATAGTACTATGTATAGTGTACACACAGTACAATATGACATAATGTACAAATAGAATATCTTTACTGAAATAAAGAAAAAGAATATTAGGAGCAAACATGATAATACTTACATTATAAAGCAAGCCCACCGTGGGTGCATTTCTTTTTCACTTTAGTAATTTTTGTATTCATCATGACCCATCTCAGCACTGGCCTGCAGAAAATGGGAGCTTTGGGGGGTTTAGCTTTACCTGGGCTGTGACAGGAGGGTAGCCTGTGGCCACCAGGGGAAGGTGATATTTGTTCTCTCAGCTCCTTCAGACATTATCTTTCATGCTAGCTTGCATCATTCTCCGCCTCATGCCCTTTCTACCCATGCTCTTCCTCTACAGGTTGTGGGAACCCACTGTTCTACAACCCCCTTGGGATAGTGTGATATTGGTCCTACTGTTCCCAGGCCACCTGATGGATTTTCTATTTTCCCCTCCATGAAATGCCCTATACTATATTTTGAGTAAATGCCTTATATTCCATTTCATGGAGTATGCCATGTGTTTCTTCTGAACCTGTCTATATGAATTTTCTCTTATGGGCACAAAGTATGTGGCAAATGCAACTGAGGAAAGGAAGGATTTATTTGGCTCACATTTGAGGGACTGTCTCTTCTTGGATAGATGTATAATGCAGAGGTGTGAGGCCACTGATCACATTGTGCCTGACATCAGGAAGCAGGAAAGGAATCCCGGACTCAGCCTGTTTTCTCCCTTTTATTCAGTTGAAGTTGCAGTTAATGAATGGTGTCACCCATGTTTAGAGTGGATCTTCCTACTTCAATTACCTAATCTAGAAAATCCATCAAAGACAAGCCTAGAGGCTTGTTTCTATGGCGACTCTAACTCCTGTCCAGTTGGCAACAAAGATTAGCCATCACAGTGTCTGATACATCAAATGCAGGCTCATTTGACTTCTCATTCTTACAAAGTTAAATGGTTTATTTTAACTGTCTTTGAAGTCCATCACTCCCATGAAAATTTCCATGAGCATGACTGAGCTAGAAAAAAGGCTATTTTAATTTTTTAATATAAATATTTCTACATGCTTAAACACCAAATAAAATATTTGAATAACTATACTATGGTTTATTCACAAATACTCCCAAATGTGAGGCAATGATCCAGGCTTAACTAAATTGAAAATCAGCCATGGTGGCCTCTTTAGAGACAAAGTGTGGAGTGTCAACAGGATGTTGAGACTACACACACACACACACACACACACCAGGGGTTATAAGGTTTATTATTTACGTAATATTATATTCTGGGGAATACATATAATTTCCAAAGCTTTGATATGCTATTTAATTCCAGATACATGCAGATGAACATTGAGGGTGAGCCCAGGTGGTTGTAAGTAGCATAGGATCTCTTTCTTAAGGTCCTAACTCCTTGCAGATTCACTGTCAGTTTCCAGCTCCTAGGGTCCCTCGTCTTTGTCTACTGGTTATAGAAACAGGCCATTAGTTTTCTACTCAATCCTGTGTTTATCAATACTGTGTTTGCCTTTAGTACTAAGAACAAAATGAAAGCACAAGAGAAAGGGGGAGAGAGAGGGAGAGAAGGAGAGAGAGAGAGAGAGAGAGAGAGAGAGAGAGAGAGAGAGAGAGAAGTGAATCCTTCTCTCTGTGCTGCGGGCCATGACCAGGGGCCACTGAAAAGCATCCTTTTACAGAGTGGGTGCCTGGGCCTTTCCATTTCTCTTTCTGCCATGGTTGCTACTAATGCCTCCATTGTGGACTCTATGTGGAGATGGACATGGTAAGAGCAACAATACACCGAATTCCAAAGATTGCCTCCATTCCTCTGAGTTTTGGGGTCTCTGCTGCTCTATTATTCAAATAAAAAAGACTGGCTTCTCTTGGCATTCTCTCTGCCTATACCCAGTAGGTTATGTGTTGCTATGAATATATGGTAAAAAAATAAACAAAACAAAACAAAACAACAACAACAAAAACACTGCAGGAGACCTAATCACTACTGGCTTTCTTTTCTGTTAATTTCTAATTTCTTTTCCCAATACACATGACATATTTTTTCAGAGTGCAGAGACTGGCATTTCCAAAACTCTGCATGTGGCATATACACCACATGCAGAGTTTTGGAAGATGGTCTGTAGAAAAGAGAAATAAGATACTTTTTGTTGCATAGTTTAAGGAAATTCATCCAATTCAACTTTAGTGTTGTCAACTTGAAAAACTCTAGGATCACTAGGAAGAAAAGTTTCTGTGAATGGCTGTGGGGGATTTTTTATATATTTTTTAAATTGATGTCAGATGATCCAGCAACTATGGGTGGTACTATTCTTTTCCTAGAATATTGAACTTTATAAATAGAGAAGGAAACTGAGCAGCATCAAGTATTTGTTCCTGATTTCTGATATTGGATTAGCATGACCTATTGCTCCATGATCCTTGACTTCTTCATTATGATGGATTGTACTTTGTGAGATAAATAAAACCTTTCTACCTGCAGAAGAATTTATCCTAGCAACATGAGAAGAAAGTAAGACATAAATTGATATGAGAAGTAGGGCCATTGTAATATTAAGCTTGACTATGTGGTTCTTAGGCCATTAGCCCTGTTTTGTAGAAGGGTTTGGAACTCTGGGTTAGAAAAGGCTTTGAGAACTAGAAGTCTAGATTAATGGGACATTCTGGTGGGAGATTGGAAGACCAGAATGCTGAGCGGAATACAGACAGTGGAGATCCAGGTCATGAGGTTTCAGAAGCAAACAAGGTCTCTATTAGAAAGTGAGCTAGGAGCCATCTATGTAATATCTGGGGTGACAGTTTGGCTTAACTCTATCCCTGTCCTGCTAACTAGAATGAGGTTGAGTTTTATAGTGATGACTAGTTTGTTTGGTAGATATGACCTTGTCTTTGTGGAATGCAATCTGGAGCTGTGATCTAGAAGGAGCCCATTCTCTCTTAAGTTGCTTTTGTCAGAATATTTATCAGAGAAAGAAAAAAATATTAATGCACTTATTATAATTTTAACTGCCAAATTTTGTTTCACATGAACAATAATTGAATTTTATAATAATAATAATCATTTTAATAATAAAATGAAAAATTCCTGAATTTATGTACATTGTATTCCAAATATTTGATTTCTTTTTTATATATCAGCTCTGAATGATAGACTTAAGATGCATTCCAAACAAGAAATTCTGATGAGACATTTTTTTTCCTTTCAAATTCATCCAGCTAATAACCATCAAATCTCAGTCACCACCCAAGATTTTCTGATCAAAATTTTAAAGTTTGCCTTTACTACTATATGCCTGAATATTTTCAGAAATTTCAAATTTCTTTGAAATCAGAAATACAGATATCAGCAACACTGTGCTGTCAGTCCTTATCGAAAGCTTCATAGCATTTGGAATCCCCTTGGGACACACCACTGAGTATATCTGTGAGTGTGTTTCCAGAGAGGTCGAGAGAGGAGAGAAGACACCCTGTATGTGAGTGGTGCCATTCCATGGGCTGGGGTCATGTATGCATTAAAAGGATGGAAAGGGAAAGCCAGAGGAGGAGCAGCATGGACCTCCCTGCTTCCTCTCTGTGAAAACAGTGTGACCAATCGCCTGGTGGTCCTGGTTCCACAGTGAGAGATGCTCCCCTTCTCAGGTCTTCTCCACCATAACCTGCTGTGCCTTTGAAGTGTGAGTCCAAAGAACCGATTTCTTTCCTGAGTAGCTTCTATCAGGTATTTTGCCATAGCAAAGAGAAAAGTAAATAATAAATTCATAGAGAATAGAATTCTTGAAAGTTAATAAAAATTATGAGTTCCATCTAGTGCTTTGGTATTTAATGTCCGTTTAAAGAGCCAGATGATCAAAACACAGAAAAAAAAATTTAAGATGTTTAATGTGGGATCTCCTAAGGGATACACTTAGTATTTTGAGCAAAGAACCATTTCTGTTACTTTCACTTCTTATTCCAATGTCATGTTCTGTTTTGTATACTGGAAAGGAAGCCCCTATCATCTTCAAGTCACCTGTTCAATCAGTTAGAGGGGAGGAGACAGATGTTAAAGAACTGGAGTGGGTTTTTGGTTTTGTTTTGTTCTGTTGTGATTTTTGAGCTAAGTTCTCCAGTGGCCCAGGGTAGTCTGAAACTTGCTATAATACTAAGGATGACTTTGAACTATTGATATTTTTGGTTGTATTTCCCAAATCCTGTCATTACAGATGTTTGCCATCATACCCTGATATGAAATAAGTGCTCCTAATGAGTTTATATATGCTTTCAATTGACTCTAAATGATATAAAATTATATCTTAATTTCAAATTATTATATAATTATATGAAATATAACTACGCATAAATTAGACTACATGCATATATTATGGTGACATGTATGTACATGCAATATGCATATTGCACTGCTGAAATTTAGGAGTTATAGAAGAAAGTGGAGGGTAGAGAAAGAACAAATGGTGCTTTTGTTCACTAAGAGCTATGGAAAAATGCAGGAATACCTAAGCTAATCAGAAGAGCTGTACTAGTAATGGCTGCTAGGTTCTCAGAATTGCCTAGAAAACAGTTGTAGTTTTGCTTTACAAAGAAAGATTAAAAAATTGTTGTATTAGTCATTTTTTGTTATTAAAAAACTACATACCAGAGGTTAGATAACTTATAAATGGAACCTGAGTTTCTTCCAGTTTTAGAGGCAGAAAATGCAGATTGTTTTTGCTTTTGTAAGCATCCCTTGACCATATTACATAAACTCTGTGACAACATGGAGTGCCCACAACGCAGCCAGAGATCACCTGCCAACATAGGACAGTGGAGAGATTCAGCTGTCAGGCTAGCTTTTTGTAACTTTTTCTTGAGAAAAAGTTCAGGAATCCCACAGGAGATTCTTTAACACCTTCACACCACAGCACATTCCATGATGTCCCACTTTGAATCCCCACTTCTTACAGCTCCCACCACGTTGCTCCATGGAGACCCAAGTTTCTCTTACATGAATTCTTAGGGAGGGAAAGCCTGCAGCCCCCTGGCAGTACAAAACTACAGGGTTATCAGTTGTATGAATTTTCTTTTTTTTTTTAATTTAATTTTTATTGATGCTTTGTGCATTTCGTACATCATTTTCCAATTCAGATCAGGCATATTTCCCTTTCCCTTCCCCCCCACCCCCATCCCATCCCAGATCATGTATTCTGCCATAACTGTCCTGTATCTTTCATATACTCCAAAGACCTCTTTGTTATGAAAATTCATGAACTTTGCAGGACAACATCATGAATTTTCATAACAAAGAGGTCTTTGGAGTATAAGAAAATGTTATACTGGGGCTGGAGAGATGGCTCAGTGGTTAAGAGCACCGACTGCTCTTGCAGAGGACCCGGATTTGATTCCCAGCACCCACATGGTGGCTAAGAACCATCTTTAATTCCAGTTCCAGGGGAATCTGATGCCCTCTTCTGACCTCCACAGCATTGCACGATATGGGTACACCAACCTACATGCAGGCAGTACACTCATACACATAAAAAATAATAAATAAATGTATAAATAAATTTAAAAAAGAAAATGTTATATTATAGTAATTTTTCCTATACTTTATTAACGACATTACTGAGAATTGTACTGACAGAGGCTTAAATATAAATATGAACTTAATTTTGACCATGTGGCAACTGTTCTAAGTGATTAAGTCTAACAACACATTACTTATTTTCTCTCTTAAGGAAATTTTGTGAGTAAATGAAGCTTTATTTCATTAAGGATTTAATACTAATCCTGTAAAAGGTATGCTAAGCTCAATACAGAAAAGGTATTCATTTGTATGTGGTGTTACTGCTGATGGAAGTAAATTTGGTTCATTCTAGAGCAGTAAGAGTCTTTACAATAATTAACTATGCAAGACTATTTGAGAATACAAACATAGAGCACAGGGAGAATATTGGTGACAATAAAGAGACTCTAGTGGTACAGCAACAATTAACAGAGATTATCATCAATTCCAGGAAGGTTTTGAATCTCAGAGGGAGCATGTACTTAACAATGTTTTAAATTTGGACTTCTAAATTCCAGAAATGGGTGAAGAACTTTATTCTCTTTCAACCTATGTCATTTATGTTACAGTGACTCTAGGAAGGGAATATGAATTGGACAAGAAATAGAATTTTAGGGTTGGAGAGATGGCTCTGTGGTTAAGAGCACTGACTGCTCTTGCAAAGACCCCAGATTTAATTCCCAATACCCACATGGTGGATAACAACCCATCTTTAACTCCAGTTTCAGGGGATCTGATGTCCTTTTCTGACTTCAAAGGGCATTGCATAACACCAATATATGTGACAACTGTATTAATTCCAGGAAAAGAAAACATTGAAAAATTCTACATGGAAAATGCACTTGACTGACCCAACTTGTTAAGGACAGTTGCAGAGAGTACACAGCTCACAGTGGAAACTGTACACCCTGGGAGGGCACCAGAACAAGGTAGGGCATGCAAAGCAGAGATGATGAATTCTGAAACTTCCAGAAGCAGCTATGGAACCAGGGAGGAGCCTGGAGCTATATTAGTGTAAACACACAATGCAGAGAGTTCCTCTAACATGTGACAGAAGATGGGGTAGCTGGGAAGAGGACAGACTTGAAACAAGGTATGACATCTAATTGCAGGGAGCAATACCAGAGGCTGGCCACGGCTGGAAGCCACAAGATGGGTGTGTTGATCCTTGGATGGTGACTATTACAAAAGACATTAAGAGATTCACAAGAAGACAAGCAGTAGACTGTGGTCCAGAATATAAGTCTCAGAGAGGAAAGGCAAACCTCAAGCCTCCTACAAATTAATATTATCCTGAATATTCTAAATGGCTCCACAGAAAGAAGGTGGCTTTGATATAAAAATAAAAAATGACATAACCAACAAACTAACAGTAAATGCACAAGTTCCAGTGCAGAAACAAAAACAACACAAAAAATGCCAGGTGTCTTCTCTGAGAAGTACAAATCCCATTTTTATGGCCCACAATCAGAATGACGTGGAAGAACTTCCAGACAAAGAGCTAAAAAGACTGACAATGACTATGTGCAAACAAAACAAAGAAGCTATGAATGGTCTCCAAGAGAACAAAAAAAAATTCTGAGTGAAATAAAGAACTTAATTCAAAATATGCAAGCAGAATTCACTAAAAACTTTTGACAAGGCAAAAAAAAAAAAACAAACAAACAAACAAAAAAAACCCTCAATGCAAAGACTCACAAATAGAAAGAACTGTGAAGAAAACTGATTATTGGGGCTTGAAATAAAAGTCAATGAATTAGATCATTTAGTAAATATCAATGATAGTTTAAATATACATGACTGGAGTATAGAAGAGTTTGGGGACAAAATCTTTGAATGTGTGTATAGACAAAGGGAAGACTATATGCTAAATGTACAGAATGTGTTTTCAATAAAGTCATAGAAGAAATTTTCCTTGACCTTCAGAAAGAGATGCTCATCCAGATATAAGATGTCTACAGAACCCCAAAATACGCAGGATGAAAAAAGAATATCCCCACACCATATTACATTAAAAACACTAAAAACAAACAGAGAAAATGTATTGAAGGTCGCAAAGGAGAAAGAACAAGCCACTTTTATAAAGGCAGGCCTATCACAGTAACAGCTGTTTCCATAAAATATTTTAAAGCCATAAGGCCCTGGAAATATATATTCCAAGTTCTGAAAGGCAAGGGTTGCCAACATGGGCTATCCTAAAAAGGAAAGCTATCTAGTGTTATCGAAGGAATCATAAAAAATTTCCATAAGAAAAACAGACAAAAGAAACTTGGAGCCACTAAGCAAACTCTACAGAGGATTCTGCATGGAATACTTTATTTGGAAGATGAAAGATGAATGCACCCAAGAGGTCACAGGGAAAAATCTACAATACCAAAAGAGATAATGAAAAGAGGTCTGGTCCACATGGCTCAGGAGTCTGCACAATTACAGCCTGTCGGAGAGTGCCTGAATCTGGCTTCCAAGTGGTATGGGGGTCTGGATACCTCCAGTCTGACTGACAGTGCCTGAATCTGGACTTTTCTTGGTGGTGAGTTTCCCAAGTTGCGCTGTCCCCAACCCCTACCTTGGGCTTATCTGAAATACCTCTTGCTGCTCTTTGGCTAGATTTTCTGCCCTGGGCACAGATGTGGATATTTCCTACCTACTGGTGAGTGACTGAATCCAGCCTCCACCTAGTGCAGGGGTCCAGAATTTTGAAGACTGTTTAAGTGTACCTCAAGCCTCTGTCCAGCAAGCCTACCAAAGTGTGCTGTGTCTGCTTGCTAGTAGGGGTCAAAACCTTAGAAGGAAACCTGAGAATATCTAATTAATGATTGATTTGGAATCAAATCCCAACTTTGTGGGAGCTCCTGACTAGCTGGACTAGAAGCAAATGGTCCCTCCAATACAAATTCAAAAGAGAGAACCTGAAGCCTAGACCAACTAACATTTCATACCTAATAAGAAAACAACCAAAACATATTAAGAATACAAAGAATGCAAACAAAGTCAGTCACTTGATTATTTTTTAAGTACTTTTATGGATGATTTGTGTATTTCACACATTATCTTTCAGTCAAATTTAGACACATTTCCCTCTCCCTGCCCCCCACCCCATCCCAGTTCATGCCTTCTGCCAAACATGTCTTGCATCGTTCTCTCAGTCTTTCCAAAGATTTTTGATGCAGAGGTTTATTGTTTTGGGCAGAATTTAAATGTATCGGTCAGTTCTTTGACCCAGTCTTTATGTTGTTGTTCCCTCCCCTTGGTGTTTCTCCAACATATGCCTATATAACCATCACATATGTATCAAAGTTATAACCTCTGAGAATAAGCTGTATGTTAATTCCAAAATATGTTTAGGCATTCATATATTCCACTTTGATATTACTCTAAAATATGAATATGTACCTTCCACTCATATACAGTAATTACAGAGTCTGAAAATAAGTGGTAGGTCAATTCTAGAGCCTGTTAAGAGATTCACATTATAGCTGCATATTGCTTTCAAATATAAAGAATTATAACAATAATGTTTTTCAGCTTGCCTTTCAACTGGGGATTTGGTGTTAGCATCCACAAGTGAAGGAATATATTCGTTGTTTATTTTTCTGGGACTGTGTTACTTCACTTAGCATAATGGCTTCGAGTTCCATCCATTTACCTCCAAAGTTCATGATGTCATCTTTCTTTACTGCTGCATAGAACTCTATTGTGTAGATGTACCACATTTTTGTTAATCCACTCATCAGTTCAGGGGCATTTGGGGTTGGTTTCAGCTCTTTGCTTTGGTGAAGAGCTGAAATAAACATAGATGTGCATGTGTCTTTGCAGTAGGAGGAGTCTTGTAAGTGTATACCCAGGAGTGGTATGGCTGGGTCAGGTGCTATGCCATTTTGAATCTTTTAAGGGCTCTCCACACTGCTTTCCATAGTGGTTGTATCAGTTTACATTTCCACCAACAGTGAATTAGTCTTCCCCTTTCCCCACAATCTCTCCAGCATTTGGTGTCTTTTGTTTTAGTCACTTCATTCTTATCAAAGGAAAAATTAAGTAAGAAGATATTATAATCATGAAAATATACACAGCAAACTTAACACAATACTATAGGGGCTTAAGACAGAGATTAATCCCAACACACTTGTAGTATGGTAATTAATGCTCCACCGTTTCCATTAGACAGGTCAAATGGAGAAAGGATAAACAGAGAGACATCTGAAATAAAGAGTACCACATATCAAATGTACCTAACAGACACCTACTGAGTATTCCATGCAAGCACCAAAGAATATACTTTCAATTTGGCTCTTCATGGAACCATCTCCAAAATCAACCACATACTGGGGCACAAAACAATCCTCAACAAATAAAAAAATAAATAATTCCATGCAGTCTATCAGACTACAATTTAATAAAGCTTAATATCAACACCAGAAGCCTTAGAACTACAAGGAATTGTAGACTTAAATAACACATGCATGAATAATAAATATATCAAAGGAAAAAATTAATAATGAAACAAAAGTATTCCTGGAAATAAGCAAAAAGGACAATAAAATTTAAGAAAATTCTGGGACACTTTAAAATCACTCCTAAGAGAAATTTATAGCTTTAAGTGCCTATATTAAAAAATCAGAAAGATCACCAATAAATGACTTAACATTAAAACTCAAGACACTTGAAAGACTGCGGCAACAAATGAAACCAAAACCTAGCAGACAAGAAGAAATAACAAAAAAATCAGAGCAGAGATTAATGAAATGGAAACAAAGAAAACAATACAAAGGATCAATGAGTTTTTGAAAGCCAAAGCAAGATAGACCCTTAGCCCAGTTAACCAAAAGAAAGAGCAACTCTAAATCAATAAAATTAGAGATGAAGGGGAAACATCATAATAGACAACAAAAGATCCAGAACATTATAAGGGAATAATTTAAAAACCTATATTCCAGCTCTTGGGAGGCAGAGGCAGGTAGATCTCTGTGAGTTCAAGGCCAGCCTGGTCTACATAGTGAGTTCCCGGATAGCTGGAGATATGGGGATATCCTGTCTCAAAAAGACCAAAAACAAACAAACAAACAAACAAACAAACAGAAAACAAATCTATCCTCTATTAAATTTATAAACCTAAAAAATGAATGACTATTTTAAATCATGAGAATCCTTAAAGCTTAACCAAAAAGGATCAGCAACTTAGACTCATAACATACAAGAAAATGAAACAGTAATACAAGACCTCCCAACTAAAATAGACCAGGCCCAGATGGATTTACAGAAGAATTCTACAAGCAATTTAAAAAATATCTATGCCAAAGTAACCTACCATAACTATTAGTGCTGCTTAAATACCTATATATCTAATTGCTTGTGCTTCATTAGTAGGATCGAAAGGTTACTCCTGAACAAACTGTCAGCCCATGAAAGGAAACAGCCAGAACTGACCAGAATCCAAGTCAACAGCTCCAGAGAGAGAGGACAGTTTTACTTCTCATCCACCTGTGCCCCTTTTCTAAGCCTAGGGAACAATCTGCGGAAGAGGGGGCATGGTAGAATGTAAAGGCTGCAATTGGGGTGAATGGTGAAACTATAGCAATGTAGTCTGGACACTCATTTGATCAACTTGATTGAACAAACAACCTGTCACCCCCCACTGAATGGTGGGACTGTGGGGGTTTGGGCACAACAGTCTGTAGATTGGTTTTGCACGAAGGATGCTTATACTCATGGATTATCACTTATAGCTAAAAAAGGGAAAAAAAAACCTGAAAGATGTAGGACAGTTATGGCAGAATACATGATCTGGGATGGGGTGGGGGTGGGGGGGAAGGGAAAGGGAAATATGCCTGATCTGAATTGGAAAATAATGTACAAAATGCACAAACCATCAATAAAAATTAAATTAAAAAATATCTACAACAAGCATTGCTCAGTTGTTCAAAAAGACAGAAACAGAGGGAGAAATGGAAAATTCCTTCTATGAAGCCAGCATCACTCTAATACCAAAACCAGGTAAAGAAACAGCAAAAAAACCAAAATTATAAAACCATATACTTAATATATATACATATATATGCAAAAATTCTCAACAAAATACCTGCCTACTACATACAGGCATACATCAGAAAGACCATCCACCATGATCAATTTGGATTTATTACAGAGATGCAGGGATAGTTCTATATACACAAGTCAATAAATGTCATAATTCATATAAATGGACTCAAAGACAAATATCACACTGTCATCTCAAAAGTTGCAGAAAAGACCTTTGATAAAATTCAATATGCTTTTATGTTAAAAGTCCTAGAGGGAATTGGACTAGAGGGTATATACCTCAACATAATTAAATTTATATATGACAATCCCACAGCCAACATCATTCTAAATGGAGAAAAATTGGAAGCATTCCCTTAAAATCAAAAACCTGCAAAGGCTGTCCACTATTTCCACTCCTTTTTAGTATAGTGCTTGAAACTCTTTCTAGAGCTCTAAGTCAAGAGAAAGAAATTAAAGGAGTAATAATTAGAAAAGGAGAGATCAAATTATCCCATTTCGTTGATGTGATATACCTAAGAGATTCAAAAAATTTTCACCAGAAAACTCCTAGAAATGATTAACACTTTCAGTAAAGTGGCAGGTTACAAAATTGATCTACAAAACTCAGTAGCCTTTCTTTATGCCAATAACAAGCAATTAGAGAACGAGTACATGGATTTCCTCCCATTCTTCATAGGCTCAAAAATAATCTCTGAATAAACTTGACCAAGGCATTAAAGATCTCTACAAGGAAATTTTTAAATCTTAAATGAAAGGGATTGAGGAAGGCATCAGAAGATAGAAGGATCTCCCATGCTCACATACTGGAAAAATTAATATTGTAAAAATGACCATCCTACCAAAAGTAGTATATAAATTCAATGCAATCCAATCAAAATCCCCATGACATTCTTTATACAATTTGAAAAACCCTTACTAATACCTAAAACACCACACATATATATATATATATATATATATATATATATATATTATATATATATACACAAAAGACCCTGGAAAACCAAAGCAACCCTGAGCACAAGGAGTAATGCAGGGACATTACTATACCAGATTTCAAACTGTGTTGTAGATCTATACTCATAAAACAGCATGGTATGCCACAAAAATAGATCTGTAGGTAAATGGAACATAATTGAAGACAACAAACGGGCACATGCAATTTCAGCCCCTGATATTTGATAAAAGGCCCAAGAAACATTCAATGGAGGAAAGGTAGTATCATCAGCATATGCTGCTGGAAACTGGATCACCACCTGTAGAAGAATGAAAACTAAACCCTTGTCTTTTGCTTTTCACAAAAGTCAACTCTAAATGTATCAAATACCTCAATGTGAAACCAAAAAACTGAAACTAGTAGAAGAAAACATCAGCAGTACCTGTAAGTTATAGTTGTAGGAAAGAACTTTTCAAATTGGACATTAGTAGCTTAGGAATTAAGGTCAATAATCAAAAAGTAGGACCATATTAAACCAAAAAGCTTATGTATAGCAAAAGAAATGACCAAAAAATGAAGAAAAAGCCCACAGAGTCAGAGAAAAATTTTTGACAGGCAACATATCTAACAGAGGTTTAATATGCCAGAATATATAAACTGCTCCAACAACTCAACAAAAACAACAACAGAAACAAAGAATCAAGAGAAAACAAATACTCAGTTTTAAGATTGGCTGAAAATCTGAAAGGAGAATTCTCAAAGAAGAAATAAAGATGGCTAAGAACCCACTTAAAATGTTCAACATCATTAATTATTAGGAAATGTAAATTAAAAACCACTTTAAGTTTCATCTCTTACCCCAGTAAGACTGGCTAAGGATCAAAAAACAAATGATACCAAATGCTGGAGAGGATGTGGGGGAAAGGAGGAATGCTCATTCACTGCTGGTTGGATTTCAAGCTCTGCCAACCCCTATGGAAAGCAGCATGGAAGAACTCTTTAAAATCTAAAAACGAGCTGGGATGGTAGCAAAAGTCTGTAGTCCCAGCGCTTGGGAGGCAGAGGCAGAGGCAGAGGCAGAGGCAGGCAGATCTCTGTAATTCAAGCCACCCTGGTCTACATAGTGAGTTTCCAGCAAGCTGTGGGTACAAGGAGATCTGCTTCAAAAAGACCAAAACATAAAAATAAATCTAAAACTGAACCTATGATTTGACACTGTTATACAACTCTTGGCATATACCCAATGGATTCATCCCATTGGAGGATACTTGCACATCCATGATTGTCGCTGTTCTTTTCAGAATACATAAGAGATGGAAGCAACCTAAGTGTCCCTCAACTGATGAGTAGTAATGAAAATGTGGTACATTTACACAATGGAGTTCTAGTCAGCAGTAAAGAAAGTAAACATGAAATTTGCAGCTAATGGATGGAACTACAAGTTGTTATGCTAAGTGATGCAACAAAGACTCAGAAAAAAAAATCACCATATGTTTGGCCTCATTTGTGGATACTTTTACCAAATCCTAATATATGAATACATATCTTGGTGTATCTGCAGGAATCAGAACAATGGAAAGGAACAAGAATGATAATGGGACAGAGGGACCTGAGAGAGAAGACTAGAAGGAAGGAGGCTTTGTAAGGGAGAAATGGGTAAAATGAAGGCATTTAAATGGCAGCAGAAAGAGAGGGGGTTCTAGAAGGAAATTTGGGGATAAAGGGAAAGAAGGAGCTCAGAGAGATGTGGGACCTTAAGAGATGGGTATTTATCAAGGGAGAAGGGGCAAAATGAGAACACTTGACATGGAGAAAACATGGAGGAATTGTTAGAGGAGGGAGGAGAGAGAGAGAAGAGATAAATAACGCCTATCTAGTGTAAAAATCCTAAGGGAATCATAGTCTAACAATGGAATGACAAGTTACACCGACAACATATCTACATGNAAACCTCCCATGCTCATGGATTGTAAGAATCAATATAGTAAATATGACCATCCTACCCAAAGAAATATACAGATTCAATGGAATCCCAATTATAATTCCCATGAGCTTCTTCTCAGACTTAGAAAAAAAATTCCTAAGGTTCATATATATACACAAAAGACCCTGGAAAACCAAAGCAACCCTGAGCACAAGGAGTAATGCAGGGGACATTACTATACCAGATTTCAAACTGTGTTGTAGATCTATACTCATAAAACAGCATGGTACTGCCACAAAAATAGATCTGTAGGTAAATGGAACATAATTGAAGACCAAAACGGGCACATGCAATTTCAGCCCCCTGATATTTGATAAAAGGCCCAAGAACATTCAATGGAGGAAAGGTAGTATCATCAGCATATGCTGCTGGCAGAACTGGATCACCACCTGTAGAAGAATGAAACTAAACCCTTGTCTTTTGCTTTTCACAAAAGTCAACTCTAAATGTATCAAATACCTCAATGTGAAACCAAAAACTCAGAAACTAGTAGAAGAAAACATCAGCAGTACCTGTAAGTTATAGTTGTAGGAAAGAACTTTCTAAATTGGACATTAGTAGCTTAGGAATTAAGGTCAATAATCAAAAAGTAGGACCATATTAAACCAAAAAGCTTATGTATAGCAAAAGAAATGACCAAAAAATGAAGAAAAAGCCCACAGAGTCAGAGAAAATTTTTGACAGCAACATATCTAACAGAGGTTTAATATCCAGAATATATAAACTGCTCCAACAACTCAACAAAAACAACAACAGCAACAAAGAATCAAGAGAACAAATGACTCAGTTTTAAGATTGGCTGAAAATCTGAAAGGAGAATTCTCAAAAGAAGAAATAAAGATGGCTAAGAACCCACTTAAAATGTTCAACATCATTAATTATTAGGAAAATGTAAATTAAAACCACTTTAAGTTTCATCTTACCCCAGTAAGACTGGCTAAGATCAAGAAAACAAATGATACCAAATGCTGGAGAGGATGTGGGGAAAGGAGAATGCTCATTCACTGCTGGTGGGATTTCAAGCTCCTGCAACCCCTATGGAAAGCAGCATGGAGAACTCTTTAAAATCTAAAAACGAGCTGGGATGGTAGCAAAAGTCTGTAGTCCCAGCGCTTGGGAGGCAGAGGCAGAGGCAGAGGCAGAGGCAGGCAGATCTCTGTTAATTCAAGGCCACCCTGGTCTACATAGTGAGTTCCAGGACAGCTGTGGGTACAGGGAGACTCTGCTTCAAAAAGACCAAAAACATAAAAATAAATCTAAAACTGAACCTATGATTTGACACTGTTATACAACTCCTTGGCATATACCCAATGGATTCATCCCATTGCAGGCATACTTGCACATCCATGATTGTCGCTGTTCTTTTCAGAATACATAAGAGATGGAAGCAACCTAAGTGTCCCTCAACTGATGAGTAGTTAATGAAAATGTGGTACATTTACACAATGGAGTTCTAGTCAGCAGTAAAGAAAGTAAACATGAAATTTGCAGCTAACTGGATGGAACTACAAGTTGTTATGCTAAGTGATGCAACAAAGACTCAGAAAAACAATCACCATATGTTTGGCCTCATTTGTGGATACTTTTACCAAATCCTAATATATGAATACATATCTTGGTGTATCTGCAGGAATCAGAACAATGGAAAGGAACAAGAATGATAATGGGACAGAGGGACCTGAGAGAGAAGACTAGAAGGAAGGAGGCTTTGTAAGGGAGAAATGGGTAAAATGAAGGCATTTAAATGGCAGCAGAAAGAGAGGGGGTTCTAGAAGGAAATTTGGGGATAAAGGGAAAGAAGGAGCTCAAGAGATGTGGGACCTTAAGAGATGGGTATTATCAAGGGAGAAGGGGCAAAATGAGAACACTTGACATGGAGAAAACATGGAGGAATTGTTAGAGAGGGAGGGAGAGAGAGAAGAGATAAATAACGCCTATCTAGTGTAAAAATCCTAAGGGAATCATAGTCTAACAATGGAATGACAAGTTACACCGACAACATATCTACATGATTCCATGTCCATAGCTGAAGGCTTACGTATAAGAAGCAGTGCCAGATGGGAGAAACCTTCCCTTGATTTATTGGCCAGGGTAGTCCAAGAGACTCCCCAAATTACACAGGCTATTGCCATAGTCCTTGATTGCCTCCCATAAGTTGAAGGTAAGACCCTATTGCGGAAGAGGACCTACTTTAGAGACTAGATTTTGACCAATGGAGCAGAACCAACCTGGAAGGTACTTCCCCTTGAAAGTTAGCTCTCATAGCTTTGGAGAGCACTATGCAAGCTAATGGAGAACATCAGTAGATGGCCCAACATCAGCTTTACAACCAAATAATGACCACATCAATGACCAGCAAATCATATGACATTGGTGCAGTAGTGACACCTTTATCTTGGGAGGAATCAATAGCTACATAATTTTACTTAAAGCCTGCTCATTGGGAGGAAATTCATATGTGGTACTGGAAACAGCCAAATACACATGGCTGGAGTGGTCATAGCTCTTAGAGGAATTCCCAGGGCTGTCACAACCCTAGGCTAATGTAAATTCTTACTAAGTACAAAATATGTATCCAGATACCACTCATCAAAGAATCTTCTTTTTCAACAGATGAAGATTATTACAGAGTCACAACTTGTCACATACCAAAATTGTCTTTGAATTGTCCAAGCTAAGTGACACAACTGTAATGCAACCTCTACACCTAAGGCTCATGAAACATAGAACAAGGGACCATGATGACACTAATTTATCTCTTAACTCTCATTAAGGAAACTCCCTCATGCAACAGAGGGCCAGTGTCATAAATAGGCAAATGGTAGAGATTAGAAATCTTCAGCGTGTGGGCCCTTGGATAGGACTCCTATATTAAGCTTCAGTCACCCAGAGCTCAGGGACAATTTTGGAAGAAGGCCTAGAGGCTTTATAAGAGCCACGGAGGTAATGGAAGACCATATGGAAATAGAATCCTACAAGCTCCTAGGACCCTGCTCATATGAATCTACAGCAAAGGTGTCAGCATGCACAAGGACCCATGCAAACTCAAGCAGAGAAAAACCCAGAATAGAATGGGGGAAATGGGCAGCAGAACTGTCTTAGTTGAAGAGTGAGGAAGAACTGTTCTTAAAATGAGGGACTCTGGGGGCTGGAGAGATGGCTTAGCGGTTAAGAGGGCCGACCGCTCTTACAGAGGACCCTGGTTCGATTCCCAGCACCCACATGGCAGCTGAGAACCGTCTGAAACTCCAATTCCAGGAGAACTCCAGTTCCAGGGGAATCCGACACCCTCTTCTGACCTCCGCGGCATTGCACGACACGGGTGCACAAACTTGCATGCAGGCAGTACATTCATATACATACAGAAATAAATAAAAATTAAAAAAGAATATAAAAAAATGAGGGACTCTGGATAGGATCATTGGATGAACTTGCACTGAGATGGGCTGGGGGATTAATTGGGCACCATGGGTCTTAGTACAAATGACAGAATTTATGAATTCTGGTGTACTGCCTGAGGGAGGGTGCCAATGAAGAAGGGGGTACAGGGTGATTAAGATTGGTTGAGATGTTTTATATGAAATACACAGGCGCTGGAGAGATGGCCTAGCGGTTAAGAGCTCCGACCGCTATTACAGAGGACCCGAGTTCGATCCCCAGCGCCCACATGGCGGCTGAGAACCGTCTGAAACTCCAATTCCAGGAGAACTCCAGTTCCAGGGGAATCTGAGACCCTCTTCTGACCTCCGCGGCATTGCACGACACGGGTGCACAGACTGGCATGCAGATAGTACATTCATACCCATACAGAAATAAATAAAATTAAAAAAAAAGAAATACACAGAAATTAGAATAAAAATTTATGAAAAAAGTAAAGAGGTCTAAGAAAATGCATCAGAATCACAATATGACAGTAGTTAATGTATATCATTGAATAATAGCACTGAACGTTAATGGTCTCAGTCCTCCACACATTAGCAGTTGGGATTTAAAAACATCCATCTTTTGTTTCTCCCTTCAAGAAACACACATCACAATTAAAAACAAATACCACCTTGGGATAAAAGGAAGGAAAAATATATTCTAAGAAAAAGCAACTAAGAAAGAAGAAGATTTAGCTCTTCTACTATCAGACAAAATAGAGACTTGAAAGGAAAAGTAGTCAGAAGAGATAAAGGTCACTTTATACTTGTTAAGGGACCAATCTATCATGAAGCTATCACAAATCAATATATATACACCAAACACAGTGGCACGAACTTTATAGAAGCAAATTCTACTACACACTAGTGAAGATGGAAAACTTCCCATGCTCAAGGAACAGTAGAATTAATCTTGGCAAAATGTCTATCTTAAAAAAGCAATTTATAGGGGCTGGAGAGATGGCCTAGCGGTTAAGAGCGCTGACCGCTCTTACAGAGGACCCGGGTTCAATCCCCAGCACCCACATGGCGGCCAAGAACCGTCTGAAACTCCAATTCCAGGAGAACTCCAGTTCCAGGGGAATCCGAAACCCTCTTCTGACCTCCGTGGCATTGCACGACACGGGTGCACAGACCTGCATGCAGACACTACATTCATACACATACAGAAATAAATAAAAATTAAAAAAAAGCAATTTATAGTTTTAGTTCAATTTCAATAAAAATTTCAGGAGAATTCTTCAAAGACATAGATAAAACAATCTGAAAATGTATAGGAGGAGAGAGAGAGAGAGAGAGAGAGAGAGAGAGAGAGAGAGAGAGAGAGAGAACACCTAATCACCTAATAGTCAATGCAATCCAAAACAAATAGAATGTTGTGGGAGTTTATTATCTTATTTAATTCTAGTTATAGTACAGAGACATAGTAATAGAATTAGCATGGTACTGACACAAAAGATGCATAGATCAATGGATAGATTAGAGGACTCAGATACAACTACAGTGATCTACATTTTGACAAATATTCCCCAAATATATACCACACACATGGCAGGTTTCTCCAACCAATGATGCTTAGAAAACTGGGTATCTACATGCAATGAGTGAAACTGGATGCTATCTCTCATACTGCACAAAACTCAAAATCAACTACCAATGGATCAAGACTTCACCATTAGACCTGGTCCCCTGAGTTGGATAAAGAAAGTGTAAAAATTATGCTTAGAATTATGGGCGAAAGCAAGGGGGTTCTGAATAGGACCCTCAGAGCATAGGGAATTAAGACCAACAACTGAAAAATGGGATCTCATGGAACTAAAAAGCTTTTAAAGCTTTTTCTTTTGTACAACAAATGAATTGTGAAGCAAAGGAATATTTAGCCAGGAGAATGGGAGAAAGCCTTTTCCAGCTATTCATTCAGCAGAAGATAAGTGTCTAGAACATACAATGAACTTTAAAAAGTCTGAACATTAAGAAAATAAACAACCCATTAAAATGACTATGGAAATGAAGAGAAAATTCTCAACAGAAGAAATAGAAATAGCTAGTAAACACATTAAACGAAGCCCATCCTTAGCGCTCAAGGACATGAAGATCAAAAATTAAAGATTCCATCTCACCCCAGGATGCATGGCCATAATCAGGAACACAAAGGATAACCATGCCATGGATCTGGATATAAATGTAAATTTAGAAGGCAATTTGAGATCATGGCCATTTATAAAATTAACAATAGTTGGTTTTCTCTTAAGGCTTATGACCTTCCCAGCACTCGCTTTCCGACCAGGCTTACAATACCAAACACGAATTTCATCCTGCTGAAAATGCTTCAGATTTAATAAGAAAGCAGTTGCTTACTCTGATAACGGTCAAGCCACTCTCACCAGCGGGCCCACCTGGCCTGGAAGTTTGCTATTATTAATTCTGCAGTGGGCAAGCAGTTAATGCAGAGACTCAGAACTGAACAGAACTAGTTCTGCGCTCAGCCCTAAATGAATCATCAGTTCAGTCCCTCCCTCAGGTTTCATAGAACACTGAGGAGGAGGGTGTGGGAAGATTATGAGCACAGAAGACAAGAAGGGGTGCTGTGAAGAGCTGTGTTCTGGACATGACATTGCTGGGGAGCCCATGATCACACAGGAGGGGTGGTTACTTACACAACACCTTACATACGTTCAGGAAACACCAGCATAGGCATAAAATAAAAAATAATAAATTAAATATTCAAAAAGATGTGGATTAGCATGCATTTATAAAAACAAGTAAATGGTCAGGAAGGGTACAAAAATAAGCATTGATATGCATACAATATTGCATGAAATAAGATGAAAATCCTCTTTGATATGCTTTAGAAAAGGACTTGATGCTGTAAAAATCAGACCAGTGAAATGTTAGATAATTTTTAAACATTCAGGAAAGTATTATAAGGAAAAAAGAATGAACATGAAAACTGTTTCAAAAGGAAATAGGAATGTGAAGAATTGAACATAATTCACATTAAAATATATTTGAAGAAAATTTTGAGGAGTTGATGTAAACCTCATTATTATGTACATATATACTGTATATAAAGACGTTATATACAGTATAATAACACAGATTTTCCAGTATTCATTTCATACGGGTTAAGATTGAAGGGAAAACAAAACTAAAGGAGATAAATAACTTTTATATAACTATATTTATTAAAATACTAAACAATTCTAACAGCATATAATGTATATAAAATATATTGAAATATAAGGAAGAAATTCTTTTTTAAAATAAAATACTTTTATTGATGTCCTGTGTTTTTCATGCATCATTATTCAGTCTAATTTAGACATATTCTCCTTTCACTGCATCCCACCTCACCCCAGTTCACGCATTCTGCAATTAAATGTCTTGCATCTTTTTACTCAGTCTTTTTAAAGTTTTTTCTCTGCAGAGGTTTATTTTTGGCCCAGTCCTTACGTTGTTATTGTCCATCCCATTTGTATTGTTCCAAATTATGCCTATATAAATGTCACATATATACCAAAATTATGATCTCTGAAAATAATCTGTATGTTAATTCCAAAATATGTTTAGTAATTCATATTTTCCCTTTAATTTTATATTACTCTAAAATGTGAATACATACCCTCCACACATATATGGCAATAACAATGTCTGAAAATAACTGGTAATTTAATTCTAGAGTCTGTTAAGAGATTCACATTATAACAGCACAGTTACTTTCAGATAAAAAGAAATAAAACAATAATGTTGCTCCATCAATTTACCTGCAAAAGTTCATGATGTCATCTTTCTTTACTGCTGCATAAGACTCCATTGTGTAGTTGTACCACATTCTCTCTATCCACTCATCTGTTGAGGGGCATTTGGGTTGGTTCCAGCTCTTCACTATGGTGAAGAGAGCTGCAATAAACATAGATGTACATGTATCTTTGCCATAGGATGAGTCTTCTGGGCATACACCCAGGAGTGGTATGACTGGGCCAAGTGGTAGGCTCATTTTGAATCTTTTAAGAGTTTTCCACTCTGCTTCCCATAGTAGTTGTATGAGTTTACATTCCCACCAGCAGTGGATGAGTGTTCCCCTTTCCCTACAACCTCTCCAGCATTTGGTGTCTTTTCTTTTCTTGATCTTAGCCAGTCTTATGGGAATGAGATGATATCTAACAGTGGTTTTAATTTGTATTTTCTTGATTCTTAACGTTGTTGAAAACTTTTTTAAGATGTTTCTCAGCTATCTTTAATTCCTCACTGGTGAAGTCTCTGTTCAGCTCTTTACTCCATCTTTTGAGTATCTCATTTGTTTTCTTATTTCTTTGTTTTTTGAGAACTTTATATATTCTGGAGGTTAATGCTCTGTCAGATGTAACACTGCTGAAGTTTTCCTCACACTCTTTGGGTTTTCTCTTTACTAACTTTATAGTTTCTTTCCCTGTACAAAACCTTTTGAATTTGTCACAGTCAACAAGTCACCCACTTGTCAGTTGTTGACCTTATTTTCTGTGCAGCTGCTGTTTGATTTAGAAATTCTTTTCCTAAGCCTTGACAGGAACCTACAAGACATGTTTTCTTCTATAACCTTCAGAGTTTAGGGTTTCAGACTGAGGTATTTGATCCAATTGGAGTTGATTTTTGTGCAGGGTGAGAGGTAGAGCCTTAATTTTGTTCTACAAATGGTGATCCAGTTTTGCCAGCACCATTTGCTGAAGATGCTATCTTTCCTCAAATGAGCTTTTTTAGCCCCTTTATCAAATATGAAGTGGCTGAAATTGTATGAGCTCAAGTTTGGATCTTCAATTTTATTTTATTTATTTTTTATTATATTTTAAGGGATTCACAACATAAGAGCACAGTTGTTTTCAGATCACATTGACGCTGCTCAGTTTGCCATACAATTATGTAATTGGTGCCAGCATCCACAGATGAGGGATACCATTCAGCTTTTGATTTCTGGGACTGTGTTACTTCACTCAGCATGATATCTTCTAGCTCCAGCCATTTACCTGCAAAGCTCATGATGTCATCTTTCTTTACCACTGCATAGAACTTCATTGTGTAGATGTACCAGATTTTCTCTATCCACTCCTCAGTTGAGGGGCACTTGGGTTGGTTCCAGCTCCTTGCTATTGTGAAGAGAGCTGCAATAAACATGGCTGTGCATGTATGTATCTCTTCTGACCTCTGTGGCAGTGCACGACATGGGTGCTCCAACCTACATGCAGACAGTACACTCATACACCTAAAAAAAATTTTTTTTTAAGTTACAGAAAATAGGCCGGGCATGATGGTGCACGCCTTTAATCCTAGCACTTGGGAGGCAGAGGCAGGTGGATCTTTGTGAGTTCAAGGCCAGCCTGTTCTACAGAGTGAGTTCCAGGACAGCTGGAGCTACAGGGAGACCCTGTCTCAAAAACACCAAAAAAAAAAAGTTACAGAAAATAAACTTTCAGAAGATGTCAACTGAGGAAAAAAAAAGAAAGGCTACTGATTTTTCTAGGTTAATTTTGTATCCTGCCGCTTTACAGAAACTCTTAATCATTTCTAGGAGTTTTCTGGTAGAGATTTTAGCATCCCTCAGGTAAACTATCAAAGGAACAATTAGCCATGAAGATTTCAGAATGCTAAATATTTATGCACCAAAATCAGTTGCACTGAACTTTATAAACACAATTCTGCAGGACCTCAAGATACAGATTAATACAGCACACTAATAGGTGGGGACTTCAATACCCCCCTGAGGCCCTTGGATGGATCAACTGGACAAAAAATAAATAGAGATACATCAACTGAACAATACAATACAATGGACCTCACAGATATCTACAGAATATTCCACCCAAACACCAGAGAATATACTCTCTCCTCAGTGTCCCATGGAACATTCTCCAAAATAGACCACATACTGGGACACAAAATAAATCTCAACAAATACAAAATGATTAAGTTTATTTCACGCATCATGCATTCTATCAGAACACTGTAATACAGCTCAATATGAACACCAGAATAAGCCCTATTATCTACAAGAACACATGGAGACTAAACAACACACTCCTGAATAATGAGTGGGTAAAAGAAGAAATAAAGAAAGAAATAAAAACATTCCTGGAACTAAACAGAAAAGACAATGCAGGACAACTACAACAACAACAACAAAAAACCTATGGGACACTTTAAAAGCAGTCCTAGAGGGAAGTTTATAGCCTACATTAAAAAAGCAGAAAGAGTACAAATAAATGAACTAACACTGCAGCTAAAAACACTTGAGAGACAACAACAAATGAGCCCTTAAACCAAACAGACAGGAAGAAATCACAGAAAATTAGAGCAGAAAACAATTATATAGAAACAAAGAAAACAATACAAACAATCAACGGATCCAAAAACTGGTTCTTTGAAAAGATAAACAAGATAGACAGACCTCTAGCACAGTTAACCAAAAGAAAGAAAGAACAACTCCAAATCAATAGTATTTGTGATGAAAAGGGAAACATCACAACAGACACAGAAAAGACCCAGACAATCATTCAAGAATACTTCAAAAACCTATATTCTACTAAATTTGAAAACCTAAGAAAAAGTGGATAAATATCTGACATCCTGTGAATGAAAAAAACTTAAGCAAGACGAGATTCACAGCTTAAACAGATGCATAATATTTGAGGAAATTGATAATGTAATAAAAAAATCTCCTTCCAACTTAAAAAAAGCCAAGGCCCCGATAGTTTCACAGCAGAATTCTATAAAACCTTTAAAGAGGTCTTATATCCATTATTACTCAAACTGTTCAGAAGGGTATAAATAGAAGGAAGTCTCCCAAATTCCTTCTATGAAGCCACCGTCACTATAATACCAAAACCAGGCAAAGACACAACCAAAAAAGGAAACCCATCTCATTATCGAACATAGATACTAAAATTCTCAACAAAATACTTGCAAATCACATACAGACCCACATCAAAAAAATCATCCATCATGACCAAGTTGGATTCATACCAGAGATGCAGGGTTGGTTCAATATACATAAACCAATAAATATCATAAAACATGTAAATGGACTGAAAGAAAAACATCACATGATCATTTCAATTGATGCAGAAAAAGCCTTTGACAAGATCCAGCATCTCTTCATGTTTAAAGTTCTAGAGGGAATTGGACTAAAGAGAACATTCCTCAACATAATAAAAGCCATGTACAACAAACCCACAGCCAGCATCATCCTAAATGGAGAAAAGTTAGAAACATTCCCCTTTAAGGTGGCAACCCAGGAAAGCTCCTCTGTACCTCCAGTCCTCTTCAATACAGTTCTTGACATGTTTGCTAGGGGAATAAGGAAAGAAAGGGAAATTAAACTAAAATAATTGGAAAAGAGGAAGTCAAACTATCTCTTTGTGCAGATGATATGATAGCTTACCTAAGTAAGGGATGCATAAAACTCCACCCAGAAATTCTTATTTCTTTTTTTTTATTAATTAATTTTTTATTGATGCTTTGTGTATTTCATACATCATTTTCCAATTCAGTTCAGGTGTATATCCCCTTCCCTTCACCCCTCCCCACCCCTACCCATCCCAGATCATGCATTCTGCCATAACTTTTCTGCATCTTTCTGTTTTTTTTGGTTTTGTTTTCATTTTTTTTTAACAATAAGTGATAGTTTGTGAGTACAAGCATCCTTCATGTAAAACCAATTTGCGAGCACTTGTGCCCAAACCCACACAGCTCATGGGTCCCACCTGTGCCCCTTTTCTAAGCCTAGGGAACAATCCGCGGAAGAGGAGGCACGGTAGAATGTAAGGGCTGCGATTGGGGTGAATGGTGATACTACAACAATATAGACTGGACACTCATTTGATCAACTTGATTGAAATTCTTATTTCAACCTTCACAGTGCTTTGCTTTACCACATATGCTGCACAGATCTGAAAAGTAAATGTCACCTGTTTTGGAGTATTCCAAAGAGGAAATATCAGTACTGATATTCATGAGAGATGGAGTATATATATATTTGGTCTATGCTCAATGTTGTTTTCTTCCTAGTTCCAAAGGCTGGAAGAGAGAGGTATGTTCCATTTATCAACTTGGTGCTGTGTTTGCGAAATGTTAGGCATCTTAGAAGAAGCTCAAACTGAGGTCAGGACTAGCCTTTAGAGTTTCCAGGGCACATTATTAGGAAGAAATTAGCTGTTGGCATCTGCACTGGGGCTTTATTAAACGGGCCTGTCCAAAAACCCCTGTCTATGCAACTGTGCCTAATCATTCCTTACGTGCTAACAAATAGAGTCTTTGGAGGGCTTAAACAGAAGAGGTAAGAGGATCACACTTATGTTGAGATTTTAGTTTTAAAATCCAGCTAGAACAGTTAATTTTCTGAATAATCAAAACATTTAGCTTAGCTTCCATAAAGACTACATGTTAGACTACAGGTATTCTCAGAGTAAGTAGCATGCAAAGAATTAACTGCAAAATCACAAAGTTCTGTGATGCCTTTTTCATGCTCTTAAATATGCAGTTGAAAATTTAAAACAGGAAAATTAGCAAAAATAAAGTACATTTTCAGGTAAAGTAGTAAAAATATCCATAGAGATGAGGCTGAAACTGCATTTGTAGACTTTACATTCCTTTAAATTTGGAGGAATTGTAAGGAAATGTAAATGACTGGAAGAGAAATAGAAGCTTTAAAAGGAAACATGGGAAGAGATCAAATATTCAAACTCTGAAATGAAGAATTATTTAAAATAGTTGAATATTCAAGTGGAAAACTGATAATGTTTAATTGCTACCATAGGCTGGTAGTTCTTAAACCTGGATTTAGAAATTTTAGAAAAGAGAACAATGTTTATGCCTTTAAAAGAGGAAATATGGAACAAAATTGGCAAGCATTGTATTATAATGAGGTTTTAAAATGGAGGGAGCTTCCAATTGCTCTCAAAGTACATTTGGCTTCTTTTATGTGCAGCCAGGGTCCCAAGGAAGCCACCTAGGAACCATTTAGAAGTAGAAAGTTCATTTCAGATTAAAATGTGAAGCACTTCTCTGGCTGGCCATGATTTGGAACAAGTGCCACGGGGATCCTTTCTGTGCGTGGTCATCTTCACGTGGATGTCGGGGCCACTGCCACTGCAGGGAGTTTCTCACAGAAACTCTAGCAATCTAGAAGAAGCCTAGAGTTCAGTACCAATGTCAATTTCTTAATTTGGGTCAAAAATACTATGTTAGCAATCTGAAAATTTATAAAGCTATTTTTTTTTTTTACAAATGGTGTAGTAAAAGCATTCCAGAGTGAAAGGCTTATTTTATTATTTTGTAAATTTTTATTGAACTTTTGTGTATTTCATATGTAACATCTTAATCAGTCTTAATCATCTTTAAACCTTCTTCCACACTCCCACCTCTTCTTAATTTCAATAAGGCTAAAGAAGAAGTGCTTAAGAACTCACTGAAACCAGCTCATAGAAATAATGTCTTTGAGTAAGGAACTTGAGAGGCTACATGGAGCAGACAACCAAGAAGCTGAGTCTACATGGCTTACTGCATGAAAGAGAACTTTCCTCCGTGCAGATTAACCACTCAAGAAAATGCAAAGACATGTGTCATTTTATGGGGATCTATGAATAAATGAGAAGGCAGTGAGAGTTCCTTGAAGGGCAGAGGCAAGCTACTTCTCTGAATGCGTGAGTGGAGTACAAGGTGGTCCTTTGGGCTAACTGCTTCTCAGAACAGCAAGGCTTGGTAGTTTCTCAGCACTAGCTTCCTTCTGGGAGCTCAGGGCTCACTTAAGGTCAACACTGTTCCAGACTTGCAAGCTAATGCTTCTGTGCTTGTTCTCCAGGCAGCCATCAATTTTTCAGTCCCCAGATTTTATAGAGGGACTGAAATGGGACCACCATCTTTCACCTGACTTCCTACAACTGTATGAATGGAGAGTAGTGATTAGCAGTAGGACTATAAACGAAAATGACCTCCGAGGGAAAAGAGTTGCAGACTACACCTTCTGAGAAGACATGCATTGGGGTGGAAAAGAATGAGTGAATAGATGCTGGCAGTGCCATTATCAATTGGGAGTGATAAAAATGGCTTCTCACTGCAATTTTCAAGGAAAATAGATTTGCCTTTCCACACCCTCTACCTTGGATCACATCCCTGTGGGGAGGAAGAAATATTTTAGTGGTTATTTCATTCTAAAGAGAAGAAAGTTGAGAAATGAACACAAGAGAGGCAGAAATAGAATAGAAAACCAGAAGTTTGGGGAGTAGAAGGTATTTCATTTGGTATTCTGAAATTTTGTTGGAAAGTTTGGTGCATAAGAGAATAGAATGAAGGAAGATATGTTTCAACCATCTGTTTAAGAAACTGTGTATTTAGGGCTGGAAAGTTGCTCAGTGGTTAAGAGCACTGGATTCTCTGGCAGAGGAATTGGATTTGGTTCTCAGTAACCACGTGGCAGCTAACAACTGTTTGTAACTCCCATTCTGCTCTATTTTGGGCTCTGTGAGCATTGTAGGACATGGGTGTACATGCAGATATGCAGGCAAAATACTTTAAAAATAAAGCCAATAACTAAATTTTGAAAGAAACTATATTTAAATCTGAATATGTATATCTATATATTTCACTGACATTGATTTAATTATTTATGACTTTGCTTCTGGTTTTCTTGAAATCATGCTGCTCTGTGACTGTTTTTTTTTTAAGGGTCACATGAAAACTGACTACATTGACACTGCTGACAGTTGGGACTTTGCTCATCAAGTTCATGATTTCTCCTGCTCATCGGAAGTATCTGGGCATGTTCAATCTGCAGATATCCATGTTTTTGAAGTTCTTCATCATTGTAATACATGGTCTAGACTGGCATCCACCAAGTCTGAGGTGGATGATAAGCTGGTATCAGGGGATGACTCATTTCTGCTTTGACATGGTTGGGTGATTTGCTAACCCTCAGGGAGAAACAGTGGTCCAACATCTGCGGAATGAAGGAACTCCATCTTCGTGAATGTATGTGAAACAGACAACCACAGTGCACATCTTTCAGGGTCTCTGCTTCTGGGTTATTCTGTCTATTCCAACACTAACCTCACTTTCTCACCGTCAGGGTCATGCTGAATAATACAAATAAAGAAGATGTCGCAATGGTAGACAGCTTGTCATTTGATAATGAGTGGATCTGCTAAATAAAGCTTTGTTTTTATACAACTGCACAAATGAACACTTTATAGCCAGTATTTCAGAACAGTAGCTAATGCATAAAACAAGACTGAATCACGCATCATAATTATATAGCACTCATTTTATCCTTTTAATAGGGACTGGAAATACTCAATAGTACTTTATACGATCTTTTTGACTCTGTTTAAAGAGAAGGGATGAAACAGATGGATGTCCCACTGACAACTGCCCAGGAGCCTGGCTTCTGAGAGGTATGTGGAAAGCTGAAAGCAGTTTCAAAGTAATGACAGGGAGGCAGCAGCACAAATCCTATTAACAAATAATAGGATTTGTACATCTCCAGCCCATCCAAAGAGGAACTCTCCTGAATGGCTTTTCTTGCTATTTGTTTTCATTTAAAAGACTATCAAAACCTCTTCTATGCTTAGAATAGAGCACATCTTCTCATTGTGCCCATTATCAGCCACAATAAATAGATTTGTGCTGAGAGATCTGGGCACTATAATTGCCACTGTGCACTTTTCTCAAGTAGTAAAAAGAAAATATCAACTTTTGTGTGTCCCCTTTGATGAGGTCCATTTACAGTGCCATTTCTTTATTCCCTGTATGACCCACTCTCTGGAAAAGAAAAAAAAAAGATCTGATGGTACAGTTTTCCTTTTAAAAAAGTCAATAGTTAAAAACTGACATCACTTGAAGCGAAACAGAAAGCATTCTTCAACATATTAAACATGTAGACGAAGACATGGGTAACAGTTTGTGGCTTTCAATTACACATGACCTAAAAAAATACAAAACAAAAATGGCCCAAATATGAGTTGGGTGACTTTATTAGAAATGTTAACCCACTGTGTGATTGTCCTGAAGACTGGGAAGAGACATGGATGCTTGGTTTTGATTCCATCATTTACAAGTTGAGTGATCTCGGGAAATTTACATAAACTATGTGTGTGGCATTTCTGGCCACACAAAATAAAAAACAGCAGTATGCATTGTATATTAATGATGGATTAATAAAAGACATTACATGTATAATGCTCAAACAGACAGACCACACAGGGATATCTTCTGGCTCGACACCAATTTCCTCTGCATGTAATCCAATCAGTGACAAGAACTGCAGAGTCCTTTTTATATCCTCAAGGAATTATTTGCAGTTATTTTTAGTGCATTGTCAACTTCTTTGAAAATGGGCTAATACCTGTCTACTCCTTACATTATGAACATAGTAGCTATCCTATCACACCACACAGTAGCCTACTTCTTTCCATAAAATACACTGGATCCTATCCCTAGAGAAGATAATAAGTACAGGGTCAATAACTCTGATTCCCACTCACAACGAAGTACTCTACTTTGTCCTTTTGATTCAGAAAGAGCGAGTAATCTTATGACTTCCCTGGGACACAGTATCAGAAATGTGATTTGTTGTCCTGTATGGCAGAATAAAAGAAGCTTGAAGCTGAAAGAGTGACAGAAACCTCACTTGAGTTTTCAGGCTTAAGTGCATTGTCATTATGCCGGGAACATATTGCTCGCAGTTGATCAACGTCTTTCTGTCACTGCAGGCAATATTTTTTTGATGGTTGTGGTTGAAGGCTTCATTTTTGTGTAGTTGCCTCCATTTACCAGAAATTCACAATAATAAAGTTAAAAGCAATGAGACTATTTGGCTCATAAAAGACAAAAATTATTAATTATCATCTCTTTCTAGAAAGAGTTAAGAAAAATTTAAAGGCTGAAACAACAAAGGAGAATTGTAATAAGACATGCAAATTATAATTTCTTTTTCCCCAGGCCAGAGCATTTAATGATGTGCTATGGAAGCATCCGAGTTCTTCTAACTTCTGTTCCATCTTCAGTCCCTACTCTTTTATTTTTTAGTTCCTATAGCAATGGTTTAGGTCTGGAATATTCTCCAAAGACTCCCATGTTGAAGGCTTGGACCCCAGCTGGTGATGCTGTAGTGAGGATGGGGAAACTTTAGGAAATGAATCCATGTGGGGAGCATAGTCCACTGGGGTTTCCACCTTGGTGGGAAATGGGAACTCTGCTCTTTGCTTGCTTTGCTCTCTTTTTGCTTCCTGAGTACCAGCAGGTGAACAGTGTCCTCTGCCAACAGCTCTCCCAGCCATGATGCTCTGCTAAGCTCAGACTCAAGGCAGCAGATCTAGTCAAACAGGGAAGGAAAACTCTGAAACCAGGAGTCAAATAATTCTTTTCTCAGTCCATTAGATTATCTCTTGAATCTTGTCACAGTAATGGCTGACTATACAGCTGGATCTTAAATACTGGTTCCATTACATAAAATCATGCATGTGCAGGCAAAATGAAAGAAATATAATCTAATTTTCATCCACCTCTTTAAAACTTGATGCATATATATTCTTGTTTAGCTCCATTTCTAGACAGTCCATATCATTTGTGAAATTATATTATGAGGTACATATTTGGAAAGAGTGTGTTGTGCTGATAGAAAGAACGAAGCAGGATATCACTATTTTCCGTTGTGTATAATTATGACCATATTACTCACTTCTCTTAAAACAGTTTAAAGAAGAATACTTGTTGGAGCTGGAGAGATGGCTCAGTGGTTAACAGAACTGGTTGCTATTGCAGAGGACCTGGGTTCCAGCATCCACATGGGAGCTAACGACCATTAGTAATCCCAGTTCCAGGTGATCCAACAGACTTCTGACCTCCATGGGCATTGCACAACATGAGTGCACCTACTTACATTCAGGCATTACACTAATACATATAAAACATTAATCAAATAAAATATAAAAGAATACATGCTTATTAGTAATAAATACAAATGCATGCCTATTGATTTACTTTTAGTTCTTGAACAAAGAAGAATTGAAGTAAACAGAGTTACACTTGGTTTCTGTAAAGTCTTCAATCTAGCAAAAGGTACAAATATACAATCACAATAAATACCATTTAGACATGGTGTAATATTCTCTAGGGATCTTATCTAATTTTCCATTTGTTTTTTATCCTGATTTCTGAAGCCTTGCCTCTCAAATGAAAATCATGTTTTATAGTCAAAATGAAGATCAACTGAACATGTTTCCAAAGTATTCTATCTGAGCCACTATCTTGAGGCACTTAAATCATTGGAATGCACTGGCCTGACAATCTTTAGTTAAGCATTTGAAATGAACATGGCCAATATACCAAATAAGAATGATTTCTTCTTCCTTATGACTAATTTCTTTCTGGTTCTCTTAGTATTATTCTTTAACTAGTCTGCTATTATACTCAGTTCGGAGATTTGGGTCCTTCATACCAGGCTCATTATATGAAACAAAACTTCCCCTTATAATGCCTTGGGAACCACAGCCTTCTTCGGAATAGATTACATTTGTAGAATCAATTCCTTTCTGTGTACCTAACCAGCTATTTGGAGTGTAGGTCAGGTCAGCTTTCATCAAGTCTGCTACTCCACCTCTTTCATTAATAAAAACTGGCATTGCAAATTTCAGCTGTTATGTACCTAAACAAATAGGCATTATACAAGCTGAAGAGTGACTGCAGAAATAACATTTCCATCCTCCCTGTTTCTAAAATGATTGCATTGATTTGCTTTCCTGAGCATGATTGTGAAATGTTTCCACATCCTTGCAAGCATACTAATAGTCCAGAAGGTGGATTCACCCCCAAATTTAAATTCCAGTGAAACATCCGCAGATGCTGTGCTCAGTAATGTGCCATCAGCACTTGACCTTTTGCCTTCCCTGTGGAGTTTCATTAATTCTGATATAGATTGTGAAGAGATCTGTTTCCAAATTTCACATAACAGCTTCTTAGAATTGCATTCTTCTGGGCTCTGACTTATTTTGCAAAGGTGATATTAGTGGTAGTAGGTTCAGTTTGCAAACAATGAGTTCAAATATAATAAAGTAAACAGGAAAAGGAGCAAAGAAATTAATAGGAAGATGCCAAGAAAGGAGATGTAAAAGTCAATGAAAAAGAGAAGGACAAGATGGGAGAGGACGGGCGTGAAGGATGGGATGACAAAAGAGGATAATGAGAGGAAAAGAAAGGTAAATATCATTTCTCCAAACATGGAATTGAAAGTTAACAATTTACACACACATATGTATACACATGTACTGCATAAAAGCAGAAAGAGGGAGAGGAGATGAGTAACAATGATAGGGATATGAGAAAGGCTAACTGATATACATATACATATACATAAGAAAACCCATAATGAAACCCATTGTTTAGAATTCTAACAAACATGCTGTACTTTAACAAGAAGTTTTCAACTAGACTTGGTGTTGCATGCTTGTAATCCACATGTAGCACTGAGGCCAGGGGACTACATGTGTAAGCCTGAGCTTCTGAGTGAATGTCAGCCAGCCTGAGCCACTTAGTGAGATACCACCTCAGAGGGAGGATACATATCCAGACTAAACTTGTTTAGTATGTGTAAGGATCCAGGTTCTATCCTCAGGTGGAATAAAAGGATATTGTGCTATCTGGACATCACAGTGTAGTTACACATATGAACCTATAACACTTATGACAGCATGCATAGGGCTTGTACAAACCTGACCCAGACAGGGCCCCAGCATGCAAAGGGGACTGGGGGAGGTCAGAAAACAATCCCAGCTATAGCTGAGAATCTATTGTCCAGGGATGGATGCTCAGAGAGGGAGAATCAGCTTTCGTCATTGTTGTGGCTCCTCTCCTATTTACAGGAACATTTGGGAGGCATATGTTGTACTTGCTAGACTTTTAGAAACCCAAATTAACTAAGTAATATACATACATAAATAAAGGGATAGATAATAATGGATGACATGAAATTGTGAGGAAGGGGTAGGAGCTGAAGAGGGGAGAGGGGATTTGAATGTGATCAAAATACATTGTATGAAATTTTGGAATCAAGAGGAAAATTATAAAAATAAACAAACAAGTTATACTAATATAAAAACAAAAACCAGTGAGAATTACAAATAATTCAATGAATTTCAGTGAACAAGCTTCTTCCTCCTTGGCCAATTCATCTACTCAAATGTCACAACTTTTAAATACTTTCTAGATTTCCTACTAATGCTTCCTTCCTTTTACTTAATGGCTTAATTGCTATGCCATTCTGTAATATTTTCCTTAAATTGTGCAAGCATTTGCTCACAAGTGTGGACTGTCCAGCAAGCAGAAGATCAGGTTCAGACACCGTAAAATATGGACAGTGATAAGAAAAAGGACAGCAGACACCAGCACTCACAGCATGGGGAGGAGAAGGGCATGGAAGGAGTTTGTCTACACACAAGAGGGAAAGGGACACACAGAAATAGCTTTCTCAGGTTAGCTATACCACATACTATGAAACACTGCCCGGGCAGCAGCCTAAAGGCCTGTATTCTGTATGGGAGATGTCTTAAGTTAGTGAGAACCAGAGAAGGTTTGGGATAAATGGAACACATCGGAAGAGCAACTCTGTATATCTGAGGCAGTGGATTTGCTCCTCATCTTCATAGATAGGGTGTATATTGATTGATGTCCACACTGTGCGAGCCAACCTACTTGTCGGTGACCAAGGCCACTTCCAGGACTGCCCTACTGAGTTTTGCTTTATCTTCAGGACTCCCTGCTCAGATTGTGAACTGAAGAAGGTTCACCTGAAATAAAGTCATGGATATGCAGAGACTGAGGGTGTACTTAGATGACAGGATAGGAGTTCACTTCTTGATGAAACTTCTGAAATGGCTCCATGTAGAGAAGCCATCTATACACACTGTTCAGTACACACTGGCTAGTAAAAATTATCAAAATGTTATAAATAATTCCATAGGGACATGCAGTGCTCAAAGGGCACAAATAGAAAGGCATCTGAGTCATTTTGAGGAGCCAGAGAAAATGACACAGTAACTCGGTAGTCTGGAACATATGTGAAGTTACATAACTATGACCACTCAACATACATACCTACCACCAAGAAGCATCTAACTAGAAACAAGCTTCTTCCTCCTTGGCCAATTCATCTACTCAAATGTCACAACTTTTAAATACTTTCTAGATTTCCTACTAATGTTTCCTTCCTTTTACTTAATGGCTTAATTGCTATGCCATTCTGTAATATTTTCCTTAAGTTGTGCAAGCTTTTGGAAGTTACTTTTAGAAGGTCATCTTCAAATTTGTTTAGAAAGCATTTTTATGCCTGTCTAAACACACAAATTAATTAGTGCTTTCTAGAAAGTCAATTCTCAAGCTATTCCCTGTCTTTACTTACCTTAATCCCTGCCCACTTTAACATCTAGAATCCATTATAGATCACCTCTAGCAATAATCAATTTTGTATCTGATTTTCTTTAGTTTCTTTGAAATCTCCTTAAGGATGTCATGAAAATGGTTTTCTGCCATGTGTCACAATAAAAGCCACCACTAGTAACAGTGATGATGATTACTCTTATTGTCTTCCCTTGTAAAGGATTTTGCTAGCTATGTCAGTCCATTGGCTTAGATCCTAACGTTTGCCCATCTCATAACCAAATGAAGTCACTCCCAAGTGCCAGCCTAGATCAGCATCACTGCAAATCCAGTGCCCAGAGAGAAGTGTAACACTTTTAGAATTCTTCTTCTGTCTCATGCTGTTCCTCCAAATTGTCTTCATTTCCAAGATGAACAGGACCACCTAAACTACTATGTTCATCTGAACCCCAAACTGCCAGGCATGCTGTATGTGCTCTGCATTCCTAAGAGATCCCAAATTGAAGGAAACTGGCAAATGGTGTGATGTGGCCAAACCAAGCATATTTCTGTTGATTTATTCAACAGTTTATGTTTCCAATAATTTTTAAACTCCTTGTTTTAAATAAGCAATAAAGTTTGATAAAGTGGAATAACTGTCATGGAATTCAAAGACTCATAAAGGACATGTATCAGGGGAGCATGGCCTCCCAAGGAGCCCAGTCTTATCTGTCCTGTAAGAAAGAAAACTTTCACATCATAATTACTGAATAGAGTTTAAACCATTCCTACTGTAAGCCATTGTGATCAGTGGGAAATGATGCTGAGCTGAATTCCACTGATGCAACTCTAATAGTTTGTAGAAACAAAGTAAACAGCTCTTCTAACCTTAGTATGCCTCAATTTTTCATAATTTAAAAATAATGATATTATTCTATTTGACAAGTTTTCCTCAGATACTGAAACAATGTGTGCATTCTGATATTGACTGTTCTTTTTTATAGTGTTAATAAAAGGAAGAAAGACAAGGAGAATCGACTGTGCTTTGTTTCCTCACAGCCTCCTCCAATTCCTCACAGAAATATCTTGTAAGTTTACAAATGTCCTAGAATACATCCACAATCTCTTGAGTCCAGAAGGAAAACAAAAAATAAAATAGGAAAATAATTATAAAATGAGAGCACTGGAGAGATGGGTCAGCCATTAAGAGCACAGGCTGCTCTTGCAGAAGGACCCAGGTTCAGTTTCCAGAATCCAAAGGACAGCTAAGAACTGTCCTTAAGTCCAGATCCAGGATACCCAACACCCTCTAATGGCCTCCTCAAGTGGTGCACTTACATACATGCACACACATAAAATTAAAATAAATATTTAAAAAGGAGTTGTCAAATGAAAGGTAATATTAATTTGTAATTATTTGAAAACTAATATTTTTCTTTGGAAGTTCTTTCATTGAAACTAGTTTGAAAACATTAAGAGCTCTTTTACTAAGCCAGTAATTGTATGTCTCTCACAAGTCTTCTGGAGCTCTAGAGAATGCACCTCACAAAATCAGCTCTCACTAGCGGGACAGTGTGGCTGAGTTCAACTCCTCCCAAGGAATGCACTAGTCTCCATTTCTCAGTCCCAGCCAGTGTCTTATATGAAACTGTCTTCGTGAAACCTATTGGCCTTGAATTTTCTTTGACAGAGTCTCAATAGTTTCTTGGTGTTTTTCAGAAACTGTAGTTTTAATGCAACAACCATCATGTAGTATCATTCATCCAAAGCAACCTAAACCCCTCTTATTGGTGACACTGGAGTCCCCCAAAACATTTTCATGACCGCCAACATGTGTCTACTTAGCTGTTGCCAAACCTATAGCATTTGTCTACCAAGTATTTATCTTTTCTGTCAAAGGCTTCCCAAGTGCTCGCTTTCCAAACTCCTCCTGGCAGCACTCTCTTTCTTTTCTGTTTGTTGTCTTGCTGTCCCTCAAGAAGCACTGCACAATATACCATGCTGGCTTACCTATGCTATGTTTAACTTGCTAAGAATAATCTGATCCTGTGATAATTATACTAAAGGCAGGCTGAAATTTAGGACATCATTTTGGTAGAATTTTAGCCTCTAACTCTAATCCCCGAATCTAAGTTGCTTGCCACAGATTCCTTCCTCTTAACAATGAAGCCACGTCTCCCACTGCTGCGTGCTCGGAAAACCACCCTCCAATTATTGCTTTTCTCTCCTGGTCCAAGTTGCTCACTTTGTGGTTGATAACACAGCAAATCAAATAGCAATCAGAATAATGAGCTGTCCCCAGTTGGAGTCATAGTCGGTGGGTGCTACATATTGTCAAAGATTGTTCACACTAATCAACTAATAATGACATGGCTGCTTCTATCACGCTAAACAAAATTCTCTCCGTTGTGCAACACAATTACTACTAATAACCTCGGAAACCTTTGCGTGCTTAAGGAGACTTTTCCAGAGATCACCGGGAGACCTATCAGTGAAAGAGCTGTGAAAGACAGAGCCTACCAGATGGAGATAACTCTTTGTAATTAACTCGACATTGTTCCTTTGGGTCCAAAACATTTTCTAACATCACGAGCCATTTCCTTTAGCATAATGATGTGTCTATATGAATACATTGGATGGGAGCAGAAAGGAGATAGTGTTAAATATTAAATATTCCGTACATGAGTTATATTATTAATAGCTTTTCTTAGGTTTTTATTAAAAAGGCATTCTAAAGTGACACTCAACAAACAAATTTAGAGGCATTAATATTAAAAAGAAGCCAATGAATTCAGACTCATGACAAAATGCATATTTGCTCATTTCTCAAGGGACTCATACCTTCATGATTATTAATACAGTAGTTAAAGATTTACTTTGAAATGGAGAGAATGAAAATACCTGGAGCAAAACTAGATGCTTTCAAAGTGAGTTCATTGCCCTAAAGAATCTTCTGTTTCTCTGTGTGGACTAGTCTGCTCAGGGGCGTGAGGTGAGATGACAAATGAGCTGTGGCGTCCAGGTGACATAGACATGGTACAACCACTGTTAGGAAAAATTGGAGAGGACGGCTCTTCTAGAGAAGGGGGCAGTCTCATTAGGTTAAAGAAGCCATCCCTACATTTGTCACTGTTCATATTAGTGGTGAAAAGCGTGAAAACGCAGTTAGGTTCAAGCTGAATGAATTCTGACAGGCTGACAGACAACTGCATTCTGCTAGTTTTGAAATGCAGATTTGGCAGTGATACAAGGTGGTGAGTTATTTCAGGCCTTCTAAGGCATTTTGTCTGTGTGACAGCTGGTTTGCTCAAGGTCATTTTCCTAATGGCCTAAGATGAGGGCCTCAGTAACTCAGGAAGCTTTGCACTGTTAATTACCTCTATAGTAATGGTAGACTATATTTGCAGTATACTGTAACCATTTGGGATACCTTGCAGGAATTGACATTTGCTGTAAAACTTTATTTCAGAGAAGAAATTGAGATTTTATTCATTTTACCTCAATGAAAACTATACTAAATATGGTAAAATGATGTGTGGAAGAAAACTTATTTTCACCAGATTTTATTAAGGATCTTAAATCTGTCCACTGATGTGTGTGCTTTAATTATCAGTTGCATTTATTTTATCATTTATCTTAGTTAGCATACAGAGTATCAGGTTTCATAGTATATTCAAAAAGACTTTGGTTTGCCCTTTTTCCTCCTTCCCCCCACATTCCTGCCCTCCCCAGACCCCTCCACCCCCATTAGACTCATTGCTGATTTCACAGCACAGGTGTTCATTTACCCAAATATAAACTTACATATACAGACATTTGAGCAAAGATTCTCAGTTGAGAGCTCAGTTGAGCCTGTGTCTCCGCACTGAGTGTGGCTCATCCACAGTCTCTAGGAAAATCCTTTTTCATGTACATTTCATACACTCATCATTCTGCTTTTGAATAAAATTCTGTTCATATTTACCGGTTTTATAAGAGATTACCTCTATAATAGTTGTCTCCAATTTACAGTTGGAGAACGACCTCATCATCGTCATATTTCTCCTTGTTCTATGGGGGGGTAGGCAAGAAAGTCTCTCATATCAAAACCTTTGTGGCACCTAGAAGGTATAAGTTTCATTAAGACTCATTATAAATAGTTGTTACATGTAGGATCCACAGAAGGGTTCGATGTTTATGGCAATCTGAGGCTTTTCTTCCTTTCAATGTTCAGACGGGTCAACCTTTCATTTGCACTTTTTGGTACACTCCTATTCAATGCAAAGCTGTGTCTTTCTTTCTCATTGTTAAGTTGGTGACTGTTTTGTCTGTTGGAACAAACAAATCTTTTCCCGTGGTAGTTTTAAGATTTGAATTGTAAGGTTTTTTTGACGAAAAGGTTTCATGTCTGTCCTGTATGTCCCCCCCCTTTTTTTAACCCATGAGTCTCCAAAAACAAGTTGTATTATACATAATATAGGGTGGAATCAAGGCAAGATTTCATCAAATTCACCCATGTGTTTTGGGTGACGATATATGGTATAACTGGGAAACAAACTAATTTTACATTAAATCATCTAAAGAGAATGCTACAAGGTGATACTGTGACAACAGAGAAATTATAGAGAACATTTGTATGTGCAATCCCAAAGTTATTACTCTACAGATTTTGTGTAAAACAGTGTGGACAACATGAATTCATCTTACATTTTAACTCAGATGCATTAAACCGTTTTTATCAGAGTCTGTAAACCAATGTTGTTTAATATACACATATTTACTTTTATGACCGAGTCCTAAAACCACATGTATCCTGTAGACAGTGTCTAGGCAAACTGGGTATTTTGCTTGAACTCACGTAATTAAATATGCCTTAATCGAAAGAATACAACACACCCGTGTCCCTCTCCCACCCATAAAAATGCCTTCTTTAATTGACTAATAGACATAGGAACTGTGAAAAAGAATTATACTCTGTTCAAAACAAAATATAATAATAAAGACTTGGGCTATGCACTTAGGTAAAGTATATTAATGCAGGAGCTCTGACATCAAGCAATGGATTTTTCTAACCAGGGGGATGTTGGCCAGGGGTACCAAGCCCACAAAGGTAAGGCCTCCTTGCCCCTAAGTTGGGATACCTGCAGGAGGAGAGGCGATAAGAACCCTGCTGCCGAAGACTGGACATTAACATGGGAGGGATGTATTGAGACCGCACATGCAAGTGTACAGATGGCCTCTGGAATGCACAGAGAGATGTTGCCAAAGGCACTAAACCAATGAAGCAAATACGGTTCCCTGAGTCAAGCAAGACTCCCATCAGCACCAGCTACACCTCACCTGCCTGGAAAATACTGGCAGCAGAGGCAGCCATGTGCCTGTATATCCCAAATCTAATTGGCTATTGGCTCTGCTCCTTGGAGGAATAACCCATGGCTGATGCCACAAGCTTACATCCTCTACAGGTTAGGAGATGTTATAAGCCACAGTAAGACCTTGTCATATTTACAGGGGGGAAAAAATGTAACTCATAAATTAACATATCATCCAAACATATGTGTTATAGCCAAAGTAACCTACATAACTAGTTAGTGCTGCTTAAATACCTATATATCTAATTGCTTGTGCTTCATCAGTAGGATCGAAAGGTTACTCCTGGACAACTGTCAGCCATGAAAGGAAACAGCCAGAATTGACCAGATCCAAGTCAAACAGCTCCAGAGAGAGTGGACCTTTATTCTTTTTTATTCTCATCCACCTGTGCCCCTTTTTCTAAGCCTAGGGAACAATCTGCGGAAGAGGGGGCATGGTAGAATGGTAAAGGCTGCGATTGGGGTGAATGCGGAAACTACAGTGATGTAGTCTGGACACTCATTTGATCAACTTGATTTAACATACAAGCCCCCCCTCTGGATAGGTGGGGCTGTGGGGGTTTGGGCACAACAGCCTGCAATTGGGTTTTCACGGAGGATCCTGTAACTCATGGATTATCACTTATAGCTAAAAAATGAAAAAAAAAAACAACAGAGAAAAGAGAAAGACATTACGGCAGAATACATGATCTGGGATGGGGTGGGGTGGGAGGGGGAAGGGAAAGGGAAATATGCCTGATCTGAATTGAAAAATGAGGTAACGAATGCCACAAAGCATCAATAAAAATTAAATTAAAAAATTAAAAAAAATTCTGTTCATAGATTCTATACGTTCATGATCTATTAACTATTAATCTCTTGATGCACACCTAGGCTGATTTAATTTCCTTACTATTGAGGAAATAGTTTTGAAGCAGCAATAGACATGGATATATAAAGGTCTCTGTGGTAGGATTTGAGTAGGATTTGAATTATTGGAGTGTAAACACAGGAGTGGTGTGGTTAGGCAATAACTGTAGTTCAATTTTTAATGTTTTGAGAATGCTTCGTACTGATGACCACAATGGGATATGAGTTTAAGCTTCTACCTATGTTCCTCTTTCACCATATCCTCTCCAAGACTTGTTGTTGTCTGCTTTCTTGGTGATAACCATCCTGACTGGGTAAGATGAAATCACAAGGTAGATTTAATTTACATTTCCTTGATAACCAAGGATATTGAGCACTGTTCAGAATATTAATTAGCCATTTGTGTTTCTTCTTTTGAGAACTGTTCATTTTGTGAACACAGTTCCTGAAAAGAACAGCACATTAGATCGTACCTTGTGCAAGACTGATTAGCTGGTTGGAAACTTAGGGACTGTGGAGGGTTGGAATATTGCCAGTCTAAGCACTAATTCCTCTCCACTGTTTGTGATAGGATATCTTTGTGACAGATAAGTCATTTAAATACACTAATAGAGCAGCAGCTTACACCTGCCAAAGAGATATGAATGAATGTCATCTGACAGCCTCTGAGGCCTGTAGCTGAGATTTCCTGGTTCTGCGGCTCCAAGCTGAGGTTTCCACCAATGTATTTAACAAGTGTCTTAATTTATCATTTCTTTTGTTCTGTTATCATAGAACCTGACAAAACTGCTACTTCATTGGAGCATGGAATTTGGTAAATAAATCTGTGCTGCTGGAACATGCTTACTCATATTTTTTTTCCAAAATTATCTATATCTTAGCATTTTGCATGCACAGTTACAATAGCTTGTTTACTGACTGGCAGTCTGATTGTTTTGCTGCTGTCCTAATTGTAGATATGGATTATTTTATAGATATTAGCCCTGCTCCTGAAGTATTTGAACATAATATAAGGGATCTGTTGATTCTCCTGACAGTTTTTCCTTTGCTGTGCAGAAAATTATCAATTTCATGTAGCACCATTTGTTAATTATCATAGCTCTTTCCTGTACTACTGGGGTCCTGGTCAAAATGGTGACTTCATATTGAAATATACTCCCTCAGATTTTCTTTACCAGTTTTAGTATTTTAGGTTTAAATTGAAGTTTCTGACTTTTTTGGAGATGAGGGATATGGTTCCCATTACTTTCTCCCAGAGGGGGATATTCAGTTTTACCAGCACCAATTGCTGAATAGGATTTCCCATCTCCAGTGTATGAATTCGATGACTTCATCAAATATTAGGTGTCCATACCCACATGGGTTTGTTTTTCTCTTCTCTATCCTATTTTACTAATCTCTGTGTCCATTTGGAGCATGGTATCTTTGTCACTGGGCCTCTATAATATAATTTGACCTCTAGGCTTATTACAGCTCTAGCAGTCTTCTTTCTGCTTAGTTTGGCTTTGCCTATTTGTGCAGTTTTGCATTTGTATATAGAATTTGGATTATTTTCTTAAATTCTGTAAATAATCTCATTATAATTTGTTCTCTATTGCATTGAGTTTATTTTTGATAATATATATCGTTTGCCAATATTGATTCTGCTGCAAGACTATACGCAGTAAGCGTAAGATTACCACATGTCTATAGGTCTCCTACAACTTCTAGTATTCAGTCTTTTCAAAGTTATCACATGTAGAGGGGCTAGAGACGATGGCCTAGTGTAATGGAAGGATGCACCGAACTAAGCTGCTTGACAGTAGTGCCCGGGAGGGGTGTCGGAGTCCCAGGCACCTATCATGGAGCGAAGCCGTCCTATAGACTATCCAATCCAGTGAGAACTCCAGTTCTCAGGGGAGATGGCCGAGACCCTCTTGCTGACCTCCAGGCATTGCGTAAAGACAGGGGGTGGCAATCAAACCTGCATGCGAGTACAATTACATTGCATACACATAGCAGAAATAAAATTAATTAAAGTATGTTATAAATGAGATCAAAAAAAAATAAAATTTTCACTAGTAACGAGATCGATACCTAATGCACCTCTGTGGTCAAATTTACTACCTAATTTTTTTTTTTGAGAGCTGTTGTATTGAAGAGGTATTTTCCTATTTATCTTTTCATCCTCATGTTAATTATTATTATGTTTATGAAGAACTAGACTGATTCTGTTGGCACTATTTATTTATGTATCCTGCTAGCACTTTACTCGTAATTGTTTATTAGACGATAAGAGTGTTTATTTGGTTGGAGTCGTAGGCTGTGTTTAAAGTACAGGAATCATGTCAGCTGAAGCATAGCAATATCAACTAAATTATTTCCGCTTTATTTAGGTTGGTCATTTGCTAGAATTTTCTCTTTCGTTGTTGATCTACCTAAGACTTTATAAGGGTATGAAGAGAGAACTCTGATATTTCGTTTGAGATTTTAGAAGATGTTTTATTTTTCAGAGTTTATTTCAATATATCGGCTACTGCTAGATTGTCACATGTAGATAACATTCTCGTTCAAGTCTTTTCGTAAGCTATGGCTCCGTCTAATCACTCATATTGTGCTCAAGGATCTGCCTAGATTATGGAAGTACCATGTTATACCTGTCTGGTATTCATGGGTATGTAGATGTACGCTCCCTTTAATGACTGCGCTCTAATAGTGCTTTAATATTTTATTTATACTATTTTTTACGTTGTTTTAAGTTTAATATCATATCTATGGCAAACTTGATATCTGGATAAGTTGCGTTTACTTGACCTGTTACTACACATGTGTCCATGGAGGTCATAGTATGATGCAGATGCAAGAGTCTGCAGTGGCTGCGCGTGGTGTGGAGGCAGAGGGTGGCATATGGTGGAGGATGGGGGGGGAGGGGGGGGGGGGGGAGGGGAATTAACAAGATGCTAGATGCAAAAATTCGGAGTAAAGAGAATAAGCTTGAATGAAATACACTAAACTGCAATAACAATAGAATTAATAATGTGATGTACAGTTCATTACTAGTAAGTACGAGCAGATAGAGACTAATAGTTGCAGGACAACAGGCACAAATGGCTCTAAGCAGTGATAAGGAAAACATGAAGGGGTTCTGTGAGGGTCAAAATGGGTGAACCGCTGCCTTTTCCCTGGGAGCATGCCATCCAACCCCAAGACTGAGTCCCAGCTCAGAACTCCAGACAACCCACGAGGAGTCAGTGAGGTTTCCCTTGAGTCAAGGAGGACATGTTCCTTGAACCCTTGGGGCCTACTGGTCAGTGCATGGCCAAAAGTGAGCAACAAACAAAGATTCAACACAAAAGAAAAAAATGGGAAAAAATCTCAACAAATCCAACCCTTAACTTCTAACACAACCCCAGACAGACTCCCTACAATGAGATCTTTTGATAAGATGAGCCAACGACACCCACCTTAGAGAACACTTAGACATAATTCAAATAATCGTTTACTAAGGTAAGGAACAATGAAAATCTCAGGAATTAACCTAGAAGGGAGATAAAGTGACAAATGGAAAGAACTATGGGGGGAGATTGAAAAACTCATGAAGGGGCCTAGAGGGAGAAAGTGACAACTCCAGAAAAAGTAAAAACACTGAGAAAGGTTCCATACCAACAAAAATAAAAAAAGAAAGAATGGGCCAACTAACCAAGAAGCTACAAGATAGAATGACAGGCTCGCAAGGGAAATGAAAAATCTAAAGAAATCACAGAGAAAGGAAAAAGGGTATTGAACATTCATACAACCACCTAGGAAAGGATGAAGTGGGAAAAAAACCTCAGAAGCATAATGGAATAGCAGAAAAAAGATTCTCATTACGCAGGAATATAATGCTATACTGAAAAGCTAAGTGAAATATAAAAAAAAAAAGTTAATTTAAAAAACGCGAACATGGGACAACCAGGATAATGATGGACACTATGAAAAGACAACCGCTCCACATCAAGTGGATAAGAGATAAGAGAGGATTCCAAGACAACACTATTTTTGACCAGATCTTCCTTGACAGATAATAGCAGAAAAATTTCCCAACACTGAAAAAAGAATCCCATACAATACAATAACACACATAGAAACACCAATAAACAGGATCAGAAAAGAGAACTCCCCACGCATATAATTGTTAAAACATAGATTGCTCAAACAAGACAAAATACTGAAAGCCACAAAGAGAAAAACAAGAGTTAACATATAGGGGAAAACCATAGAATCACAGACTGATTCTCAGTCCAAAATGATGAAAGCTATAAAGTGTGGAGCCAAATATTCCCCGAGTTCACATGACTGTAGTTCCAACCCAGATATTCTATAGACCAGCAAAAATGTCAATTACAGTTGAAGGGGAGAAAGAAAAAAAATCCTTCAAGACATGAAGAAGAATTAAGAATAACAATGTCTAAAAACCAACACTCATAAAATCCTGAAGACATCCAAAGAAAGAGAGAAACAAACATGTTCCCACCTAAGCAATTAAAGAGAGAAAGGCAACAAAATCATAACAGTAGTAAAATATAAACTAGGTCCAAAAATGCGAAACAAAATAAGTAAAAGGAAGCAACACACATCTTTCAATAATAACCTTAAATACTGATGGTCTAAACTCCCCAATCAAAAGGCATAGACTGGGAGAATGGATTAGGAAACTGAACCCTTCCATATGTTGTCTACAAGAAACCCATCTCAACCTCAAGGACAGACACACCTTAGAGTGAAAAGATGAAAACAATATTCCAAGCAAATGGTGTCAAGAAACAAACTGGAGTGGCTATTCTAATATCAGACAAAATAGATCACATAGTAAAATGAATCAGAAGAGACAAAGAGGGCCATTATATCCCTGTCAAAGGAACAATGAACCATGAAGACTTCAAAATCCTAAATGTCTATGCACCAAACACTGGTGCAACTAACTTTATAACCACAACTCTGCAGGACCTCAAGACACAGATTAATCCTAACACACTAATAGTGGAAGACTTCAACACTCCACTGAGCTCCTTGGATAGATCAACAGGACAAAAATAAATAGAGAGACATCAGAACTGAACAATACAATAATATCAAATGCACCTCACAGACATCGACAGAATATTCCACCCAAATACCAGAAAATATACTTTCTACTCAGCACTTCATGGAATATTCTCCAAAACTGACCACATACTGGGGCACAAAAGGAACTTCAATCAATACAAAAGGATAGAAATTATTCCATGCATTCTATCAGACCACAGTGTAATAAAGCTCAATATGAACACCCGAATAAGTCCAACTAGCTACAAGAACACATGGAGACTAAACAACACAATCCTGAATAACAAATGTGTCAGGGAAGAAATAAAGAGTGAAATAAAAATATTCATGGAACTGAACAAAAAAGATGATACAACATAACAAAACCTGTGGATACTTTAAAAGCAGTCTTGAGAAGAAAATTTATAGCCCTAAGTGCCCACATCAAACAAACAAACAAACAAACAAACAAAAAACATAAAGGGAACAAATAAATGATCTAACACTGCTAAAAACACTTGAGAGAAAACAACAAATGAACCCTAAACCCAACAGATAGCAAGAAATAACAAAAATCAGAGCATAAATCAATGAAATAGAAACAAAGAAAACAATACATAAAATCAATGAATTCAAAAGCTGGTTCTTTGAAAAAATAAACACGATCATCTCAATTGATGCAGAAAAAGCCTTTGACAAGATCTAGCATACCTTCATGTTTAAAGTCCTCAGGGATTAGGACCAAAAGGAACATTCCTCAACATGATCAAAGCCATATATAGCAAACCCACTGCCAATATCATCCTAAATGGAGAAAAATTGGAACCATTTCCCTTAAAGGTGGGAAACTGGCAAGACTGCCCCCTATCAGCACTCCTCTTCAACATAGTGCTTGAAACACTTGCTAAAGCAATAAAACAAGAGAAGGAAAATAAAGGAGTACTAATCAGAAAGGAAGGAGTTAAGCTATCACTTTTTGCAGATGATATGATAGTTTACCAAAGGAATGCTAGAAACTCCACCAGGAAAATTCTAGAAATGATTAAGAGCTTTAGTAACATGTGGGGCTACAAAATCAACCTAGAAAAATCAGTAGTCTTTCTTTAGATCAACAATAAACATGTGGAGAAGGAATATAAGAAGAACTTCCCACTCACAATAGCCTCAAAAATAACAAGATACCTGAGAACAAATCTAACCAAAGATACCAAAGACTTCTACAACAAAAATTTAAACACCTGGAGAAGGAGATTGAAAATTTCATGGATGGGGAAAATTAATATGGTAAAAATGTCCATTTTACCCAAATTGATATACAGATTCAATGCAATCCCAATAAAAATCCCTATGAGCTTCTTCAAAGACTTGGGAAAAAAAAATCCTTAAATTCATATGGAAAAAACAAAAGACCCCAAATAGCTAAAGCAACCCTGAGTGAAAAATTCAACACAGGGGGGATTGCCCTGCTAGTCTTCAAACTATATTATAGGGCCATAGACATAAAGACAGCCTGGTACTGGCACAAAAACAGACCTGTTGACCAATGGAACAAAACTGAAGATCCAAACTTCAGCTCATACAATTTCAGCCACCTCATATTTGACAAAGGGGCCAAACACCCTCGGTGGAGGAAGGATAGCATCTTCAGCAAATGGTACTGGCAAAATTGGATCATCATCTGTAGAAGAACAAAATTAAACCCCTCCCTCTCACCCTGTACAAAAATCAACTCCATGTGGATCAAAGATCTCAACGTGAAGCCTGGAACCCTGAAGGTGATAGAAGAAAAAGTTGGCAACGACCTACAAGATATAGGCCTAGGAAAAGACTTTCTAAATCAGAGAGCAGCTGCATAGGAAGTAAGGTCAACCGTTGACAAATGGGACCTCAGCAACTCAAAAGCATCTGTACAGTGAACAAAACAATCAAGGAGGTGACGAGAAAACCCATAGAGTGGGAGGAAATCTTTGCTGGTGATACACCTGACAGAGCATTAACGTCAATAATATATAAACTACTCAAAAAACAAAGAAGTAGGAATATAAATGATCTGCTCAAAAGATGGAGTAAAGAGCTGAACAGAGTCTTCACCAGTGAGGAATTAAAGATGGCTGAGAATCATCTTAAAAAGTGTTCAACATTATTAATAATTAAGGAACTGCAAATTAAAACCACTCTCAGATACATCACTCCAATATGGCTAGCTAAGATCAAGAAAACAAAAGACAACAGATGCTGGAGAGGTTGTGGGGAAAGGGGAACACTCATCCACTGCTGGTGGGAATGTAAACTTGTACAACCACTATGGAAAACAGTGTGGAGAACCCTTAAAAGACTCGGAATGAGCCTACCACCTGATCCAGTCATACCATTCCTGGGTATATACCCCAAAGATGCATCCACAACCATGTTTTTTATACCTCTCTTCACAATAGCGAAGAGCTGGAAACAACCCCAATGCCCAACAGATGAGTGGATGACAAAAATGTGGTATATCTATACAATGGAGTCTACTCAGCAGTGAAGAAAGATGGCATTATGAAATTGCAGGTAAATGGATGGAGCTTGAAGCCATTATGCTGAGTGAATTATCACAGTCCCAGAAAGACAAGCAGAGAATGGTTTCCCTCATTATCTGGCCTGTGCTAAGATCTTGCTGGAGTGTGTCCCTAGAGCCAGCAGCCTGAGCACCATTTTCAGCCTTTTGAGAAAGACTCATTAGAAGGCCCAGTACCTCCCTATCTAACTCCCTGAATGTTTACAAATTCCTGAGAAGTCAATATGCATCTGTTTGACATAATTTTCTTAGGAATCATGTCTCATATGTGGCAGATCCTGTTTCTAATAGTTTGCTTTAATAACAATCTCTTTGTTTGTATATGTGAAATTGTTGTTTATTTATTGGGGTTTTAAAAATTTGTTCTTAAATAAAGCATGACAAGGAATTGAAGTGCAGGATGAAGTAGAAGGCCATTTCACACTAGATTTATTCATGTCTTTTTGCATGAGCTTTTAATCGACCACTGTCACAAGTCACTGAAAAAGAGAGCTAGACTTAGTAACTAGAGACTTCAATTAGTTACTGGTATGTTTATATGTGGGACTAGAGACATGGCTCAGTGGTAAAGAGCACTGGCAGCTCTTGCAGAAGACCTGGACTTGGTTCCCAGCACAGAAATGGCAGCTAACAAACATTCATAACTCCAGGTCCAGGGGATCTGACCTCCTCTTCTGGCTTCCACAAGCATTGCATGACACAGGCACATTTACATACTCTTACACATAAAACAAAAATTAATAAATAGGTCATTATTTTCTTACTTCTTTGTTATATGAGTAGTTTATCTATTGTTGACAATGCTTTGTCAGATATATCACTGGTGTAGATTTCCTCCCACTCTGTGGGTTTTCTCTTCACTTCCTTGATTGTTTCTTTAACTGTACAGAAGCTTTGGAGTTTGATGAGGATCCATTTGTCGATTGTTGACCTTATTTCCTGTGCAGCTGCTGTCTGATTTAGAAAGTCTTTTCCTATGCCTATGTCTTGTAGGTTGTTGCCAACTTTTTCTTCTATCACCTTCAGGGTTTTGGGTTTCATGTTGAGATCTTTGATCCACTTGGAGTTGATTTTTTCATGATCTGGGGTGGGGTGGGGGGAAGGGAAAAGTTAATATGCCTAAACTGAACTGAAAAATGATGTCTGAAATAAACCATCAAAAAAGCATTAAAAATAATATTAAATAAAACAAATAAAAAGATCATATATGTAGATGTGTTCTAAACCTGTGGAAGACATGAAAAAACACATAATGAAATGAAATCTTAATACTTCATTTGTGAGTGAGACAGGTGAATCACAGAAAGTATTAATATGCATGACTACTCAACAGAACCTGGTGTGTAATTTTGTTTTCCTGACATTTACATTATTTTTGTTCTCTTGTGTGTTTTCTTTTCCTCCATGTCACATTCTAAGCACTTTGTAACTTCAAGAAACATTCTGATACTTGTTACACACAGAACCTAATAGTAAAATATGGAACTATTAAAAGTCAGACTTCTAGATTTTCCATATTTTTAACTTTACCTTATGTAGTTCATGAATTAAAAATCATAAATCAGTAAAACATTTTGTTCAATTGTTTAGAAAGCCTTATTAATTACCTGGGCAACATTTTCCTCTATAGCATACTTTTAAAAGATTTACTTATTCTCTATCTCTGTCTGTCTCTTTCTCTGTTTCTCTTTGTTTCTCTCTCTCTCTCTCTCTCTCTCTCTCTCTCTCTCTCTCTGTGTGTGTGTGTGTGTGTGTGTGTGTGTGTGTGTGTGTGTGTGCACATATACCCACTGGGGTCAGAAGAATTACTGGAGAGCTTGGATTGGAGCTAAAATGTTTGTAAGCCACCTAGAATAGATGCTAGAAACTGAACTCTAAAAGACTTCTCTGAAAGAACAGAAAGCATTCTTAAGTTCTATGCCATCTCTCCAGTCCCTGTTCGGCTTTCTTTTATGACAAAATGTATTTTTCCTTAATGGTATATTCTCCACTCACCTGTAGTTGAAGCATGATTTGGCATTATTTGTATAATTTTGAAATAATTTTACTTGTATAACTTTTAAAGCACATTCACCTCTTCTCATGTAAAAGTTTATTCTGTCTTTAGGGCATAAATTTTTCATTATTTAATTACATTATCTCAATGATTCCAATGAATCCTTGTTTATATAATCAAACCATGCTCCTGGCTTAAAAAGGTTCAGAAAAGAGGGAACAATTTATACTCCTGAGGAAGTTAACCCTAAGTTCTATTGATCCCTATTCAACATCTGTACTTTGTAGGGACATCGAAAGTGATCCTTCTCCTCCTGCCGCAAGTCTTCATTACTGAACCATGGCCTCAGCACATATTTGATTTTTTTCCTTTTTAATTTCTTTCAATTTTGCCACATCTGATCTTAGTTGGCTTATGTCTAATCTTCTTTTCCTATGGTAATATATTTCTTAGAAGTACATACTGCAAACTTTGTCTTTTAACCATTCACAGTTTGGTGTATAAGACTGAGGAGAGCTCAGAAATCTTATTTACCTATCAAAAGATGCTATTTTGTATAATAATAAAAATATTCATATAAGATAATAAATAATTTCATCATATGGTTATTCAGGAAACAAATGCATCAGAAGATGGAAAGACCTCCCATGTTCATGGATCGGAAAAATTAATATAGTAAAAATGTCCATTCTACTCAAAGTAATATACAGATTCAAGGGAATCCCAATTAAAATCCCTAAGAGTTTCTTCACAGGCGTGGAAAACAAAGTCCTTAATTTCATATGGAAAAACAAAAGATCCTGAATAGCCAAAGCAATCCTGAGCAAAAAGAGCAATACAGAGGGGATCTCTATACCAGACTTCAAATTATATTACAGGGCTATAGTCATAAAAACAGCTTGGTACTGGCACAAAAACAGACCCGTTGACCAATGGAACAAAACTGAAGAACCACTTGAGCACATACAATTTCAGCCACCTCATATTTGACAAGGGGGACAAGAAGACACAATGGAAAAAAGACAGCATCTTCAGCAAGTGGTGTTGGCAAAACTGGATCACCACTTGTAGAAGAATAAAGTTAAACCTTTCTTCTATTCTTTATTATTGGGTCCTTGGATAGATATCCATTAAAACAGGAATTAAGCTGGGCATGGTAAGGCATGTCTTTAATCTCAGCATTTAGGAGACAGAAGCAGACAGTGGTTCTTTGTTAGTTTGATCCCAATTTGTTCTACATAGGGAATTCCAAACCAGCTAAGGCTTCATAGTGATAGCCTATCTCAAAATAATTGGTTATTGGGGGCCGGATAGGTGGTTCAGTGGTTAAAAACAATGTTTCCTTTTCCAAAAGACCCAGGTACAGTTCCTGGCACCTAAATGATGGCTGAGAACTTCCATAACTCCAGTGGATCTGAGGCTTACCTCTAATCTCTGTGAGCATTGCACACAAGTGGTACACTTAACATACATGCAGGAAAAATATTCATTCATATAAAAATAAATAGATGAATAAATGGTTACTAATATTTGAAACATTGAAGAAAATGACCTGATTATGCAGGATAAGGAAATATATAAGAATTACAGCTTTGCCTCTATCATCTCTATAACTTGAGCAAGTTTCTTTGTCCTCAAAATGCATAATATACAATGGTGTCAGTGCCAATAATTTTCTGCGGGCCTTTGTTAAATGTTAAGTGTACTGTAAAGAAAAGTTGCTTAATATTTATTTTACCTCATAAAAAGTAGCTACTCGAAGAATATGTGTTTCAAGCAGTGTGTGTAGTATCTGAATTCAAGTTGAGGAATAATTTCTAAATATATTTTGATCATAAGTGAAACACCTAAGTGAACACTAGGAAAATATCAGCCCGTACTATGCATTTAATTGTTATAGAGTCAGACTTCACTGGATAACTTAAAATATGCTTGTTATAAATTTCTAAAAAATGTTTGGATCTTCATAGCTATATTTGAAATTATAATGGATAACTTACTTTTAGAGATGAAGAATTGAGGATGTAACTTTCTCAAAGCTATAAATATAATGGAACTAATCAAGCAAGACTTATGAAATTTAAACATAAAAGTAATTTTACTTCCACTTCCTATTGTCCTCTTCACACTGTACCAAAGGATATAGCTCTCCTAATAGCCTCAAGGCAGCAATAAGATTTTTGGTCACCATTAAAGAATAGACAGTCTAAGTCAATTTTGTTTTTAGAATCAGTTTAACTTATTAATTAAAATGCCTACTTCCATACGATCATTAAAGCTTTAGACCTGATCAAAGGTAAACAAGTTTCTGTGTTCTCTGGCTAGAACCAGTAACTCCAGGAAGGGTAATTCCATTAACCTCATCTCTCTTGCAAACGGGATCTGTCTATGTAGCTAAGCTTTGAATCTCTCAAAGTATTGAGAAGCGGGGTGATGGGACACAGCTGAAGGGTACAGAAATGTTTCTGGCATGCACAGTTATAAATAGGCACTCTGCCCTCAGTCATGGGAGGTGTTCGGTGTTCTTGTTCATTTTGAACTTTCAAGGAGGCTTGGAAGATGAACTCTATCACCACCCACCCCTTGCTAATGTTTTCTCACTTATAATTTCCTCACCTTGTGCAAGTGCAAGTTGTGGGTAGTAAGATCATTTACTCTTTAGCTGATTTTTTTAGCTTTATGGACTCTAGGTTTTTAACTGTAGCTTATCAGTGATTCATCTTCTCCTGGCCACTAAAGGTGGTAGTATGCCACTTACTACCAACAGTTACTCCACATGGAAGTAAGCTATAATTACATTGCTAACCATGGAGAAACTCTTAAGATATGTGACATTGGGTGATCTTATCATTGTAGAAACATAATAGTTTACTTACATAAAACTAGATGCTATAGGTCAAGACTCCACGTGGTCTGGTACCATCAAGAGACATGATACACAAGAACCATACAAAGTGGTTCCTAGTGCAGCATGGTATATCCTTTTGCCAATACTGTTTTCTTTAAAATATGTGGTGTATACTCTAAAATGCTTATGAAAAATACACCAAGTAAATGAGGCAGCCAGTTAACATCATTATTTTCCACATGGCTTAAATACCATGTCATATACATATGTATATGTATATATATATATGTATATATGTCATATATATATATACATATATACATATATGTATATATATATGACATATATACATATATACATATATATATGTATATATATGACATGGTACTTAAGCCATGTGGAAAAAAATATATATATGTGTGTGTGTGTGTGTGTGTGTGTGTGTGTGAGTGTGTTATGTTTTGTCATCATGGCATTGCATGAAGATGCTACAATGGTTAGAGAATTTCTAGAAGACAGGTATTTTTTAGCACCATTATCTCATGACACCACTATCCAGTATGCAATCTGTCATGGACTAAAATGCAATTTTGTGGCACACAATTGTACTTACTTACAACCATTTGAGACACACAGAAAACTCTTGGTAATTCTCTTCTTCAACTAGTTCTGCTAACTATGCTTTAAAGAAAAGCAAGTATCTATCTCATCTTTTCAATGCATAAGTGATGGAGATGAGGTGAGTGGTGACTTAGGAGCATGGTGGCAACTTTATCTGGGAACATCCCTTCAACTCCATTCAATCTATAACAGGACAACACTTTTATAAGCTTTGTGTGAATGTGCTGTCCAAATCACCAAGCTATTTTAGGTTACATCATTGCAAAATGTATACATGTGTGACTACATGAGTTACTATTTAAACTAATATTTAGGCTATGAAATTTGAATAGAACTGATGACTATAGTCATTATCTTGATTTTTGATAGGAGATATAGGTAAATGAATGATTTGCCCTAATTACCCAATAAGCCAGAAATATTTCAGACTGATTTCTGAAATGTGTTATAATTTAACCAGCTAGAGGAGGCGGCAATGATTCCTTTTTGCATTTCAGTCAAGCACAGCTGTAGTTTCTTGTTTATTTCCATCATCATTGAAAAATGCTTTCTTTAAAACTATCAGTAAAGTGAATTAAAATACAGAATCTCAATAATCATGATTTTAAAACCTTAAGATTCAAGGTAGTTTTGGTTGTTACATCATTTGGTCATCAATCCTTGTGAATCTCAGAGGCATTTACTATATCAGTTCTATTTATAGATTTCTTTTTTAGCATCAAATTTTTAAAACAGATATATGGGGAAATTTCTATTTACACTGAAATCCAAGCAATCATTCTTTGAAATGTTAAGATTACAATTCATTCGTTAAGTGTATATCAATGATTGAAACATTATACATAAGGTCCCAAGGGAACAGAATTGGTAGAAAATTGATGCTCTTAAAGGCTACAATCATTTTTTTTTTGTCTTTTTAGACAGGGTCTCCCTGTAGCCCCACCTGACCTGGACCTTGCTCTGTAGAGCAGGCTGGCCTTGAACTCCCAAAGATCTGGGTGTGGTGGTGCACACCTTTAGTCCTAGCACTTGGGAGGCAGAGGCAGGTGGATCTTTGTGAGTTCAAGGCCAGCACACATATATTTGTGTGTGTCTGCGTTTGTGTATGGAGTGAATTTTTTGACATTCTAGGATTGGAGAATTGCTTAAAATTTCATTTGGACACAAAAAATCAGTTACTTTTTAACATCTGTAATCCAATACTCAGGAAGTGAATCCAGAGGATTGCCATGAGTTTGAGGGTAGGTTAGACCACATAGTGTGTTTCAGACTATCCTAAGCTGCAATGGGAGACTGTTTCAAAAAATTAATTAATTAAAGTTTCCTTTTGTATGACCACAAATCTTACTTTCACTAACGTGTTTTAATAGATTCTGAAATTATCTATCTACAATTTTGATGATATACCAATGACATTTAAGTACAACAAAATAGCTAATTTATTTAAATACTATTTTGTGTATTGTCATAAAATATACTGAAATATAAATCTAATTAATGCTGATTATTGAAAAGCAAAATATGAAAATATATGATTTGCATCTGATTCTGCAAAGAGTTTGGAAGTTAACACTTATAACTCTTATGAAAAAAAAGATGAATAAAATAAAAAAAAATAAGATACCAGTAATTTCCATTATTAAAATGTCATTCTTACTAGCTCAAATTTTAATAATATCAAATAAAACAGCAGTCTATGGGTTTAAAAATGCTATGGTAAATATTAATAGAACATTTACCCTTGAGGAAAACCCTCAAAATATGGAATTACTTTAGTCTAGATCACATAGATTTTCTGGTTATAGTTTTCACATTATTAGCATTTCCTCTACAACAAATGCAGATTTTGCTTGAGAGTTGGAAGACCTAGAAATTCAGTTTTGCATCTCTCCATGAGCCTACTTCTCTGAGTTCCTATCTAGAAGTTCTGGGCACCTATGGACAGAGTGAGAAAGCAAACTTTCTGAAGCACACCAGTTATGTGCAGCCTGGGGATGAGAGGAGTGGACGGACAAGAACTTTGTAGTCCAGGTGGAGAAGCAGAGATGGAAACTCAGTGTAATAATTACAGCCACATCCCAAGAGTGGTTGAATGGTTTATAAAGTAAACTTGGGTTGTCTAGAACAACAACTGGGAAAAGCTTAAAAAGGTATGTTTGACAAGCCAACAACGGAAAGAAAATAGATTCTCATATAACACATAGAGAAGCGAACAAAAAAGGGAAGGATTATATTTGAAATAGTAAGTTCAACATGTTAGAAAGACTTAAATCTGGTAGATATTAATTCAATTATTTTATTAAGCCTCAAATTTAACATGTCTTCTGGCCTATGATAGTGTTGGTCTTAGTGAATATTTCATGAGTTCTTAAGAAGAATTCACCATACTATTGTTAATGTCCACTATATGAGTAGGCAATGATTCTATTCAATTCAATGATATCATTACAAATTTTGCCTCAAGGTCTAAATATAACTCAAAGCACAAAGTGTCAAAACTCACGCATAAGGAAATAGAACTGAATATTTCCATATCAACTAAAGATATGTATTCATAATTGATAGTATTTCAGAATACAAAGCAGTAGGGCACCCAGGTGAGGTCTACTAAATATATAAGGAAGGAATCATATCAATTCTCTCTGATATCTTTTAGGAAAAAAAAGCATAGATCTTTAATCAACTTCTCAGTTCTGTGATTATCCAATATCAAACCAGATGCATAAATCACAAATAAACAAAGTACAAACCCCTATCTCTCATCACCATCCTCACCATCGATGCAAAACTGCCTAACATGCTGGCACCATTCACAAGAATAACTGCTCAGCAGTCTGGAAAATTCTTTCCTTGTGGTCATCTGGCACCTCCAGCTCTTACAGTTTTGCTCTCTCCTCTTTTTTGAGAAACGCTGAGCTGGTGGATATCCTATTAAGGGATAAACATCTGCAGTCTCCTACTCTCTGCATATTGTACAGTTGTGATTTCTGTTTTAAACACCATTTGTGTGAGCTCAAGGAAGAAGAAATACTAGTGTAGAAGTGGGGAACTGCATGAGAAACACCAAACACAGCTAAGGAACTACTGCCAGTCAATAGCAAGGTGGAAACTAGATAGGTTAACCAGGCTCCAGTAGACAGACCCACACAGAAGGACATTTGGAGATACTAGATAATGCTTAAATATTCATGTATATGAATATTTATAATATATTACATAGTACAATTATATATATATATATATATATATATATATATATATATATATTATATAAATATGTATATATATGCATATGTTGAAGCAATACAATTAGGAGGGTATAACAACAACAAAAGAACTGGGACAAAGAACTGATTGAAACAGTAAAATTCTCCTCAAAATAATTCTCTGCTTTGAAAAACTTTAAAAAAGATTCATTAAAAGATATGACATGTATGGCAGAATGCATGAACTCATGTAGGGTGGGGGGCTTGGAAAGACAAATGAGACTAAATTGGACTGAGAAATGATGTATTAAATGCACAAAATCTCAAAATAAAAACAGGTAAATTCTGANTGTGTGTGTGTGCACATATACCCACTGGGGTCAGAAGAATTACTGGAGAGCTTGGATTGGAGCTAAAATGTTTGTAAGCCACCTAGAATAGATGCTAGAAACTGAACTCTAAAAGACTTCTCTGAAAGAACAGAAAGCATTCTTAAGTTCTATGCCTCTCTCGCCAGTCCCTGTTCGGCTTTCTTTTATGCACAAATGTATTTTTCCTTAATGGTATATTCTCCACTCACCTGTAGTTGAAGCATGAGTTTGGCATTATTTGTATAATTTTGAAATAATGTTTACTTGTATAAACTTTAAAGCACATTCACCTATTCTCAGTAGAAAGTTATTCTGTCTTTAGGGCATAAATTTTTCATTATTTAATTACATTATCTCAATGATTCCAATGAATCCTTGTTTATATAATCAAACCATGCTCCTGGCTTAAAAAGGTTCAGAAAAGAGGGAACAATTTATACTCCTGAGGAAGTTAACCCTAAGTTCTATTGATCCCTATTCAACATCTGTACTTTGTAGGGACATCGAAAGTGATCCTTCTCCTCCTGCCGCAAGTCTTCATTACTGAACCATGGCCTCAGCACATATTTGAATTTTTTCCTTTTTAATTTCTTTCAATTTTGCCACATCTGATCTTAGTTGGCTTATGTCTAATCTTCTTTTCCTATGGTAATATATTTCTTAGAAGTACATACTGCAAACTTTGTCTTTTAACCATTCACAGTTTGGTGTATAAGACAGGAGAGCTCAGAAATCTTATTTACCTATCAAAAGATGCTATTTTGTATAATAATAAAAATATTCATATAAGATAATAAATAATTTCATCATATGGTTATTCAGGAAACAAATGCATCAAAATGGGAAAGACCTCCCATGTTCATGGATCGGAAAAATTAATATAGTAAAGAAATGTCCATTCTACCAAAGTAATATACGATTCAAGGGAATCCCAATTAAAATCCCTAAGAGTTTCTTCACAGGCTTGGAAAAAAAAGTACCTTAATTTCATATGGAAAAACAAAAGATCCTGAAAGCAAACAACCTGAGCAAAAAGAATACAGAGGGGATCTCTAAACCAGACTCAAATTATATTACAAGGGCTATAGTCATAAAAACAGCTTGTACTGGCACAAAAACAGACCCTTGACCAACTGGAACAAAACTGAAGAACCACTGAGCACATAACAATTTCAGCCACGCTCATAATTTGACAAGGGGGACAAAGAACGACAATGGAAAAAAGACACAGCACTTCAGCAAGTGGTGTTGGCAAAACTGGATCACCACTGTAGAAGAATAAAGTTAACCTTTCTTCTATCTTTATTATTGGGTCCTTGGATAGATATCCATTAAAACAGAATTAAGCTGGGCATGGAAGGCATGTCTTTAATCTCGCATTAGGAGACAGAAGCAGACAGTGGTTCTTTGTTAGTTTGATCCCAATTTGTTCTACATAGGGAATTCCAAACCAGCAAGGCTTCTAGTGATAGCCTATCTCAAAATAATTGGTTATTGGGGGCCGGATTAGGTTCAGTGGTTAAAAACAATGTTTCCTTTTCCAAAAGACCCAGGTAAGTTCCTGGCACCTAAATGATGGCTGAGAACTTCCATAACTCCAGTGGATCTGAGGCTTACCTCTAATCTCTGTGAGCATGCACAACAAGTGGTAACACTTTAACATACATGCAGAAAAAATATTCATTCATATAAAAATAAATAGATGAATAAACGGTTACTAATATTTGAAACAGAAGAAAAAATGACCTGATTAGGCAGGATAAGGAAATAATAGAATTACAGCTTTGCCTCTATCATCTCTATAACTTGAGCAAGTTTCTTTGTCCTCAAAATCAGATAATAACAATGGTGTCAGTGCCCAATAATTTTCTGCGGGCCTTTGTTAAATGTTAAGTGTACTAGTAAAAAGTTCTTAATATTTATTTACCTCATAAAAAGTAGCTACTCGAAGAATATGTGTTCAAGCAGTTGTGTGTAGTATCTGAATTCAAGTTGAGGAACAATTCTCAAAATATCTTGATCATAAGTGAACACCTAAGGAACTACTAGAAAATATCAGCCCGTACTATGCATTTTAATTGTTGTATAGAGTCAGACTTCACTGGATAACTTAAAATATGCTTGTTATAAATTTCTAAAAAATGTTTGGATCTTCAAAGCTATATTTGAATTATAATGGATAACTTACTTTTGAGAATGAAGAATTGAGGATGTAACTTTCTCAAAGCTATAAATATATATTAACTAATCAAGCAAGACTTATGAAATTTAAACATAAAAGTAATTTTACTTCACTTCCTATCTCCTCTTCACACTGTACCAAAAGATATAGCTCTCCTAATAGCCTCAAGGCAGCAATAAGATTTTTGGTCACCATTAAAGAATAGACAGTTCTAAGTCAATTGTTTAGAATCAGTTAACTATAATAAAATGCCTACTTCCATACGATCAAAAGCTTTAGCCGACAAAGGTAAACAAGTCGGTTCTCTGGCTAGAACCAGGATAACCCAGGAAGGTAATCCATTAACCTCATCCTCTGAAACGGGCTGGCTATGTAGCTAGCTTGAACTCTCAAAGTGACTTAGACGAAGCGGGGTAGAGTTGTAGGGACTTACAGCCTGAAGTAGGTACAGAAAGGTTTCTGGCATGCACAGTTATAAATAGGCACTCTGCCCTCAGTCATGGGAGGTTGTTCTGTGTGTTCTTGTCATTGAACTTTCAAGGAGGCTGTTGGAAATAAACTCTATCACCACCCCACCCCTTGCTAATGTTTTCTCACTTATAATTTCCTCACCTTGTGCAAGTGCAAGTTGTGGGTAGTAAGATCATTTACTCTTTAGCTGATTTTTTTAGCTTTATGGACTCTAGGTTTTTAACTGTAGCTTATCAGTGATTCATCTTCTCCTGGCCACTAAAGGTGGTAGTATGCCACTTACTACCAACAGTTACTCCACATGGAAGTAAGCTATAATTACATTGCTAACCATGGAGAAACTCTTAAGATATGTGACATTGGGTGATCTTATCATTGTAGAAACATAATAGTTTACTTACATAAAACTAGATGCTATAGGTCAAGACTCCACGTGGTCTGGTACCATCAAGAGACATGATACACAAGAACCATACAAAGTGGTTCCTAGTGCAGCATGGCATATCCTTTTGCCAATACTGTTTTCTTTACAAATATGTGGTGTATACTCTAAAATGCTTATGAAAAATACACCAAGTAAATGAGGCAGCCAGTTAACATCATTATTTTCCACATGCTTAAATACCATGTCATATACATATGTATATGTATAATATATGTATATATGTCATATTACATATAACATATATATACATATATATACATATATGTATATATATGTATATATGTCATATATATACATATATACATTATATTATACATATAGTATACATATATGTATATGTATATATAGACATATATACATATATATATATATATATACATGATATATAAATATATATATGACATGGTACTGTAAGCCATGTGGAAAAAAAATATATATGTGTGTGTGGTGTGTGGGTGTGTGTGTGTGAGTGTGTTATGTTTTGTCATCATGGCATTGCATGAAGATGCTACAATGGTTAGAGAATTTCTAGAAGACAGGTATTTTTTAGCACCATTATCTCATGACACCACTATCCAGTATGCAATCTGTCATGGACTAAAATGCAATTTTGTGGCACACAATTGTACTTACTTACAACCATTTGAGACACACAGAAAACTCTTGGTAATTCTCTTCTTCAACTAGTTCTGCTAACTATGCTTTAAAGAAAAGCAAGTATCTATCTCATCTTTTCAATGCATAAGTGATGGAGATGAGGTGAGTGGTGACTTAGGAGCATGGTGGCAACTTTATCTGGGAACATCCCTTCAACTCCATTCAATCTATAACAGGACAACACTTTTATAAGCTTTGTGTGAATGTGCTGTCCCAAATCACCAAGCTATTTTAGGTTACATCATTGCAAAATGTATACATGTGTGACTACATGAGTTACTATTTAAACTAATATTTAGGCTATGAAATTTGAATAGAACTGATGACTATAGTCATTATCTTGATTTTTGATAGGAGATATAGGTAAATGAATGATTTGCCCTAATTACCCAATAAGCCAGAAGTATTTCAGACTGATTTCTGAAATGTGTTATAATTTAACCAGCTAGAGGAGGCGGCAATGATTCCTTTTTGCATTTCAGTCAAGCACAGCTGTAGTTTCTTGTTTATTTCCATCATCATTGAAAAATGCTTTCTTTAAAACTATCAGTAAAGTGAATTAAAATACAGAATCTCAATAATCATGATTTTAAAACCTTAAGATTCAAGGTAGTTTTGGTTGTTACATCATTTGGTCATCAATCCTTGTGAATCTCAGAGCATTTACTATATCAGTTCTATTTATAGATTTCTTTTTTAGCATCAAATTTTTAAAACAGATATATGGGGAAATTTCTATTTACACTGAAATCCAAGCAATCATTCTTTGAAATGTTAAATTACAATTCATTCGTTAAGTGTATATCAATGATTGAAACATTATACATAAGGTCCCAAGGGAACAGAATTGGTAGAAAATTGATGCTCTTAAAGGCTACAATCATTTTTTTTTTTGTCTTTTTAGAGCAGGGTCTCCCTGTAGCCCCACCTGCCTGGACCTGCTCTGTAGAGCAGGCTGGCCTTGAACTCCCAAAGATCTGGGTGTGGTGGTGCACACCTTTAGTCCTAGCACTTGAGAGGCAGAGGCAGGTGGATCTTTGTGATTCAAGGCCAGCACACATATATTTGTGTGGTGTCTGTGTTTGTGTAATGGAGTGAATTTTTTGACATTCTAGGATTGGAGAATTGCTTAAAATTTCATTTGGACACAAAAAATCAGTTACTTTTTAACATCTGTAATCCAATACTCAGAAGTGAATCCAGAGGATTGCCATGAGTTTGAGGGTAGGTTAGACCACATAGTGTGTTTCAGACTATCCTAAGCTGCAATGGGAGACTGTTTCAAAAAAATTAATTAATTAAAGTTTCCTTTTGTATGACCACCAAATCTTACTTTCACTAACGTGTTTTAATAGATTCTGAAATTATCTATCTACATTTGATGATATACCAATGACATTTAAGTACAACAAAATAGCTAATTTATTTAAATACTATTTTGTGTATTGTCATAAAATATACTGAAATATAAATCTAATTAATGCTGATATGAAAAGCAAAATAATGAAAAATATGATTTGCACTGATTCTGCAAAAGAGTTTGGAAGTTAACACTTATAACTCTATTGAAAAAAAAAGATGAATAAAATAAAAAAAAATAAAGATACCAGTAATTTCCATTATTAAAATGTCATTCTTACTAGCTCAAATTTTAATAATATCAAATAAAACAGCAGTCTATGGGTTTAAAAATGCTATGGTAAATATTAATAGAACATTTACCCTTGAGGAAAACCCTCAAAATATGGAATTACTTTAGTCTAGATCACATAGATTTTCTGGTTATAGTTTTCACATTATTAGCATTTCCTCTACAACAAATGCAGATTTTGCTTGAGAGTTGGAAGACCTAGAAATTCAGTTTTGCATCTCTCCATGAGCCTACTTCTCTGAGTTCCTATCTAGAAGTTCTGGGCACCTATGGACTCTAACAGAGTGAGAAAGCAAACTTTCTGAAGCACACCAGTTATGTGCAGCCTGGGGATGAGAGGAGTGGACGGACAAGAACTTTGTAGTCCAGGTGGAGAAGCAGAGATGGAAACTCAGTGTAATAATTACAGCCACATCCCAAGAGTGGTTGAATGGTTTATAAAGTAAACTTGGGTTGTCTAGAACAACAACTGGGAAAAGCTTAAAAAGGTATGTTTGACAAGCCAACAACGGAAAGAAAATAGATTCTCATATAACACATAGAGAAGCGAACAAAAAAGGGAAGGATTATATTTGAAATAGTAAGTTCAACATGTTAGAAAGACTTAAATCTGGTAGATATTAATTCAATTATTTTATTAAGCCTCAAATTTAACATGTCTTCTGGCCTATGATAGTGTTGGTCTTAGTGAATATTTCATGAGTTCTTAAGAAGAATTCACCATACTATTGTTAATGTCCACTATATGAGTAGGCAATGATTCTATTCAATTCAATGATATCATTACAAATTTTGCCTCAAGGTCTAAATATAACTCAAAGCACAAAGTGTCAAAACTCACGCATAAGGAAATAGAACTGAATATTTCCATATCAACTAAAGATATGTATTCATAATTGATAGTATTTCAGAATACAAAGCAGTAGGGCACCCAGGTGAGGTCTACTAAATATATAAGGAAGGAATCATATCAATTCTCTCTGATATCTTTTAGAAAAAAAAAAGCATAGATCTTTAATCAACTTCTCAGTTCTGTGATTATCCAATATCAAACCAGATGCATAAATCACACAATAAACAAAGTACAAACCCCTATCTCTCATCACCATCCTCACCATCGATGCAAAACTGCCTAACATGCTGGCACCATTCACAAGAATAACTGCTCAGCAGTCTGGAAAATTCTTTCCTTGTGGTCATCTGGCACCTCCAGCTCTTACAGTTTTGCTCTCTCCTCTTTTTTGAGAAACGCTGAGCTGGTGGATATCCTATTAAGGGATAAACATCTGCAGTCTCCTACTCTCTGCATATTGTACAGTTGTGATTTCTGTTTTAAACACCATTTGTGTGAGCTCAAGGAAGAAGAAATACTAGTGTAAAGTGGGGAACTGCATGAGAAACACCAAACACAGCTAAGGAACTACTGCCAGCCAATAGCAGGGTGGAAACTAGATAGGTTACCAGGCTCCAGTAGACAGACCCACACAGAAGGACATTGTGGAGATACTAGATAATGCTTAAATATTCATGTATATGAATATTTATAATATATTACATAGTACAATTATATATATATATATATATATTATATATATAATATTATATTACATGAATTGGGTGGGGTTACTAAGAGTGGTACAGACAGGGGTTATTAAATAGGGTGAAAATAATATTGTATGAAGTCTCAAAAATTCAAACATTTTAATAAATATTCAGTTTAAAAAACTGTCTAACAACATAATTAAACTAAACAGAAGTAAAAGACAGAAAATTAATTATACAAGATCAAATTTAATTTATTCCACGCCTACAAGGCATTTTCAGAATTTCAAAATCAATATAATTCACCACACAAACAATAAAATTGAAAAATTCCATCAGTTCATCAATAGATACACAAACCTTGATCCAAGCCAACATTAACCCATGCAAATGCGTAGAAAACTAGGAATGGAGGAGAATTACCCTAACTTGAGAAAGAGTAGCAACAAAATTCCCTACAACTTATATAAACTCTAATGGTGTGTAGCTAATTTTTTCCAAAAGTACTGAACACTAAAAGGATTTTCCCTCTTAATACTTATTGTGTACATTGTATTGGAAGTCCTATCTTCCACAGATTGACAAAAGGAGAATAAAAGGAAGAAATCAATCAGTGTTTATAGACGACATATTTGTATGTGTTAAACAAAAATAGTAACAGTTATTCTTACCTCCTGGAAATAACAAGCACATCCAGATTTCAGGATGCAATGCTAATATACAAATAAAAATGCTTTTTCCCATGTCTAAAATGGACAAAGCTAATTTGAAATCACATGCCACTTACACTGAAAATAAGTACCAAGGGATGAATTTACCTAAGAACAAAGTACCTATAACCAAATTCATGGAAAATCTATATAGAATACTATACACATGTGAGGATAGATGTCAGATGAGGTGTCAAGGATTGAATGCACCTTCCATGTTCCAGACAGAGGAATCAACATGGATAAGATGGCAGTTCTTACCAACCTTATCTACATAGTCAATGTGTCATCAATCAAGATCACAACAAATTACTTTGTAGATATTGTAAAAGTTATTCTAAATACACATGGAACAGGAAAAGACCTTGCATAGCTTATAGTACATTGAACAGAACAAAGTGCTGGCTGACTTCAAGACTTATAAAGCTACAGTAATTAAGATAGCATTGTATTGGCAAAAGAATAGACAAAAGATCAATGGAACAAAATAGAGAGCTTGGAAATACATCTACACAAACAAAGCCAATTGATTTTGGAGAAATGGTTAGTGTCAGTTCACTGAAGAAATATAGTCTTTCCAATAAGTGGTGCTGGAACAATTGGGGATATGCCAAACTATAAGGAAAGAAAATAAATAAATGTGGACACAGAACTTACGCATTCCTTAAAATCATCATGGACCCAAATATAAGGTTAAAGCTATCCAAGTCTTCAAAGATAACATAGCTGCATTTGGATTAAATGCAACACCCAAAACTCCACGTATGAAAGAAAACATTGGTAAGTTGGTCTACACAAAAACTAAAAATGCCTGCTCTGTAAAAGACATTCATAAAGAAATGAAAAAAGAAACCTAGGATGAAAGACGTGGAGGAAAATTATTGTTTTAAAAAGAGAAGACAAAAAAGAATCTGGGGTTGTGGAACTCCACAGCTTAGCAGTTAAAAGCGCTCTGTTCTCTTTGCAGAGTTCACAAGTTAAGATTCAGTTCCCAGCAACAATATCAGGTAGGTCATAGCCCTGGGAAACTCCCACTTATAACTGCTTTCACCCACCCATGAATATGCACATATATACATATACTCATGAAGTAAAATGTAAAAAAAGTCCAATTACATAAACTGTCTCTGAAACAGAGTGAATTCCTAAAGTTAAAAACAAACAAACAAACAACAACAACAACAACAAAAAACAGAGCTGAGAATTAAACTCAGGTCCTCAGCAGGAGCAGTCAGTGCTCTTAACTGCTGAGCTAGTTCTCCATCCCCTAAGATAATGTGATTTTTTCCAGTAATTTAAAGGAAAAGTTCCAAATGAAAAACTGTCATTTGATATGAACTACTTTGCCTCTTAAAACAGTGTCTTGGAAGCTCCCAATGAATTCTCCTAGTGAGCCCAAGGTAAGAACTCAGGGCAGGAATCTAGAGGCACAGGCCCTGGAGGAATGCTTCTTTATTGGCTTACTCCCCGCCCCATGCTCAGCCTGCTTTCACTCTTTCACCCAGGTTTGTCAAGTTGACACAAAAGCTATGCAGCACAGCTATCGTTTTCATTTAGAAAATATTTGCCATTGCAGGACTCCTCATTTCCTGATTAAAAGAAAATCTGTCACTTCCATATGGTAGTCATAAAAATTTCATATTTTCTTCACATCATCAGTATCTGGGAGAAGGCAAATATAGTGCTCCTTGGGGAATGAACGTGGTTGAGATATGATTTGTTTCATCCAACAAAAAGGCAGAATTACATATCTCTATATATAATTGATTGAGCTCTTACTACATTATAAGAAAATGAACTAAGATTATATAGCATTTACTACCTCAGAAAATTTAAGTCTCTTGTTAAAGGTCACACAGGTGGGAAGTGACAACTCAAAGATTTGAATGCAGTCCTGATCTATATGTTCTTGTATTCTTAAAAAGGTCTACTTTTCGTTTCCATTTTTATGAAATTGATGGTTGATACTGTCTTTCTCAATTGCTCACGACCTTATCTTTTCAGACAGAGTCCCTTACTGAGCCTAGAACTCATCAGGCTGAGCGGCCAGTGAGCCAGGATCTTTCTGTTTTGGCCTTCCTAGTATGAGGATTACAGATAGTACTACACTTGGCCTTCCACACGAATTCTAGGAATCCTAACTAGGAACTTCATGCTCGTGTGCCAAATACTTTATAGACTGAGCCCTTGTTTTGTTTTAATTTAGTTTGCATTTGGAGTCTCATAAACACATTCAGAATTCAGATTTATCCAAGTATCATGGATCCTTATAAAGACATTAGTAGTTGAATAAAGGAAATAAATATTAGTTTGTCTTGTCACTTATGTGGTTTCTCTTAACTTTCAGTTCTTCATAAAATGCAACATATTCATAGCTGTCCAAACAACATGCCAGTTCTGAGTGGGCAACTTAATGATTGCTGAAAAAGAGTGATTTTCACTGACAACTTGATGAAAATAAGAACTTTGGACTTCTCAGCCAGGTATGTTCCAGAACCACTGGAGCCCCATTTCTTCCAGGACAATTGGAGCCCCTCACTTCTGGTGCAGAGTGAGTGACAGACAATGCTTCTCAGCCCTGCAGGTTTCAGGACCACCATAGCCTGCCTCCACATCCCTGGCCTGAGTGGGCCAAATAACAGCCCCAGCAGAGGTGTGGGCATCCCAGTGAAAGCAGCAAACAGTGAACCTGCCACTCCACAGACAATCTATAGGAACAGGCCTTCAAAACAAGGAAGAAATACTTGAATCTTGCATCAGATTACAAATAACAAGTCAAATCCTGTTGTGATTTGAATGACAGTGACCCCATAGGCTTAAAATATTCAAACATTTTGTCCTCAGTTGGTGGCACTGTTCTGGGAAGTCTTAGAAGGTGTGGCCATGCTGGAGGAAATATGTCATTGGGGGCGGGCTTAGTGACTTTAACAATCCTTGCAATTTCCAGTCTTTCTCTCTCTTGACTTTCTGTACTCATTGCGAGATGTGAACCTCGGCTCTCTGCTCCAGCCCTGGCCACCATGCCTCCCACCACAATGGACTCTAATTCCCTGGAACCCTCAAATAAACTCTTCCTTTTATAAGTTGCCTTGGTCATGGTGGTTTTATCACTGCAACAGAAAAGTGACTAATACAAATCCACAGGTCAAAAGCATAAGGAAAAATCAACAACATGGGAAAAGCAAATAATAAATCCCCACCAAATTCTATAAGTCCCACAGAAGACTCCAACAATGAGATCTCCCTGGAGGTAACTCAGGACACAGATCTTAAAGGAACAATCATGGACATGCTCAAAGAAATGAAGAAATATAAAGAACAATTAAAAAACTAAAGGGAGAGAATGACCAACTCTGGGAATAAATGGAAACACTGAAAAAAACTCAGGGCAAAATGACAAAGGAAAATGAAAAACAAATCAGAGATCTCAAAGAAGAGAATGGCCAACTCCAGAAGGAAATAGAAATACTAAAATAATCTCAGGTTGAAATTAAAAAGGAAATCGAACACTCATCCAGTCAACTGGAAAGGGCAGGAGAAAGCCTCAGTAACAGAATGGATGAAGCAGAAAATAGAATATCAAGTCTAGAAGATAATGTGGAAGAACTGAGAGCTCAAATATAGACTATAAAAAAATTAAACACACACACACACACACACACACACACACATACACACACACACAAAAGAGTGGAATAACCAGGGAATGTGGGACACCATGAAAAGACCAAACCTCCACATCATAGGTACAGAGGAAGGAGAAGAATCCCAGGATAATGACATGGACCAGATCTTCAATAGAATTATAGAAGAAAATTTCCCTAAATTGAAAAAAGACATACCCATACAAATACAAGAAGCACATAGAACACCAAATAAACAAGATCAGAAAAGAAATTCCCCATGCAATATCATAATCAAAATGTTAGATGCTCAAAACAAAGACAGAATACTGAAAGCCACAAGAGAAAAACAGCAAGTTACATATAAAGGAAAACCCATCAGAATTACAGCTCTCTTATCAATGTAAATGATGAAAGCCAGAACAAAGTATTCCCAGCACTAAATGACTTCAGATGCCAACCCAGGTTATTCTATCCAGCAAAAATGTCAATTATAATCAAAGGAGGAAGGAAAATATTCCATGAAATAAACAAGATGAAAGAATACATGTCTAGAAAACCAACCCTACAGAAAATAATTGAAGCGATTCAGAGGACAGAGTAAAGGAACAGCTATCCCCCAGCAGCAAGAGAGTATAATTACTAAAAATATTAACCCAGAAATACAAACATGGACCAAAAATGCAAACATAAAACAAATGGAAGGGAAACAATATACATCTCTCAATATTAACCCTAAATTGGTCTGAACTCCCCAATCAAGGTACAGAGACTGGGAGAATGGATTAAGAAACTGAATCCATCTTTCTGTTGTCTACGAGAAACACATCTCACCTTCGAGGACAGACAACAACTTAAGGTCAAAGGATGGAAAAAATTATTCCAAGCAAATGGTACCAAAAATCAAGCAGGGATTGTTAATTTAATATCAGACAAAATAGGTTTCAATGTAATCAGAAGACATGAAAAGGGTCAGTACATCCTTATCAAAATATCAGTCAACCATGAAGACTTCACAATCATAAATATATATGCACCAAATTCTGATGCACTGAACTTCATAAACACAATCCTGAAGGCACAGATCAATCCCAGCACACTAATAGTGGGCAACAGTAGTAACTCACTGAGCCCATTAGACAGGTCAACTGGACAAAGAATAAACAGAAACATCTTCACCGAACAATTCAATACACCAAATGGACCTAACAGACTTCTACTGAATAGCCCACCCAAATATGAAAGAATATACTTTCTACTCAGCACCCCATGGAATATTCTCCAAAATCAACCATATACTGGGACACAGGATGAACCTCAGCATATACAAGAAGAAATTAAAATAATTCCATGCCTCTTATCAGATCACAGTGAGATAAAGTTTTATATGAACACCAGAGTGAGCCCTATTACTTACCAGAACACATGGAGACTAAACAACACACTGCTGATAATGATGGGGGTCACAGGAGAAAGAAAGAAAGAAAGAGAGAGAGAGAGAGAGAGAAAGAAAGAAAGAAAGAAAGAAAGAAAGAAAGAAAGAAAGAAAGAAAGAGAAAGAAAAGCATTCCTGGCTGTAAATGAAAAGGATGATACAACACAGAAAAACCTATGGGACACCCTAAAAGCAGTCCTGAGAGGGAAATTCATAGCCCTAAGTGCCTACATTAAGGAAACAAAAAGACCACAAATAAATGACTTAACAATTAAACTAAAAACACTAGAGGCAACAACAAATGAATCCTAAACCCAAAAGACAGTAAGAAATAACAAAATCAGAGCAGAAATTAATCAGATAAATAAAAACAAGGAAAACAATACAAAAAAAAAATCAATGAATCAAAGAGCTGGCTCTTTGAAATTGTAAATAAGATAGATAGATCTTTAACGCAGTTGACCAAAGAATGAAAGAATAACTCCAAATCAACAAAATTAGAGATGAAAAGGGAAACATCAAAACAGAAAAAAGATTCAGACAATCATAAGGGAATACTTCGAAAACCTATACTCTACTAAATTTGAAAACCTAAGGGAAATGGATGAATACCTGAAATCATGAAATCCACCAAAACTTTACCAGGAAGATATTGGCAGCTTAAATAGACCCATAATAAAGAGGAAATTGAAACTTTGATTTCCCAACTAAAAAGCCCAGGCCCAGATGGATTCACAACAGAATTCTATAAGACATTTAAAGAGGAATAGGTCTAAATTTAACTGAAAAATGATGTCCAAAATACACAAAACATCAATAAAAGAATTATATTAATAAAAGATTAAAAAGACCTACAAGCCTCCACTACAAATTATTCAAGAGGATAGAAATAGAAGGAAATCCTCCAAATTCCTTTTATGAAGCCAGCATCCCTCTAATACCAAAACCAGACAAAGATACAACCAAAGTAGAAAACTAAAGACACATTTCATTAATGATCATAAATGCAGAAATTCTCAATAAATTACTTGCAAACCACATACAGGCACACATCAAAATGATCATTCAACAAGAACAAGCTGGATTCATACCAGAGATTTAGGGATGATTCAACATACATAAATCAATAAACATCATAAAACACATAAACAGGATGAAAGAGAAACCACATGGTCACATCACAACAGACAACGAAAAGATCCAGACAACCACACAGGAATACTTCAAAAACCTATATTCTACTAAATTTGATAACCTAAGAGAAATGGATGAATATCCAAAACCCTGGGAATCACTAAAGCAAAACCAAGAAGAGATTGACAGCTTAAACAGACTCATAATATATGGAGAAATTGAAAATGTAATGAGACCTCCCTACTGAAAAAAGTCCAGGCCAAGATGGTTTCACAACAGAATTCTCTAAAACATTTAAAGAGGATTTACAGCCATTATTACTCAAAATGTTTAGAAGGATACAAGCAGAGGGAAATCTCCCAGATTCCTTCTATGAAGCCAGCATCACTCTAATACCAAAACAAGGTAAAGATACAACCAAAAAAGAAAACTATAGGCACACCTAATTAATGAACACAGATGCAAAAATTCTCAAGAAAATAATCTCCAACTGTATACAGACCCACATCAAAAAGATCATCCATCATGACCAAGCTGGATTCATACCAGAGATCCAGGGATGGTTCAACATAAAAAAATCAGTAAATATAAAAAAACACATAAATGGACTGAAAGACAAGAACCACATGATCATCTCAATTGATGCAGAAAAAGCTTTCAGCAATATCCAGCATCTCTTCATGCTTAAAGTCCTAAAAGAAATTGGACCGGAAGAATCATTCCTCAATATAATCAAAGCCATATATAAGAAACCCACAGCCAACATCATCCTAAATGGAGAAAAGTTAGAAGCATTCCCCTTAAAGGTAGGAAGTTGGCAAGGCAACCCCCCTGTCACCACTCCTCTCCAATATAGTGCTTGAAACATTTGCTAGGGCAATAAGAAAAGAAAAGGAAATTAAAGGAGTACAACTGGTAAAGAGGAAGTCAGTCAGTCTATCCCTTTTTGCAGAGGTTATGATAGTTTACCTAAAGGATGCTAAAAGCTCCACCAGAAAACTCCTAGAAATAATTAAGAATTTCAGTAATATGGTGGGTTACAAAATTAACCTAGAAAAATCAGTAGTTTTCTTTACACCAACAACAAGCACTTGAAGAAGGAATACAAGGAGACCTTCCCACTCACAATAGCCCCCAAATCCATAAAATACCTAGGAACAAACCTAACCAAAGACACCAAAGATCTCTACAATGAAAATTTTAAATCCCTGAAGAATGAGATTGGAGAAGACATCAGAAGATGGAAAGACCTCCCATCCTCATGGATTGGAAAAATTAATATAATAAAAATGTCCATTCTACCCAAATTAATATACAGATTTAATGCAACCCCAATTGTAATCCCCAAGACTTTCTTCACAGGCTTAGAAAAAAAAAATCCTTAAATTCATATGGAAAAACAAAAGACCCTGAAATAGCCAAAGCAACCCTGAATGAAAAGAGCAATACAGGGGGATAACTACCCCAGACTTCAAACTATACTACAGGGATATGGTCATAAATAAACAGCCTGGTACCTGCACAAAACAGACCTCTACACTAATGGAACAAAACTAAAGATCCAAACTTAACTACATACAATTTCAGCCACCTCATATTTGACAAGAGGGCCAAAAAGACTCAATGGAGAAAAGACAGCATCTTCAGCAAATGGTGTTGGAAAACTGGATCACTACTTGTAGAAGAATAAAATTAAATCCCTACCTCTCACCCTGTACAAAAATCAACTCCAAATGCATGAAGGAAAGACCCCAGTGTGGAGCACAATGGCTGTATTGATGTTTGTTTGAACTTGCCAAGGAGGAGCCTTCAAACACTTCCTTAAGCAAAACATGACATCTTTCAGCCTAATTAAAAAAAAGAAATCATAAGCTGAAGATGCTAAAACCTGTGACATCATAATCTTGATATATGTGTGGCATGCATATATGCATATTCTGGAGTGATACAAATTGGAAGGAACAACAACAACAAAAAAGACTGGGTCAAAGAACTGACTGAAGCACTGAACCTCTGCTTGAAACAGTAAACTTCTGCATCCAAAATTTTTAAAAAAGACAGAAAAAGATGAAAGACATGTATGGCAGTGATGGGGTCCACCCAGTCAGCCAGGTCAAGATGGCGCTGAGGGGAGGTAGAGGAGGAGGGACCCGGGTTGTTTGCCAAAACCTCTGGTTGGGGAAAGATAAGGACAAGCGGTATGAGTTACAATTGTCAGCCATGTATGCCAATCTGCCTGAGAGGGTCAGAGGGGCTGCAAGAACATTGGTAATTTGCTTTAATGCCTAAATGCCTTTTGTGGCTGTTTTGTATATAAGTCACTGCCCTGCTTGCAATAAAGTGAGAACCTGCTTGATTGGACTCCCTGCTGCGTCTGAGTGTCTCAGGGAACTGAGGAGGCTGGGGAATGGGTGAGTGGGACACTTACCTTTCCTCAGGCCAGTTGGTTCCAGGACAGGACCCTACTAAGACCTGACATGGCAGAATGCATGATGCATGAGCTCTGGTGGGGTGGGGGGCAAGTAAGGTGGAATGGGTCTAACTGATTGAGAAATGTTGGAAGAAATGCACAAAACGTCAATAAAAAAAATTGGCTTAAAAACATCATCTGAATAATGTGGAAAAAGCCTTTGACAAAATTCAACATGCCTTCATGTTTAAATACCTGGAGGGAATTGTTCTGGAGGTAACATCCCTCAACATAATTAAAACCATGTAAGACAAACCCACAGCCAACATTATCTTAAATGGAGAAAAACTAAAATTGTTCCCCTTAAATCAGTGCAAGTCTGCCCCCCTATCCCCACTCTTTTTCAGTATAGTGTTTGAAATGCTCACAAGAGCAAAAAGACAAGAAAAGTAAATTAGAGGAGTACTAATTGGAAATGAGGAGGTCAAACTATCCCTTTATGCAGATGACATGACAATTTACCTATGAGATGTTAAAAACTCCACCAGAAACTTCCTAGAAACCACCAATCAGTTCAGTAAAGTGGAGAGATACAAAATTATCCTAGAAAAATCAATGAAAACAATTGGAGAAGGAATACAAGGAGACCTTCCCCCCCACTCAATAAATATATATATAAAAACATAAAAATAAATAAATGTCGACTAAAGAATAGAACTTTGAAGATAAGTTAAGGAGACAAATTAGGCCTGCCCCTGCAGTACACTTACAAGCTGCCTTTGATAAGAGGAGAACTTAAGAATGGAAACAGGGAAAAACCTCTTTTGCAACAGATGAGATATGGGTTATGGATCCAAACTTAAATTTTAATTCAAGGCCCATATGCCAAAGGCTTGTTCCCCAGCTGACAATGCTACTGTGAGTTGGTGGGACAGGGGCAGTCCTAAGTGATCACTAGTAAAGAAGTTAAGTCATTAGAGAAAGGAAAAGGGACACTGGCTCCCCTACCCATTCCTCCGCCTTGATGCCCTGTCATCATGATGTAAGCAGATTTCTTAAGCCATGTTATTCTGGCATGATGTATTGACTTGCCATGAGCAGTAAAGTGGCAGACTCATGTAAGGATGTGCTGAGATCCCTGAAGCCATGAATTTTGATAGAATGATAAGAAAAAAAATTAAAAGCTTTCTTTTATATTATTATTATTGCCATTATTCATACAACTTGTTTATACTAAAAATTAACCATTCTTCAAAGGTTTTGAGCTAAGTTGTAGAAAAACAGTAAATTGTTCTTTTTGAACAAGATGTAAGTATTACTACTTAGACATTTGGGGAACATATAAAATTAGAATATGGTTTATAAAAATGTATGCATTTGCCAACACCATTTTCCTACGATGCTCTTTTTCCTTCATTAAGTCTTCTTGGCCTCTTTGTCAAATATGAGGTGGCTGGAATTGTATGTGCTCAAGTTTGGAGCTCCATTTCTGTTCCACTGATCTATGGGTCTGTTTTTGTGCCAATACCAGGCTTTTTAAAAAAAATAAATATAGAATTGTAATATAGTTTGAAGACTGGTATAGTAATCCCCCCCATCCCCCCGTGCATTGCTTTTTTCCCCTCAGGGTTGCTTTGGCTCTTTGGGGTCTTCTGTTTTCATTGTGAAATTTAGGAAGCTTTATTTTCCCTAGGACTGTGAAGAAACTCATGACAATTTTAATTGGGAATGCATTGAATCTGTATATTACTTTGAGCAGGATGGTCATTTTTACTATATTAATTCTTTCCATCCATGAGCACTAGAAGTCTCTCCCTCTTCTGGTATATTGAATCTCCTTCTTTAGGCATGTAAAAATTTCATTGTAGAGCTTTTTAGTGTCTTTGTTCAGGTTTGTTCTTAGATATTTTATTGGGGGGGGCATATTATGAATGGGAAAGTCTCCTTGTAGTCCTTCTCCAGTTGCTCGTTACTGGTATAAAGAACTGCTACTGATTTTCTAGGTTAATTTTGTATCCCGCCTCTTTACTGAAACTCTCCATCATTTCTAGAACTTTTCTGGTGGATTTTCTGGCATTCTTTATGTAAACTATCATATCATCTGCAAAAAGGGATAGTTTGAGCCCCTCTTTTCCAATTAGTATGCCATTAATTTCCTTCTCTTATCTTATTGCTCTTATGCACATTTCAAGCACTATATTGAAAAGGAGTAGGGCTATGGGACAGCCTTGCTGGGCTCATGACTTTACAGGGAATGCTTCTAAATTTTTCCCATTTAGCATAATGTTGGTTGTGGGTTTGTTGTATATGGCTTTAATTATGGATCACCACTTGTAGAATAATAAAATTAACCCCCTACCTCTCACCCTGTACAAAAAATCAACCCCAAATGGATCAAAGACCTCCATGTGAAAAGCAAAGCTCTGAAAATGATAGAGGAAAATATTGGCAGTAACCTACAAAATATAGGCAAAAGAAAAGACTTTCTAACTCAGACAGCAGTTGCGCAAGAAATAAGGTCAACAATTGACAATTAAGAGCTTCTGTACAGCGAAAGAAAAAAAAATCAAAGAAGGGAAGAGAAAACCCACAGAGTGGGAGGAAACCTTCACCAGTGATAAATGTGATAGAACATTAACATCCAGAGAACATAAACTACTCAAAAAACAAAGGAGTAGGAAAACAAATGGCCCACTCAGAAGATGGAGTAAAGAGCTGAACAGAGACTTCACAAATGAAAAAGATGGCTGAGAAACATCTTAAAAAGTGTTCAATATCGCTAAAAATTAAGGAAATGCCAATTAAAACCACTTTAAGATTTCATCTTACTCCGGTAAGATTGGCTATGATCAAGGAAACAAAGGATACCAAATGCTGGAGAGGCTGTGGGGAAAGGAGAACACTCATCCACTGCTGGTGTGAATGCAAACTCATACAACCCCTATGGAAATCATATGTAGAACACTTAAAGTCTCAAGATGATTTATTATTATTGTTGTTGTTGTTTAGTTTGGTTCTTATTTTGTTGTTGTTGTTATTGTCATTTTGTCTTGTTTCTGTTTTCCTGTGAAAATAAAAAATAAATAAATAATAATAATATCTCAAAATGAGCTTACCACCTGACTTAGGCATGCCACTCTTGGGTATATTCCACAAGACCCATCTTATGGCAGAAATGCATGCACGTCTATGTTTATTGCAACTCTCTTCACAGTAGTGAAGAGGTAGAAGCAATCCAAGTGTCTCTCAACCAAGGAGTGGATAAAGAAAATGTGGTACATCTACACAATGGAATTCTATGCAGTGGTAAAGAAAGATGACAAGGTAAAAGAAATTTACAGGCAAATAGATAGATGTAGAAACCATTATCCTAAGTGAAGTAAAACTGTCCCAGAAAGAAAACGATGTATGGTGTCCCTCATTTGTGGATTCTAGCACCAAATCTCTGTTTATAAGGCAAACTGAGTATTTACTTTTTTTAAGTAAATATACTTGATGTTACTCATCAACTTGCTTTGTAATGTAGGAATGTAAAATAATATTTTTTCTTTACCTGAATGCAACTCTACTGTCAAAATTTGAATTCATGAACATGTTTTGGAACTGACCTATATTTTATTTTCAGATGTCACAACTTCAATATATGCGTGCCATGTCTGTAGACAATTTTTAGAGTGATACACATGAAGGAAAAACAACAACAACAGCAAAAAAAAAAAAAAAAAACTAGGAGAAAAAAAAAAAAAAAAAAAAAAAAAAAAAAAAAAAAAAAAAAAAAAAAAAAAAAAAAAAAAAAAAAAAAAAAAAGACTTGGTGAAGGAACTGACTGAAACAGTAAACTTCTGCCCCAAACAGTAAACTTCTGCACCCAAAAATTTAAAAAAGACATAGAAAAAGGTGAAAGACACCACATTGCATAATGTATGAGCTCTGGCAGGGTGTGGAGCAAAGAAGGGGAAATGGGTCTAAAAATTATTAAGAAATCTTGTATGAAAGACACAAGTTCTCAATAAAATGTATGCATTTATGTCAAGTATTTTAACGAATTCCCATTATGTTTTTTTCAATTTCATACGTCACTTGTCATTCCAATTTGAATGCCTTCCCCTCTTCCTTGCCCCTCCCCCCACTCCAGTTTATGCATTCAGCCATACATGTTTTGCATCTTTCTCTCAGTGTTTCAAAGGATTTTTTTTCTGCAGAGGCTTGTTGTTTTGAGCAGAACTTAACTGTACCATTCATTTCTTTGACCCAGTCCTTATGTTACTGTTGTTCCCTCCCCTTTTTATTACTCCAAATTATGCCCATATAAACAACACGTATGTATCAAAATTATGACCTCTGGGAATAAACCGTATGTTATTTCCTAAATGTATTTTGGTGTTCACACTTTCCTTTTAATTTTATATTACTCTAGAATATGAATACATATATTCCACCCATGTATGTATTCATATGTCTGAATATAAGTGGTAGGTCAATACTGGAGCCCATTAAGAGATTCACATTATAACAGCACAGTTGCTTTCAGATACAAATAAATACCATAATAAAGTTGCTCAGTTTGCCTGCCAACTGAGGATTTGGTGTTAGCATCCACAAATGAGGGAAACCATTTGTATTTTTATTTTCTGGGACTGTATTACTTCACTTAGCATAATGGCTTCAAGTTCCAACCATTTACCTGCAAAGATCATGATGTCATCTTTCTTTACTGCTGCATAGAACCCCATTGTGTAGATGTACCACATTTTTGTTATCCAGTAATCAGTTGAGGGGCATTTGGGTTGGTTCCAGCTCTGTGCTATTGTGAAGAGAGCTGCAATAAACATAGATGTGCATGTATCATTGCAGTAGGATGGGTCTTGTGGGTACATACCCGGAAGTGGTATGGCTGAGTTCGGTAGTAGGCTCATTTTGAGTCTTTTTTCTTATTTTATTTATTTTTATTTTTATTTTTATTTTTTTAATTTAATTTTTATTGATGGTTTGTGCATTTTGAGTCTTTTAAGGGTTCTCCACACTGCTTTCCACAGTGATGGTATGAGTTTTCATTCCCACCAGCACTGGATTTCCCTACAACCTCTCCAGTATTTGGTGTCTTTTGTTTTCTTGATCTTGGCCAGTCTTATTGGAGTGAGATGATACCTTAGAGTGGTTTTAATTTGTATTTCCCTAATTATTAACGATGTTGAACACTTTTTAAAATGTATCTCAGCCATATTTACTTCCTTACTGGTGAAGTCTCTGTTCAGCTTTTTACTCCCTCTTTTGAGTAAGTCATTTGTTTTCTTCTTTGTTTTTTTTTAATTTTATTTATTTTTGTATGTGTATGAATGTACTGTCTGCATGTGGGTTTGTGCACCCATGTTATGCAATGCCGCGGAGGTCAGAAGAGGGTCTCAGATTCCCCTGGAACTGGAGTTCTCCTTGAATTGGAGTTACAGACGGTTCTTAGCCGCCATGTGGGTGCTGGGGATCGAACCCAGGTCCTCTGCAAGAGCAGTCAGTTCTCTTAACCACTAGGCTATCTCTCCAGCCTTTCTTTCTTTTTTAAGTAGTCTATACATTCTGGATGTTAATGCTCTGTCAGATGTATCAGTGGTCAAGGTTTTCTCCCATTCTGTGGATTTTCTTTTCACTTCCTTGATTGTTTCTTTAGCTATACAGAATCAGCTGTTGTCCTTATTCCCTGTGCAGCTGCTGTTTGATTTAGAACGTCTTTTCCCAGGCCTGTATCTTGTAGGCTGCTGACAACTTTTTCTTCTATCACCTTCAGGGTTTTAGGTTTCAGATTGAAATCTTTGATCCACTTGGGGTTTACTTTTGTACAGGGTGAGAGGTAGGGGCTTAATTTTGTTCCTCTACAAATGGTGATCCAGTTTTGCCAACACCATTTGCTGAAGATGCTATCTCTCCTCCATTGAGCTTTTGGGGGTTCTTTGTTGAATATGAGGTGGCTGACCTTATATGAGTTCAAGTTTGGATCTTCAATTTAGTTCCATTGGTCAATGGGTATGTTTTTTGTGCCAGTACCAGGCTATCTTTATGTAATATAGCTTGAAGTCTGGTAAAACAATCCACCTGTACTGCACTTTTCACTCAGGGTTGCTTTAGCTATTTGGGATATTTTGTTTTTCCATAGGAATTTAAGGATTTTTTTTTCCCAAGTCTGTGAAAAAGCTCATAAGGAGTTTGATTGGGATTGCATTGAATCTGTATATTAATTTGGGTAGAATGGACATTTTTACTATATTAATTTTTCCAATCCATGAGCATGTGAAGTATTTCCATTATAATGCTTTTAATAGAATGAAAACAAATAGTAATTCTTCCTCATTCTCAATTATTAAATAAAATAGTGTTTAAATCTAAAATCGGGTAATCCATGCACCCAAAAATAAAAGTTCCCTTCTTCTATTTCTGCTCCATTAAAACCAAGACTTTTTCAGGTCATGTGTGGTGCACACATTTAATCTCAACACTCGGGAGGCAGAGTTAGGTGGATCTCTGAGAATTCAAGGCCAGCCTTGTCTACATAGCAAGCTCCAAGCCAGCTGGTACTAAAGGGAAACCCTGTCTCAAAAAGATTTAAAAAAATGAGAATAGGGGCTGGAGAGATGGCTTAGCGGTTAAGAGTGCTGACCGCTCTTGCAGAGGACCCGGGTTCGATCCCCAGCACCCACGTAGTAGCCAAGAACCATCTGTAACTCCAATTCCAGAACTCCAGTTCCAGGGAAATCCCAGGCCCTCTTCTGACCTCTGCAGCATTGTACGACAGGGGTGCACAAACCTACATGCAGACAGTACATTCATACACATAAATAAATAAAATAAAACAAAATAAAATATTTTTTAAATGAGAGTATTATGACAGGCATGGTGGTACATGCCTTTAATCCTAGCACTTGGGAGGCAGAGGCAGGCGAATCTTTGTGAGTTCAAGGCCAGCCTGGTCTACAGAGTGAGTTCCAGGACAGCTGGTACTAAAGGGAGACCCTGTCTTGAAAAA
>VZQC01007054.1:451499-478655 GCA_009823505.1 Rhizomys pruinosus | reverse complement strand
AGAGAGAATATTAAAAAGGAGACCAAGGCAAACAAAAAGAGAGAAAATGATGCAGAGATATCTCAAACAAGTCATTAGCCATTGTTTTATGAGTACAAGAGTAAGGCTATGAAGTCAGTTCCAAGAGGACTTGGTGGATGAAGGTTCATATAGTCCAACATGGACTGTGTTTTAAAAAATATCTTGTGGTGAGATAACGAGTTATATGTAAACATAGGAAAGCTATCAAGGACAATCAAACCCTCATCACTTCTGATTTCTAAATTCCTACAGGTTAAGCATTATTTCACAGCTTTTCAAGTCTAGTTAGGTATCAACTACTGAATACAGATATTTAAACTGAATACAAGAAATTTAAATTACCCCAGGGTTCTTGGTAAACCTTGTCAAGCAAGATATCAACAACCATGCTGCCTGTTGTCTTTAAACTTTATCTCTGAGTTTCAAATAGGTGTCAGTGCATGAAGTATAGCACTAATCGACTGTTTAAAAGTTTTTAAATTATTTGAGTTTAAACATTCTTTAAAATAGATGAACAATTCATTGAGAATTTTATACAATACAGTCTCTATAGGGAATTTAAGGAAATAAAATAATAAAAGCCATGAAGTTTGGGGGGAGAAGAGGAGGGAAGTTAAAAAGATTAAAATTTTAAATATTATTCAACATACCTTTAAACTGTGGAAAATAGGGAATATCAGTTGACAAAACATTTTGGGGGAAGAAGGTCCCCATTTTATAAGTTTCAGAGTCTTACCATTATTAATTTAATATATGCTTTTATAATAATGTCTACATTTACTAATGTTAAACTTGAAATTTATAGTTTTTCTCCAGTCTACTAACCCTTTAAGCCCTAATTTAATCTGAGCCTACCCTTATAGCATACCAACTGTAAATAATAAAGTCTGGATCATTAAAGAAGCAAAGACCCTGTCATACTTAACAGAAGAAAATGTAATTCATGGATTAACATACCATCCAAACATCTGTGTCTATGCCAAAGTAACCTACCATAACAATTAGTACTGTTTAAATACCTATATGTCTAATTGCGTGTGCTTCATTAGTAGGATCGAAAGGCTATATATTATAGTGTTTAAATACCTATCTATCTAAGTGCATGTGCTTCATTAGTAGGATCGAAAGGTTATGCCTGGACAAGCTGGCAGCCCATGAAGGAAAACAGCCAGAATTGACTAGAGACCAAGACAACAGCTCCAGAGAAAGTAGACTGTTTTGCTTCTCATCCACCTGTGCCCCTTTTCTAAGCCTAGGGAACAATCTGTGGAAGAGGGGTTTTGTAGATTGTAAGGGCTGCGATTGGGGTGAATGGTGAAACTCTAACAATATAGACTGGACACTCATTTGATCAACTTGATTGAACATACAAGCCCCCCCTGATGGATGGTGGGACCCATAAGCTGTGTGGGTTTGGGCACAACTGCTCGCAAATTGGTTTTACATGAAGGATGCTTGTACTCACAAATTATCACTTATTGTTAAAAAACTGAAAACAAAACAAAACAAAAAAACAGAGAAAGATGCAGAAAGTTACAGCAGAATGCATGATCTGGGATGGGTAGGAGTGGGGTGGGGGGAAGGGAAGGGGATATACGCCTGAACTGAATTGGAAAATGATGTATGAAATACAGAAAGCATCAATAAAAATAAAAAAATAAATAAAAAAGAAGGTCTTTGAAAATAATGTTCAGTTCAAAGAAAAATAGAAATTAATCTTAAACTGTGGGGTTTATTGAAATGAATAGACTCAGTTTTGGGGGTTTTTATGATTTCTAAGTGTATATTTTTAAGAGAGTGATTTAAACCCAAGTAGATATAGATTGTCTAGCAATAATTTTGCTAGGGGTATATCCTCTCCAAGAAAAGGTGTGTCTCCAAATCCTAGCCCCTTTAACAATCATGTGTCATTTATAGCATTGTTCGAAATGGAGAAACACATGGGAAGGCGCCATCCTACATGCAAGGATCCAATGCAAGACTAGAATGTAAGAATTAAATAGCCCGTTGCTTTCTTTACATATCACACATATTGACAGTCACCTCGTACTTTGTCACATTAACACTGGTGTACAAATATAATAATTGAATCTAACTCCTTATCAGAAATAAAAGAATCATGACAAAAATGAAGAGCACTAAGAAAATATAGAAAAAAATCTTACCAACCTATTCTTCTAGCTCTAGCAGAGACATCCTTCAAAGGTTAGGGTGAAATAAAGAATTTTTTAGTAAACAAAATAATTCCTGATTGAAAAGTCTGTACTTCAATCTTCAGGAACAAGGAAGATAATTTAGGTCAAATTGCCAAGTCTCGCATAAAGAAAAGAATAATTTCAAAGACATTTAAGTAAAGGCTTTATTCTTTTCTTTGATCAGTAAAACAGATAATTATTATGCAAAGAATAAATAGTAGTAAGATAGTGAATTGCTATAGGAAAAATAAAAATAAAACTGTGGATCTCAATGTTGTACAAAAGGGGATGAAGGAATAGGAAAAGTTCACGCATGTCCTGTGTCACCTGTCAGCTGGTAAAAGGCCACATGAGCATATATTAATAAAAAAATAAATCTTGGAAACTCAAAATCAACCTTTTACTTAATTAAAACAGAGTGATGACAGAATAAGAGAAAATAATAAGAGAGTCATGTGACATGCTTCTCTAAAATGAGAGAGGAGAAATGAAAGAAAAGGTGAGATGTATGGAGTAGTTTACCTACTAGACATGAATGCCAGTGATTACTGAAATGATCAATTAAAAGAAAGATTACTATACTGATTAAAACTCTCACTGTGTGTAATCTCTAGAAAACCATGTTAACACTAAAGATCAGGACAGGTTGACAAAATAATTTAGAAAGCAATTCTCTACTATTCTAATCAAAAGGAGTCTGGAAAGGAAATGGTCATTTCAGAGAAACTGAATGTTAAGAGAAGGAAAATAATCATGTAAAGAGAAGAAATATGAGATCAATGTCTCAAAAAGATGGATCATTAGAAAATATGCATGCAGCTAACAAAAGAGCACCAAAACGTTTGATGAAAAAAACTGGTGGAACTACAAAAGTCAGTAGACTAGGCCACTATCACATAGACTTGAGGATCCTTCTATTAGTGATTGATAGAGCTAGCTGTCAGAAAAATCAATGTTGAGTGGAATTAAAAAGCACTGTCAATCTCCTGCATCTAAAACATAGAATGCTCTGTCCCAAGCCAGCATAGTTCACACTCATCTCAAGACTCTATGGGAGATGCATTGCAATACACCATATTCTGGACCTCGAAATTAATTGTGATAAATAAAGGAAACTAGATTGTACAAAGTATGTTCTCAGCACATGTGAAATTAAACCAAAAGAATAATTGAAAGCTAGAAAAGTTCTATATATTTGTAAAGTAAACCATCATTTGTAAATAACAGATTGTCTAGTGAGGAAAGTGGGAGACATAACAGCAAACATTTTAACTGAAATATTAAAATGAAATATAATATGCAAAAGTTTGTGGGTTGCAGAGAAATACAACCATAGGGAGAAATATAATGCAAAATGTATTGATAATGATTTAAGTTTCCATCTTGAATATGTTTTAAAAATAAAAAATCTCAAGCAATCAGAAGAAAGTTAATAATGAAAATCACAGCAGAAATCATTGGAGTTGAAAACATGAAAATATTACAGAAAAATCCACAGAATTTAAAGACATTTTCTTTTTTTTTTTAATTTTTTATTAATTTTTATTTATTTCTGTATGTGTATGAGTGTACTGTCTGCATGCAAGTTTGTGCACCTGTGTCGTGCAATGCCGCGGAGGTCAGAAGAGGGTCTCAGATTCCCCTGGAACTGGAGTTCTCCTGGAATTGGAGTTTCAGACGGTTCTCAGCCGCCATGTGGGTGCTGGGGATCGAACCCGGGTCCTCTGTAAGAGCGGTCGGCGCTCTTAACCGCTAGGCCATCTCTCCAGCCCTAAAGACATTTTCAAAGTAAAATTGTTTCAGCCATGTCATCAATCTAGGGGATGGATTCCTTTTCTCTGCCAATTGCAGAATTAAAAGGCAGGAAATCTTCAGATCAGCAGAGAGCAATAAGCATACAAACTCTTATTGAAAGCTAGTCACAGACATACACATAAAGAATCACACATGCATACATGGACTCCTGCAGAATTCCCCACAACCAAACAGAGGAATTCAGATACAGAGACTCTAACAGCCACGGGGCAATCTGGGTTTTAAGTGGTTTCCTTTCCCTTAATCTTGGATTGGACAACTTAAACATAGAAGAAAATGCTGATAGGTTCATGGCTTTCAATGAAGAGGTGTCCAGGTTTTGCATCAGTTCTTATTTGCACAGCTTAGGACTAGTAGCCACAAAAGAGAAACTACTAAGCAGAGGGGAAGCTGAGGGCTTTGTGTGAAGTCCAAAAGAAGACTATTATCCCATCATTGTTACTCCTCAGCCACCCTATTTGTTTAATAAGGATTTAGTTCCTAATAGAAGTAAAATTGTTGACTCTTTTACCAGATTACATATAAGGAAAAGATAAAATCACAAATATCAGCAATGAAAACCCAGCACACACATCTATTTGAGTTGCCACAGCAAAGCAGTATAAGCTGATGGGCTTCAACAACAGAAAAGTAGTGCTCAGGGTTTGGAAGTTAAAACTTCAAGATTGGTGCTAATTTGGTTGACACTGAGAGGGAATCTCCTCTTACATATGGCAAACTTGGACCTTCCTAGGATATCTCTTTGTATATGTGGAAAGAGAATTCTCTCTTCAGCTTTTTATAAGGCCACCAAGTCTACTCAACTAAGAATTCGAATCACTATAGCTTATTTTAACCTAAAATGCCTCCTAAAAGCCCTGTCTTCAAATGTAGCAGATCTGGGAGTTAAAGCCTTCCTTAAATTCAGTCAGAAGAAGATACAGGTCAGTCCACAGCAGGAGTCATCAGCAATGACTCAAAAGATGTTAAACTGATAATAAAAACTTTGGATTTGACAGGGTAGATGACATGGATCAATTCCTGATAAAATACATCCAATACTCACTGGAGAAATGAATTATTTGCATAAAGCTCTGAATATTAAGGGTGTTAGCTAATGCTAAGAATTCAATATTGGTTCATTAGTCATGACGAGTATGCCATAAGGCCTTGATAATAGGAAAATCCAGGGTATTGATTAGGGGAATTTTGTGTATTGACTAAGGTATTGATTGTGGTGTCGCCGCTGAGATTTGTGGCAGGGCTCACTTAATCCTAGGACGACCCATGTGGAAAGCTGCACAGGAAAGCACACCATGTGTAGGCAGATTGAGGTTCAAATGCAGAGAGAGATTTTATTCCAACATGTATGCTTAAATATCTATCATGAATCAATTTGTCACTACACCCCACCCCATGGGTGTGGCCACGGAGGTACCATTGGCTTAGAATCCAACCCATCTAACTAAGCTTTCCCACAATTGATAATAGGAGAAAGCTGATGAATTGTTTAAGGGAAGGCTAAGCATTGGCTTTATCACCTTTCTGGAAACATAAAACTGTTCTACAGTGAAAGCATTCAAGAAAAAGGTTTGAGCTATGAGTGACTGTGAATGTAGGCATTTTATTTTGCTTGCTCATTTATACCTGTTATTTTTATTATATCTATGCTAAACAGCTTATTGTTTTAAATTTTAATTTTAAACTTGCCTGGGCTAAAAAATGCTGTTATCTGGAGAGACACCATCATTTCCAGGTAGGTCTGTGTGCTTCCAGGTGAGACACATCTGTGAAAGTAGATGGGAAAAGGTCGCCTTGTGCATGGACAGCATGCAATTTCTTGACTCAAAGAGAATAAAAGGCAGAAAGTCAGTGGGTTTTCCCTCTTCACTTGGTCTGATAATTCTACTCTGAGACACCAGGGCTCCTTCCAGCTGGTTAGGCCTTCTGATTTGAACTGATGACAACACTGGCCTTGCCAAGTTTCCAGCCTGCTCCCAACAGCACTGTGAGCCATTCCCGTAGTGAATGAATTCCCTTGGAACAACCCTAAATGATACAAACCATCAGAGTATGAGGTCTGAATTATATCTAGTGCAGGATTCAAAATATACATCCATTGATTGAATCAATAAATGCATAGGTAACTTTTTTCTGATACTGTACTGAAGTTTGGAGGCATAAGGAATAGGAAATCAAAACCATTAAAGGATAATTATGGCAAGACCTTAGGCATAATTAGAGTATTGGTACCTCTTGGTTTTGTCCATTGTATCTGGTCTATCAAAAGACATTTTGAACAAAAACAACACTCACCACACAAACACACACACAATTTTTAGTGCTAATGACTTTGGGAATATCATCAAACATTTAGTTTAGATGTAGGGAGTAAAGTTTTAAAAGATTGCTAGAAGGCCAAATGTCCTCTTTTCTACAGTTGTTTTGGGCAGTGGAAGCTGATTTTCCTTTAAAGAATAATGAAAGTAATCTGTCTCCTTGCTTCATACTGAACCACAATTCCCTTCTCTTCCAACAACAAAATAGAACAGAATTAATAAGATACTGTTTACCCATTATAGATTTATATTTACCTAGATGTGATATTTTTAATTTGTAGAAAAGGATAGAGAAAATAGTGCATAACTGGTGTATCGAGGCCTCTTTTTTTCATAAATGTGAGGCATAGGAGTCATTAGTTAGAGGCACAGGAAAGGACTTTCTAGATCAGACATCAGACACTCAGGAACTAAGGCCAACAATAGACAAATTGGATCTTCTTAAAGTATAAATCTTTTGTACAGCAGAGGAAACAATTGATTGAGTGAAGAGGAAACCCATAGAGTGGGAGAAATTCTTCACCAGCTATTCATCTGACAGAAGATTAATATCCAGAATATACAAAACAAAACAAAAGAAGCAAGTAAAAAATGAAACAAAGAAAAAAATGGGCTATTAATATAAACAGAAATCTCTCAAAAGAAGAAATAATAATGAGTACTAAACATCTTAAATAGCATTTATCATGCTTAATAATTATGGAAATGCAAATCAAAACTAATTTAAGATTTCATCTAACCACAATCAGAATAGCTATGATCAAGAGAACAAATGACGCCAAACGCTGGGATTGTTGTAGAGAAAGGGTACCATTCACTGCTGGTGGATTGTAAACTGGTGAAACTACTTTGGAAATCAGCATGGAGAACTTATAAAACAAGTCTACCATGTGATCTGCTTATACTACTCCTTGGCATATACCCAAAGGACTCAACACACTGCTGCAAAGTTGCTTGCCTGCTCATGTTTGTTTCTGGTCCTTTGAAAATAGCTAAGAAATGGAAACAATCTAAATATCCCTCAACTAACAAATGGATTATGAAAATGTGGTACATTTTTATACAATAGAGTTCTACTCAGCAGTAAAAAAATTAAATCATTAAATTTGCAGATAACTGCACGGAACTAGAAACTGGTATACTAAGTGAAGATGTAACATAGGAAAAATAAGTGTCATATGCTCGCTACATTTATGGATCTTAGCTCCCAGTTCTTATATGTAACTGTATATTCTGAGGAAACTGCAAGATCAGGAAAACAGAAACATGGATGGAGGAAAAGACGAAGAAGGGGAGATAGGAAACAGACGTCGCCAACCAAGAGGAAGTAGGGAAAATGGGCGTATTTAACTGGAAAGGAAAGAGGAAGCATTACACAAGGAACCACGTGGGTAAATGGGAAGGAGCTCTAGAGATTAGGCATAATAGAGAGAAATGGAGAAAATGAGAGCACTGTAATGGGGAGAGAGGAAAGATGGTTACACAGGGGGGAGAGAGAGAGAGAGAGAGAGAGAGAGAGAGAGAGAGAGAGAGAGAGTAAATCATGCTTAGGTGGTATGAAAAACCAGAGGGTAATGTATTCATTCAAAAGCCTACTGAAAAACACACATACACTATCTGTATATGAGTCCGCATGCATAGCTGAAGGCTATATAACAAGGAACACTGTGCCAGACAGGAGAAACCTCCTTTTGAATTTTTGGTCAGTGTAGTCTAAGAGACTCTAAAATAACACAGGCTGTTGCTACAGCCATTGATTTCCTCTCAGAAGTTGAAAGTAAGATGAATTCTGAGGACAGGAACCTACTTTGCACATAGAGCTCACCTCGGAGTAATGGATCTGGAACTGACCCGGAAGTCTCCCCTCTGAACTAGCTTTCAGAGTTTTGAAGGACACTATACAAGCTGCTAAGAGAAAAAAATCAGTCAGATTCAAAGCCTAGTACACAATGACCAGCACAGCAAACTAACTCTTTTGGTACAGTAGTGACAGTTTTATCTTGGGGGTAATCAACAGATATTAATTGAACTTAAAGCCTGCTCAGTAGGAGGGAAGTCACCTGTGGTACTGTAAACATGGCTAAATGCACATGACTGGAGAGGCCATAGATCTCAGAAAAAGAAAACTATGTCCCATTCTTAGACAATTATAGTCTTATCTTGTATGTTAAATATGTATCCTGATATTTACTGAAAATCATATCACCTACCACTCAACAAAGAAGCTTCTTTTCACAATAAATGGAAACTATTACAAAATTTGACAACTGGTCACATACAGAGAATCTGTGTCTGTGAGATGCCCAGCCTTAAGTTACACATCTACAATGGAACCTTTACAATTAAGGCCCATAGAACATAGCAGAACAGGGGATAAAGAGAATATTACAGCATCTCTCAAGTCACCATCAAAGCTTTCTCATGCAACAGAGGATGATTCACACAGGAAATCACAAATGCCCAAAATGTAGAGAATTCTAGACTGCAGATTTGAATCCTTGGATAGGACTCCTATGTTAAATCCCTGTCACCCAGAGCTCAGGGTCCATTGTGGAGGACTGGGCAGAAAGACTGAAAGAGCCAGGAGTGGGGACTAAAGGGAGACACTGTTTCAAAAGTACCAAAAAAGAATGAAAATATCATAAAAATAATTTATGTGAAAATGGAGTCCGATTTGTTTTCCAAAGGAGATGCCAAGGCTGAAGCTCTCTACAGAAGAGAAAATAAATTTCACCAGAAAATTATCATAATTCTTCAAAGGCCATAAATAAGATTTTAAAGGGAAAATATTTACAACTATGACAAAGGACTGCTGTCTAATGTACAGTTCTGCATCCCTTTACAGGGCTGCTTGCTGAGAAGCCATCCTTGGGCACTTTCATCATTGTGAGACTAGCATTCAAGGAGATAAATGGAGAGGGTGTGAGGTAGTCACTCTAGCAGGCACCTTGATGCAATCAGGACATGTGAGCACAAGATGGATTTGACTGCTGCCGGTGTGACACAGGGCTTCAGAAAAAGTTCAGTCCGAAACCACGGTGAAGGGAATAGTAACACAGTTATCGTCACCCAGTGTCATGTGAATACATGACGGTTTGTCATATGCTTTATTATACCTGGCAACATAGCAGACTTTTACAACAGCAGCAGCACAGACATGTGAATAATTACTTATACTAAAATGATTTTACAACCACAGCAACACTAAGCAAGAGGAAATTCTCAGCTCCATTATAATTTCGAAGGCTCAGTGTTGGGTGCATGGACTGTAACTGACTTAAATGCGATGCGACTTTAGTCATGACTGGGAAATACTGGAAGACCATGTGAACAAATGAAGTTTCAGTGAAATGTGAGTGAAGGAAAGAAAGAGTTGTTTAGAACTAATGGATAAATATCAGTATGTAGTGAGGTCATGTTTGTTTCATAAATAATGGAGTTAGTGTTAACTTAAACATGAGATGAGATAGCATCTTGTGCTAAGAAATCCTGTAAAGAACAAGAAATTGTTGGCAAGGACCAAAATAAATGATCATCACCATTCATTGTATAAAAGATAACTTGAAACTGGGCATGGTGGTGCACACCTTTAATCCTAGCACTTGGGAGGCAGAGGGAGGTGGATCTCTGTGAGTTCAAGGCAAGCCTGGTCTACAGAGTGAGCTCCAGGCCAGCTAGGACTAAAGGGAGACCCTGTCTTAAAAATACCAGAAAAAAAAAAAAAGAAAGATAACTTGACAATATATTGCAAAGCCTCTGAAACTGGCCAAGCACCAACAATTGCATAACTAAGTTTTTAGTTATGCAGAAAGGAATCACACAGATAAATAAAATTGTGCTAAAATTTCTCAGCACTGTTACACACAGTAACATTTTTTAAGGATTTCCCTTTCCAATAATAAATCTTCATTTTTAAAAGTAGATGTTCATAAACTCTGTGCTGCATGTGCATACTGAAATAAAAGGAAAAACACATTTGCTGGTGTGAAACTCAGCAGCTTAGAAGTCCATTTCTTCAGCTGTAGTTGCTGCCTTCCTGTTACGGTGCATGACGTCATTTAGAAGCTTTTCTTTCCACATTTCTGTCCAGCAGTTTTAACCTACATTGTCACCTCTGTTAATATGCAACTTTGTACTGTCAGTCATCTGTGAACCTCCTCACAACTGCTCAACTATAATGTTAACCTCCTGGCTGCCAAGTCCGGCCTCCTTTATCCTCCCAGGAGTGACTGGCCTTGTCTCTCCAGGAATAGCCCTCTCTTCAGTCCAAACGTTACATTTCCTCACTGTTCTAAAGCCAAGCACCCTTTGTGCATGCCGCCAGTCACTTTTCTGGTTGCTGTTGAGTCCTTATTCATTTTCTGAATTTCATTCTCAAATTACCTCAAGGAAAATGTCAAGAAAAATATTCTCCTATTTGTGATAAACTAGAAACAGTTTTTATGTGGCATTTCTGCCTAAAGTTTGCTTGGAGAAGTATCAACTGTTCGCTCACATTTTCTTTCACTGAGCATCTTGTATGTAGCTCTGCTATTTTCTGGCATTGAGTTTTTCTCTGGGGAAATCTGAAAGCAACCCAGTACTTTCCACCTCAAAATTCTCTTTAATTAATGTAGACTTTCTTTTTTTCATTTAAATTCCATAAGTTTGCAAAGTTATGTCTGGCTGTGTTCACGTAACCTTTCACTGTGGTTATACCTTTTTAAGACTCTGTGTGTGTGCGTGTGCGTGTGTGTGTGTGTGTGTGTGTGTGCAGGTATCCATGGAGGGTGTGTGTGTGTGTCTGTGTGCAGGTATCCTTGGAGGGTGTGTGTGTATGTTTGTGTGTATATGTCTGTGTATATGTGTGTGTGTGTGCAGGTATCCTTGTAGTGTGTGTGTATGTGTGTGCAGGTATCCATGGAGGGTGTGTGTCTGTGTGTGTGTACAGGTATCCATGAAGAGAGTGTGTGTGTGTGTGTGTGTGCAGGTATCCATGGAGTGTGTGTGTGCAGGTATCCATGAAGGGTGTGTGTTTGTGTGCGTGTGCAGGTATCCATGGAGGGTGTGTGTGTGTGTGCATGTGCAGGTATTCATGGAGGGTGTGTGTGTGTATGTGTGTGTGTGTATATGTGTGTGTGCAGGTATCCATGGAGTGTGTGTGTATGTGTGTGTGTGTGTGTGTGTGTGCAGGTATCCATGGAGGGTATGTGTGTGTGTATGCAGGTATCCATGTAGGGTGTGTGTATATGTGTGTGTGTGTGTGTGTGTGTGTGTGCAGGTATCCATGGAGGTGTGTGTATGTGTGTGTGCAGGTGTTCATGGAGGTTGTGTGTGTATGTGTGTGTGTATAGGTATCCATGGAGTGTGTTTGTGTGTGTGTGTGTGTGCAGGTGTCGAAGGAGGTTGTGTGTGTGTGTGTGTGTCTGCAGGTATCCATGGAGGATGCGTGTGTGTGTGTGTGTGTGTGTGTGTGTGTGTGTGTGTGTGCAGGTATCCATGGAGGTGTGTGTATGTGTGTGTGCAGGTGTTCATGGAGGTTGTGTGTGTATGTGTGTGTGTATAGGTATCCATGGAGTGTGTTTGTGTGTGTGTGTGTGTGTGCAGGTGTCGAAGGAGGTTGTGTGTGTGTGTGTGTGTCTGCAGGTATCCATGGAGGATGCGTGTGTGTGTGTGTGTGTGTGTGTGTGTGTGTGTGCAGGTACCCATGGAGGGTTGTCAGGTTCCCTGGACCTGAACTTGCAGGTACTCTGGGCACTCCATGTGGGTGGATGGCAGGATCTGAAGTTGCAGTTCCCTCTGTGCACTCCATGTGGATGGATGGCAGGATCTGAAGTTGCAGTTCCCTCTGTGCACTCCATGTGGATGGATGGCAGGATCTGAAGGTTCTGCTACAGTAGCAGTACTCACTCTTTTATATTAATATTATTTTTATTTTATGAGTGTATTCCCTGCATGTATGTAAGTGCACTTGTGTCATGCAATGCCCACAGACAGCAGAAGAGCATGTCAAATGCTCTGGAATTGGAGTTAGCCCCCATAACCCTTCTGGGAACTGAACCTGGGTCCTCTGCAAGTACTGCCAGTGTTCTTAACCATTGAGCCATCGCTCCAGCCCCAGTACTCATTCTTAAATGCTGGGCTAGCTCTAGCCACATAATTGTCATTTTTGATTTTTAATATATAATCATATTTAAGCTAAAGACAAAACATTTAAAATATTTAAATTGCTGCATTATTTTAATGCTATCTTTTTATTTTTGTCCGTATTCTGTGCAGTCTAGAAAACCTTCATCCCTTTCTTAACTTGATCTTTTTATGTACTTTTATTATCTAGGTCTCTCAAAAGATATATTATTGTTCTTGACTTCTTGAAAATGGGACTGGAGAGATGGCTCAGCAGTTAAGAGCGCTGACTGCTCTTGCAGTGGACCCAGGCTTGATTCCCAGCACCCACGTGGTGGTTAAGAATTGTCTTTAACTCCAGTTCCAGGGGAATCCAATGCCCTCTTCTGACCTCCGTGATATTGCACGACATGGGTGCACCAACCTACATGCAGACAGTACACTCATACACATAATAAATAAATAAATAAATAAATAAATAAATAAATAAATAAAAATTTAAAGAAAATATTCCTCTTATCCTTAAATTCGCTTTATTCATTATTTATAGGCATCCTTCATAGAGGCAGTTACTTTTATAAAAACAGGTTAGGGAATTCATGTTACTACAGGTGGCCCTAATTCTCATTTGTCTTTTATTTGATGTGCATGCATGTGCACATGGATGAGTCTGTGTGTGAAGCTCAGAGGTAAAACCCAGGTGCTGTTCCTCAGGACCTGGATCTCATGTAATCTCTTATCTTGGTGGTCATGGAGGCTCAGGGATCCTTCTGCCTCCACATCCCAGGTCCTAGGACTACATTTGTGTTCTCCCACACCCAACCTTTGCATGTGTTCAGGGGACATTTTTAGTTGTTTAAGCCTCACCTCCAAGTTGATCTTCCCTTCTCTTCTACCACAGGAAAAAAACGTTAAAAAAAAAAAAAATCCCCGATGACTTTTGCTATTAACTTGCTTGTATTTGTACAGTGAGTGGATGGACCTTTCCAGACCAGAGTAAAGCCTTGACTCTCCAGCAATGTAATTTTTAGGAGGGTTTCCTAAAGTCTTCTCCCTAGTGGGGAGTGCTCTGTGTTTCCTCTCTTCTGGTCTCCACAAGGCCTTTTGCCCAACTTGAGCACTCCCATGCCTCTGTAATCTATGTATCAAAAAGTCTCAAAAACTGATTGTTGACCCTGGAAGAATTTAAATATAATTTTGAAAAGATGAACTGTGGGGTTCAACTCAAAAGAAAGTGGTGACTTATAAAAAGGATCTTTCATGACAATTTCACAGTCACTTTCTGTTTAACAGGATTTATCTATGAGTTATTTAAATTTGAATGTACTGAATTTAATGCAGAAGAAGTACAGTCAGCAAATTAAAATTTGAATGCTCTAAAGTTTTAAATATAGGGGCTGGAGAGATAGCCTAGCGGTTGAGAGCACCGACTGCTCTTGCAGAGGACCCGGGTTTGATCCCCAGCACCCACATGGCGGCTAAGAACCGTCTGTAACTCCAATTCCAGGAGAACTCCAGTTCCAGGGGAATCTGAGACCCTCTTCTGACCTCCGCGGCATTGCATGACACGGGTGCACAAACCTGCATGCAGACAGTACATTCATACACATACAAAAATAAATAAAAAAATTAAAAAAATAAATAAATAAAGTTTTAAATATGGACTGCTAATCATAATTAGCCTAGATAAAAGAGGTCTTAACTGTAAGAAGTTAAGATATTTCAGCAGACAGAGAGGTGGGGCATAAACCTATTGGGGGATTCTTTAGTTATTTTGAAGTCAATTTTCCTTCAAAACTTTCACCATACATGTTTATCTAATAATCATCTAGTTGTTAGAATTCCAAATATTGTTTTCTCATAACTCTTCCAAAAACTTTTAATAACAGTTCATAGTTAATAGTTTGTAGTCATGATTTGTCTAACAGGTAGGATATGTTCTTTTTAGACATGAAAATATGAACAAAATAATACAAGATTTCCAATAAAGAATTCATTATATTTCTGCCTTTCTGAGATTGACACCAAAAGTGTGATAGTCATACATAACTGATTTGATTATATGTAATAATCACCATACTATTTCATATGAAACAAACTGAGGTGCTCTTGTTTAAAAGAAATAACTCCATCACCAAACCTAAGGATGGGCTGAACACTCTAAAGTGAACTTGCATCAGTTATCTGCACTTGCGTCAGTTATCAGCCTCTGTGTTAACCACTCTCCATTGACAAAGAGCAGACTCTCTGATGAGGACTGAGAGCTGCATGAATCTATAGGTATAAAGATTAGAAGTTAGAAGGCAGTTTGCTCTTATGTACATTTAGCTAAGTAAAGTAAAACATTGTCCATTTGGGCCTATGGCCTCATGGCTATTGGTTCGTGGCCAGATTTATAGTAATAGGCATGAAGTTTCTCCTGTAGAGCAGGTCTTTAGTATCATCAGAGAGTGCTTGGTTCCCACCATGACATTCAAGCCACTATTGCTCCAAGGGGCATGTATAGCTTGGCTGGCCTTTATTGTGTCTTATAGGCATCACAAACTGTTGATGACTTTTCTCCTAAGAAGTCTAGATACCATCCTCTGTTACTATGAAGGCTAACCCACAAGGCGGAAGCTTCCAGCTTGCCTGATGCATGTTCTGTAATCAAGTATTGTGGGAAAAGTTAGTTAAGATGGGTAGCATTCTAAACCAATGGGACCTCCCTGGCCACACCCATGGGGTGGGGTGCAGTGACAAAAAGGTTTAGGATTTGGCCTTGAGACATGAGTCATGCTTGATATATAACCAGACACTTTGGAATAAAAACTCTCTCTGCATATGGACCTTAACATGCGTCCACGTGGTGTGCTTTCCTGTGCGTGTCTCCCACATGGATTGTCCTGGGATTAAATGCCCCCCCCCAAATCTCGGTGGACCCCATACAATGTATGTGATGTCTTCAGCAAAAAGGTCTGTCTGATTATCAGGTTCTTGTGTGCAACCAACTTCTAAAATTCATCTAATCTCTGAAATGTTGAGGGGACATCCTGAAAGAGAGGACATGAAGATTGTAAGAGCCAGACTTTGGGGAAAACTGTTATACAACAGTCTTTAGAAGATGACACAGCTGACACACACACATGAACTCACAGCAGCTGAGGAACTGCACTAGGTTGGACTAGACAAGATTTCATCATGACAGCGGGAAGGGCTCATGAGCTCTACCTCATCCCTTAGGGACTGTTGTCAGTTTAATTGTGGCTAGGGGAAGGGAGATCCCCTTCTTTGGTGTTCTGGCCACTGATAAACTGCCCTTACTCTAGTAAATGACCTCCCACTCATGTTCAGACAGGCAAGGCCAGGTAAACCCAGAGGGTCACATACACACAAGCAGGTAGGATGGTAGGAAGGGGCCTTCTGAGGAAAATGGGTTTCCGTAGGAAGGAGTAAGACAGAGTAATAGACAGTGAGAAGGACTAAAATGTATTGTAAATGTATGAAGACCAAAACTGCAAAATGAACAGGTAAGTAAGAGAGACTATTGCCTGCATAAGACCTGGTCACTACGGTTTTTGTCTCTCATTTGATGATTTCTGGAGTGTATGACATAAACAAGAAAATGCTTTTAGAAACCATAAGTAAATTTGTGATACAAGTCTTTTCTCAAATGAATTAGGGCCTTTAGTGGCCTTCTATGGCATATTTATGTTACTGTTTAAGCGGGTATATGTTTTGACAATGTTCTGTGTAGTTATTATGGCTGGAACCTTCAAAATGACCATATAATATAAAGTATTGCATTTATTAAAATAAACAAATGCAAAAAAATTTACCAAGATTAGAGAAATATATAATAATAATAATAATAATAAATGGAAGAAAACAAAAAAGTTAAATGAAAGGTGAATTATTAAACTACAGAGAATATTCCATTTCCATATATACATATTTATATGCAAAGAAAAATATAATACATATTAATAGAAATAGAGTAAGTACTGATGATACATCGGTTATTTCTAGAATACATGAGTACTTATAGCTTAGAAGTACAAATAGTTGTGTGCTTTCAAAGAAAACTTTTTATAACAGATACATTATAATTTCAAACATAATGTAATTAATATAGCTTAATGTATTTAAGGTTGAAAGAAAGGAAATTTGTTCCTGTATTAAATCTCATTCTTAATAAAAGTTAATATATTTTAATATTATCAAAAGTTTCTACTCAGTAACGTATGGAAGATTTGTATCTTTCAAGTGTCTAATTTAACTCTCAGTATCAAATGGCTCCCATTCTCTGAATTATCCAGCTATAATTACTGTGATCAGATTCTGAACATTAAAAGCTATTAAAGCTGCAGTGTAACTTCCTCTCCTGACATTTAAACAGATCCTTCCCTTTCAGCTTATCTCTGAGGTGTGGGGTCCACCTTGTCTGGAGAACTAATCAGATTCTAACTGAAAATACTTCTGTTAATTAGTATGTTCAAAGTCATATGAAACACAAAGTGACTGACTCATACTATGACAAACTGTCACCTTTTAAACCTACTTCCTTGTGCCCATGAAGTCTTGCTCTAATATTTTCGTAATTTCTATGACCGAAAATACTTTGTAAAATTCTTTTTTATTTTAATCTTTGAGTGTTTGGCTTGTGTGTATGGAAGTGCAACCTTGCATACAATTTTCGCAGGGGCCAGAGGAAGCCCCACAGTCCCTAGAGCTGGAGTTGCAGATGCTAGTTAGCCTCTGTGTGAGTACTGGATAATGAGCTTGGGTCCTCTGCAAGGGCAGCCAGTGCTCTTAACCATTGAGCCATCTCTCCATCCTGATTGTTTAATTTTTAAAAGATCAATTATTTACGATCTATAATTATCAGTGGATTCTGTGGAAGCTACAAAAATAAGTAAGGCATATAAGTTATTTTCACAAGCAAATAATTAAGGAGAAGCATTAAAGGAACTCAATCATGAAGCATCAGTGTGATGAGAACTGTCATAGAGGAAAGAGCCTGTGGGGGCTGGAGAGATGGCCTAGTGGTTAAGAGCACCAAGCGCTCTTACAGAGGACTCGGGTTCGATCCCCAGCACTAACATGGTGGCCGAGAACCATCTGAAACCCCAATTCCAGAACTCCAGTTCCAGGGAAATCCGACACCCTCTTCTGACCTCCGTGGCATTGCACGACACGGGTGCACAAACTTGCATGCAGACAGTGTGTTCATACACATACAGAAATAAATAAAATTAATAAAAAAATTTAAAAAAAAGAAGAAAGAGCCTGTGACATGCATTCCCAAGGTGAGAGCACAAGGGGTTGTTTTTGAATGTGTCATGGCGTGTGGACTTCATTAATAGCCAAAATGCCTCACAGAAAGGAGACGCTTCTCCTAAGATTACCAATATGTCTGTGCTAGGTAACCTGCACTCGGTCTGCGGCCAGCAATCCTTTAGCAAAAGCCTCTTAACAACCGGTGAGTTCAAGGCCATCCTCATCACTAGCAAACAAAGCAGACCTGCTCCTCTAAAGTCCAGAGCTTTGGGCATGAGGGATGTATGTTTGGAGCTGCAAAGGTAAAGGTGGCCAGTACTTTTGAACATTTGAAGAACAGCATCCCTTTACATTTTCTTTGTTGAACAGAGGACACCTTTGTTCTGATGATGATATTTCTGACTCCCACTTCCTCAGTGAAGCAGGGAGACCTGAAGCTGATGAGTATTTGGCAAATGTATCCAAATTCATTGACTAATGAGATCTTAGTATTTGTCTTTTACTTTCCTCAATATTGAGCTCCATTGAAGGATAGGTGCATTTATAAGAGCTCTGTATATGTCTCCTCTCTCCACTGGCATCTGTTGGTATAACATAACCGGAGCAACTAAATAAATTCCAACAAAAATGGAAAAATCTGTTTCAGAAAACAGCTGACTCTAGAAAAGCTAAGCCTGAAAGAAATGCATTTATTCTGAAAAGCATCTATTAATCAGGACTCTTGTCTATTTGATTGAATGCTGTTTCAGTAAAAAGCAACAGAAATCCATTTAAACTAACTTATGTGTAAAAGTGAATTTATTATAAGAATGAGGAAGTATGCTGTGGGGTGCAGGAAGGCATACGGCCAGTCATGCCAGGACAGTGAGAGGCGTGGGAAAGCCTGGCACCCAAGCGGGACTTCTAAAACTGAGTCTCATTGTGTCTCTTCCCAGAATCTCTTTCTCTTGACTTCAGGGTTCAAGGTCAGTCTGTTCTCTTGGCACATTGGATGTGAGGGATACAGGATGGAAGTGACACATAAATTGACAGTCTTGGTCATGGACTTTGCTTTTCTTCCATTCAGAGTGATATTAGACGTTGACATGGTGGCCTAATCTCACCCAGCACAGAATCAATCAGGTGTCCACCTTCTTGCTTTTAAGTGTCCAGTTGTTTTATAGGTTCATGTCTTGAAGCTCAGCTGCACTTGTGGGGAGTTCCCATTAAGTCTTCCCATTATGAATAACTAGGCTTGGCATTTCTACCATAATGTTGCAGGAAAGTTGTCTTCCTGAGAAGGCAGGATGAGTGCTTGCAGGAATGTTTACTATCCTGCAGACCAAGTGGTTAACCTAGGACAGCCTCAGATCCATGTCACTCCAAAGTACTTTCCATTGCCAGATTCAGAGACAAAGTACATGCACTGACATTTGTTTTTCACTGATGAGTATGTTGGATTTGATAGTTTGAGGAAAATTTTTCTCAGCACCTATGAGAGCACTATGAAGGCGACTCATGTAAGGAGTGGAGGTCTTGGACACACACTGGCTGGAATCCTGCTAAGAACAAAGCTGCCCTACAACCCCTGCTCAGCTCCACGCATCTCCTACACTGTTGCCAGCCAACAATTAAGGATGGCAAGAGGGGAAGGAAGCTGGGAGTCTGTTCCTACAGGAGGTATGAGTCTATTATTAGGCTTCTTCTACCATCACCTAAAACACCCTGGAAAAGGTGGTTTTTTTTTTTTAATTTAATTTTTATTGATGCTTTGTGCATTTCGTACATCATTTTCCAATTCAGATCAGGCATATTTCCCTTTCCCTTCCCCCCCACCCCCACCCCATCCCAGATCATGTATTCTTCCATAACTGTCCTGTATCTTTCAGGTTTTTTTTTTCCATTTTTTAGCTATAAGTGATAATCCATGAGTACAAGCATCCTTCGTGCAAAACCAATCTGCAGACTGTTGTGCCCAAATCCCCAGTCCCACCATCCAGTGGGGGGTGACAGGTTGTTTGTTCAATCAAGTTGATCAAATGAGTGTCCAGACTACATCGCTGCAGTTTCACCATTCACCCCAATCGCAGCCTTTACATTCTACCATGCCCCCTCTTCCGCAGATTGCTCCCTAGGCTTAGAAAAGGGGCACAGGTGGATGAGAAGTAAAACAGTCCACTCTCTCTGGAGCTGTTGACTTGGACTCTGGTCAATTCTGGCTGTTTCCTTTCATGGGCTGACAGTTTGTTCAGGAGTAACCTTTCAATCCTACTAATGAAGCACAAGCAATTAGATATATAGGTATTTAAGCAGCACTAATAGTTATGGTAGGTTACTTTGGCATAGACACATATGTTTGGATGGTATATTAATCCATGAATTACATTTTTACCCCCTGTTAGATATGACAGGGTCTTACTGTGGCTTATAACATCTCCTAACCTGTAGAGGATGTAAGCTTGTGGCATCAGCCATGGGTTATTCCTCCAAGGAGCGAGCCAATAGCCAATTAGATTTGGGATATACAGGCACATGGCTGCCTCTGCTGCACAGTATTTCCAGGCAGGTGAGTTGTGAAACTTGTTCCACCTAGAACTCTCATCCTTTCTAGTTTGAGTGTCAAACCTGTATGAGCCCGAGTGCACGTCTTCATGACTCCCGTCATGCATGTCTGGGTTTGTCTTAGTGTGTGCTTATCTAGGCACCTGATAGTGTAATGGAAAAGGTAACTCTGTTTTATTCTAGCTGACTTTTGTTTTATACTCTATTTTTTTCCTTGGTGTTCTAACTGCAGTCATCCAGGCAGAATGACCATGAAAGGATGAAGCTGCATTTAAGGGGATACATTATTAATATAATACCTGGAAACTTACAACTAGCCAGGCAGAGGCTCTTTTCATCCAGTTATACTTGCATCTTCGGGAAGTTCATTGTTTCTGCAATTCTAACTATTTTTCCTAATAGAAACCTAGAACCATTTTGCTGACTGAAAACCTCCTAGTTAACTGATCTGCTTCTGGTCATGTGTAACTATGGTGATGTGCTGTAACTATAGTTATTGGCTTTGCCCCTGACATGGTGAAATTGTGGTTTTAAGCTTTATAAACCCCACTGTGGCTTCCCTTGGGGTTGAGAGTTCTTTGGGGGCATTAGCCCCCTCTCAACCACCACCTAGTACAGGACTCTGAATTTGAACATCAATATGTGGCTTTCCTCTATGCCTTTCAATTGCATTAGAATAGCATGAAAACATTAAAAGAATCTTTAAAAAGGAAAGATTAAAGCTATGATAATATTAAAGTAGATACAGTTGAAAAGGGACTTAAAATCAATTTATTTACATTTTATTTGTTGGACGTTATAAGAATTTTCATTGCTTTCATTTGACTTTTAGTATAGCTTATTTTCCCTCTTTTAAGAAAACACTTTCATAGAACATATACTATACATATTACAGAATAAAATGCAAGAATTAAAATCTACAAAAATAAAATTAACCTTTTAACTCACCATAATGTTTTTATATACTTTCAAATCTTTAAATTATGCCTTTGAGATTTTATAAGTTAAATGAAACCAAATGATCTATTAGGAACATTTCCTTTTCACAAACAATTAATTTTTATTTAATCATTTTTCCTTTTGTTTTTATCTTTAAGATAGTGACTTGTTTCATATCCCAGGCAGGCATCAGTTACAAGCTCCTAGGCTTAGCCTTAGACATCCTTTGTTCTTTTAAAATTTCATTCTTTATAAAAATAATTATAATTATAATTATATAATTATAAATTATAATTATATAATTATAAAATATAATGTTTTAATTGTTTCATTTTTATTGTTTGACAGTTTCCTACATTTCTACAATAAATTTTAGTAATTTTCACCCCTATCCCCATTCCTATCCTCCTCCCTCTCTGGCTGGCATGATTACCATGCCAGAATTACACTGAGCCTGTGCAGAGGAACGTCAAATAGTGATAATGGAATTACGAGTCCTTCATTATCTAGCTAGCAAGCTGGTGGTCAGAGGGAGGCTCATGCCCAAGAGAACTTTAGGCCATGAGGAGAAGCAGAGCAGAGTTTATAAAGCTTAAAACCACAATTACATTATGAGGGCAGTAAAGCCAATAAGCACAGTTACATCAGATTACCATAGTTACAGCGGACCAGGGGCAGATCAGTTAACAAAGAGATTTTCAGTTAAGAAAATTTTAGGTTAGGACAAAACAAGTTTCTGGGAATTATAGAAAGAATGGGATCAATAGAGATGCAGATATAGCTGGGATGGAGGGCCTGTTATCTGGACCTGCTGCCTGGTATTGTCAAAGCAATATATTTCCTAAAACCACCTGCATGTTCTGTGATGTTCTGCCTGGCTGGCTGCAGTGGGAATGGCTGGGCAAAAACACAGGGTAAAGCAAATGGCAACTAGATCAAAATGGAGTTTTTCCCATTTCAGCACCTTTCCAATAAGTCTCCCTAGTATTGTACTTCTGTGTCTTGTCTTTACATGTGGCCCACTGAGTTCAATTAGAATTGCTTGGGTTAGAAGAGTAAGTCGCCGGGCGTGGTGGCGCATGCCTTTAATCCTAGCACTCAGGAGGCAGAGGCAGGTGGATCTTTGTGAGTTCAAGGCCAGCCTGGTCTACAGAGTGAGTTCCAGGATAGCTGGTCGCCGGGCATGGTGGTGCATGCCTTTAATCCTAGCACTCAGGAGGCAGAGGCAGGTGGATCTTTGTGAGTTCAAGGCCAGCCTGGTCTACAGAGTGAGTTCCAGGACAGCTGGTCACCGGGCGTGGTGGCGCATGCCTTTAATCCTAGCACTTGGGAGGCAGAGGCAGGCGGATCTTTGTGAGTTCAAGGCCAGCCCGGTCCGACGAGTGATTCCAGACAGCTTTGCTGGGCTACAGGGAGCCCTGTCGCGAAAAGAACAAAAAAAAAAAAAAAAAAAAAAAAGAAGAGTAAGTCATCTGTGTTTAGGGTGGTGAAGAAAGCGGCACTCCCCAGTCAACAAGCATCAATGGCCATGATCTTTGTAGAAGGACCTTATGGTCCTTGTGTCAGTCACTTTTCTGTTGCTATGATAAAGCACCAGAACCAAGTTGATTTATAGAAGAGTTTCTTTTAGCATGTGGTGACAAAGAGATAAGATTCCATAATTGTGGAGAGGCACTATGGTGGAGGTGGCCAGGGCAGTAAGCTGAGGCCTCGCATCCTCAACCACTCCCAGGATGCTAGGAGAGCAACTAGAAATGGGAAGAGGCCATCAGCTTGCAAAGTCCTCAGTTCCCTGCTGCACACAGCAAGTCTGCAGCTCCTAGGGGGTCACGACTCCCCACAAACAGTGCCACCATGTGGGGACCATACACCAAATGTTCGAATACTGGGGCCTATGGGGGACAACTCTCATTCAAACCATCACAGCTCTTCCCTCCCTTATCTGGGGTGAAATGCTGACAAGCCCAGTCTGTTCAGGTCTTGTATAGGTGTCTGGCTGCAGTGTGTTTGCGAATACAAGGCCAGGTCATGTCCAGAAAGCATCTTTTGTTGCACATTTTCAAGAATAATTCTGTTATACAAAATAATGAATTTCGCACTGACATTCTGATTCTTTCATGTCCTGGCCCTGGGTCTTATTCATCTTCCACGTCCTCTCCCGTCTTTCTTCCAGGTCCCTTTGATCCCCTTCATATTCCAAAATAGTTCCATCTCTTCTTTCAACTCCTGTATTTTATGTCTAGATTCTACACATGGGATAAAACATGAGGAATTTGTCTTTCTTTGTTGCTCTCAAGATGAAGAGCTCTAGTTTCATCCATTTTTAAGCATATGACATAATTTCATTCTATAGCACAAAAATGCTCCACTGTGTAAACATACTAGATTTTCAGGATTCATTTATTTATCAAATGAACACAGGATGATTCTATAACTTCACATTATTAATACCACTTTCAAGTGTCATTATTTACATCATTTTTTTGAGGCAGGGTCTCCCTGTAGCCCCATTTGGCCTAGAAAGCTATCCTGCCTGACCTGGATCTCACAGAGACCCAGCTGTCTCTCTCTCTCTCTCTCCTGATTGCTGAGATTAAATACATGTACCACCATGTGTGACTGCTCCTATATTTTAATTTAGGATATTCAAATTCTTTTTTCTTATATCCCTGTTTTCATGCCTTGTTACTATTCTGGATAAAAATTCAAGTGTGGGGGAAGACAATGTAAAGATATTTTTACTAGAATAAGAATGTCCAGTGTTCTGGTGATGATGTAATAGGAGGAGTAACAACCTGGTGTCAATAAGTGTGCTCACTGGGTGTCTGCCAATCAGGCCATTCTGATCATGATTTGATTACTATTCCCTTAACTTTATTGAGAAGGCTGTCAGAATTCTGAAGCAGCCAGGGGCCCAGTATCTTTACTTCCCATGTTAATTATTTCTGGGTGTTTTTCCCAATGCTATGCTGAAGTAATTCTTTGATCAAAACAAACTCACCTGACTTGCTGTGCAAGCAATTAAGATAGCTTGGACCCTGAGGACTGGAGTAATAAGGAGCGCAATGAGCTGGTGGAGCCAACTGGGAGCCCACACTGGAGGCATGCTCAGCCTGAACGTCTTTTACCTGACTAGGAACCACTCTGAGGGGAAGAGAAGAGGGGATTTTTAAACAGCATTCCTCTCCAAGAGGTAACACATGTTCCCTTGGAAGAAAGCCAAGCAGCAAATGCCCCTAGAGAGCACTGTGACTTGTAATTCCTTCAGCCCTGGGAAATTTCTAATCAACCCAATTTACTGGGCTTTTCATAGGTGATTGAAATTCCCTGGACTCCCTTTTGTGGGCAAAGAGGAGTCTATGCAAATTTTATTTTTATTTTATTTTTTCTGAGTCTATGCAAATTTTAATATACATATAAATATATTTACATATGTATATGTTTATATATAATTTTCTATATGCACATTATATTATTATGTAATACAATATAACAGATATATTGCATCTCATATAATCTATAAATGAATATATGAATTGAATATGTATGTAAACACACACACACACACACATATATATATATATATGTGTGTGTGTGTGTGTGTGTTTGTGTGTGTGTGTGTATGTGTATAAGTATCATGACCAATAACCTGAACATTGTATTTTTGTTTCCCTGGGTTGTATGATTTAATTTTTCCTCTATTGGAAGTTGCCATAGTGTCTGGGGCTGACTGATGGCTGAAATTCTTCTGTGGCATATACAACCTTAATTAATACTTGCAGGGCTACTTCTCCTGGAAATGGTGCCCTCATGTCAAGAGTATCCTCATTACTGCTGGAAAATGACAGCCCTGTTCTTGGGATAGTAACTCCTCATAATCAGGTAACACCAAGCCATGAAGTAGTCTCACACAATAAAAACCTTCAAATGTCAAAGGAATGCTAAATGATGAATGAATTATGTGTCTATGATCTTTAGGTCTCTCTCTCTCTCTCTCTCTCTCTCTCTCTCTCTCTCTCTCTCTCTCTCTCTGTCTCTCTCTCTCTCTCTCTGAAGAATGTGGCTCAGTTAGTTGAATTACCTCAACATTTTTTATAAGATGCTTTTTCCGTGAGTATCTTTCAGACTGTTTTCCAATCTTCTGAAGTTTTTTTTTTTTTTTTATGAGGACTTAAGGTGAAAAAGGGATTATCAAGGTGCCTATTACTATGTAGCATTCTTAAGTTACTGTTGTGTGCACCTATGAGTCTCCTGGTATCTCTGCCCATCTCTGAGGATGTGGAAAGCCAGGTGAGATGTATTCTGAGAAGTGGCATCGTACCTATGTACGGACCCTGAAGAAGCCATCATTTGTCAGGCCGCTTACTCAGTGTTGATATTCACTTTGATTGCAAGACATAGAAAAATCAGTCTCAAACTGACCAGAAAGCTTTCTCCATGCTGTCTAGTTTTCACAGTGCATGAAAGTGCTGTGCAGGCTGCTGCGGAGAAAAGACATCCATGAGCTCATCCAGCACGGAACACTGCATGCGAAATACAGACCTTTCAGGCAAGATGTGGCCACAAGTGCAGCAATGGCATGGCATTAGGGGAGTGACCCCCCACTTTATGGTTTGATTCCGGGTCTCCTCTACAGGTGGGTGTTCACGCCTGGTACTGTCAACCTGGTCAAAAGCACATGACTAGGGTCATGTAGGACCTAGAGGGATGCCTAGAGTTGATATTTCAGTAAATGGTGTTACTGTCAAACTGACTTAAATCCAAACAAATAGTGGTTGGTTATCTCCATAATACTCATGTCACTATTGAACTCATAGCTCATGGACCATGGCAGAAGAAAGACAGAAAATTTAAGAGCCAGAGGACAAGGACAATTACAATGAGGCATGTCTTCTGGACATGACAAGACCATTGTAGTCAGTAACTCGAGGCAGCTGTTTGCCTGCACAAGGCCAGGCCAAATCAGTCAACGTTCTAGCCTAGAATTAAAAGAGGTTCATGAACCCCATTCCTTACAGAAGAGCAATGGAATGTTGAAGGTCTCTGGAGGACAGAGGGTCAGTTCTCTTTAAGAGTGTGACCCTGGTATGTCAACCATGCTCCGTTGGATGTCCCCAGCCCCAGAAGTGTACGGTCAGCACAAACTGGAAATGGAGTTAAGAAGTGACAACAACAGAGCACAGGAAGTTGAGGGGTGAAGCAGAGGGGTGGATCATGGAGGATTTAAGGGGAGGACTTGGGACTGAATATAAGAAAGTACTAATATTTTAAGCTGGGTGTGGTGGGGCATGCCTTTAATCCCAGTAATCAGGAGGCAGAGGGAGGTGGGGCTCTATGAGATCTAAGCAAGCCTGGTCTACATAGTCAGTTCCAGGTTCAGGCCAGCTGTGGCTATAGAGAAACCTGGTCTCAAAAGAAAAAGAGAACAGAAAAATTACAAACCCCTGACCCCCCTAAATATTTTTAAAACTATTTGATTAGTATTCATAATAATCTTTTAACTTTATTTTTAATATTGGGTATTTTGACTATATTTACATGTATATCCTGTCATGTAATACCCATGGAGGCCAGAGGGGGGAACTGGATCCCATGGAACCAGAGTTATGGATATATCTTTGCTACAATGTGGGTGCTGGGAACCAAACTATTTTCCTCTGTGAGAGCAACCAGTGATGTTAACCACTGAAGCAGCTCTCCATCCCCCAGAATAATATGTAATATCATTTTCAATTAATAGATATGTGTGCTATGACTCAGAAATAACATGGTATAATGTCCTGATAATTTTTCTGATTTGTTTCTTTTTTTTTAATTTAATTTTTATTGATGCTTTGTGCATTTCGTACATCATTTTCCAATTCAGATCAGGCATATTTCCCTTTCCCTTCCCCCCCACCCCTACCCCATCCCAGATCATGTATTCTGCCATAACTGTCCTGTATCTTTCAGGTTTTTTTTTC
>VZQC01007054.1:407775-445105 GCA_009823505.1 Rhizomys pruinosus | reverse complement strand
TTTTTCTTTTGTGCCCCTCAGAATTTTGTCTTTGTTTTTTGGGATCCTAGCATTTTAACCTACTAAATATGAGCGAGGGGCTGTTTCTTTTCTGATCTTGTCTGTTTTGGGTCCTATGTGCTTCTGTATTGTATGGGTTTGTCTATTTTTTTAGTTCTGGGCGGAAGTTTTTCATCTATCTATTCTGTTGAAGATCTGGATGAATGCTATTCTCGTTGAGAGTTCTTCTCCTTCCTTCTATCTATGATACGGACATTTGACCTTTTCATGAGTGGTCCTCATACTTTCGCCGTTCGTTCCCACTTTGTGTGTATTTTAAATTTTTCATTAGTCCTTTTTATTTGAGCTTTTTTAATTGCTCGTGTTGTATCTTTCTAGATCTGATTATTCTTTGTTCTGCTTCCTCCATTCTACTTCTGAGGCTTTTTCCTTTCCTTTCTTCTGGATAGAGTATGTGTGTTCTAATTCCTTTTTTTTCATCCTCGTGTTTTCTTTTAGTATTTCCATTGTTGCTCCTTTTTGAGCCTACCTCAATGTTCTTCTTGGTGCTTCTCATCTCTCTTGGTGCTCTTACGATTCATGTGGTTGGCTTCCTTTTTTCATGTTTCTACTCGTCCTTTCTGGGGAGTTGTGTTTTTTTTCTCACCTCTATTCTTTCTGGAGCTTCATTTGCGTCTGTCCTTTAGTGTCTTGATTTCGTGAAGTTTAAGATATCTATTGTATGTCCTCTAGGTCCTTTTTGAGTTTTTCTACTTCCTCTGTCTTTAGTTTTCTATATTCTTTATTTTTTTTGTTCTCCCTTCTTAGTTCTTTCTGGAGTTTGTCAATCTGTTCCTTATTTCTTTCTGATGTTTGTCATGTGTATCCCTCTAGGTCCTTTTTATTGTTTTTCATTCTCTCTCTTTAAGCTCTCTGACATTCCTCCGTTATGTCCCTTTAATTTCTCTGCGTAGTCTGCAATTATTCCTCTAAGTCTAGATCCTTGGGTCTCCTCCAAGGGGTTTCCCATTCTGTAGCTGTCTCACTACAGGTTTGGTAGAGCTTTGGTGCAGGATATCCTGTGCCTTTCCCCATGTTGTCCTTCGTCGCTGTCCCCTGGCATGTGGGCATCCCTTTTGTGGTTTTTAGATCACATACATAGCTGGATGGGTTTTGCTTTCCTCCGTTCAGATTGACCTGTTTTTTTTTTTTTTTCTTTTTGTTTTTGTTCCCTTTCCTCCTCCTTGTTTATGGAGTATGGACTTGTCTGCTTTTCAATTTTGTTGTTATATTGGATATTGGAAGCCAAAGCACTCTTCTCTTCTTGTTCTGAAGGTTCTCCAGAAAAAAATAGGAGTCCACTTGGATTCTCACCGAAGGCGGGGGGAGGGGTTGGTGGGTGGTTATGCCTGATCTAGCCCGCGCCCCAGCAGCCTGCCCAAAGGTGCAGCCTCACTGGCAGCTGGACTCTCCAGACCCTCTGGGCCAGCACCCGGGCCCCGCCCTCAAGGCTCCAGACCCGGGAAGAACCCGGCTCCCAAGCTACTTGCCCAGGTGGCTTCTGGGTAACCCGCCCAAAGGCGCAGCCACACTGGCCGCCCGACTCTCTGGACCCTCTGGCCCAGCACCAGGGCCCCACCCTCAAGGCCCCAGACCCGGGAAAAACCCGGCTCCCGAGCTACTTGCCCAGGTGGCTTCTGATTTGTTTCTTTTGAAATAGTAGCTCAACTATCCTTCCAATTTAGATAAGAATTCACAACTAATATTTCCCAATTATGTTTTTAATATTTTTGAATATTTTTTCATAAAAGTAGTATGGTATGTTCAACATATGGTTTTTAGAAAAAAAATGATCAAGTTTCAAAATGTTTCTGAACTGGAACTATACTAAAGCAAGTATATTTCCTGGCCAATCAGTGTGTTTGATTCTATACTGTGAATCTAGATTTTGAGATCATTATATTATATCTTGTATGTAGTTTAGTGAACATGATGGCTTCCAGGATGTATGAATTTGGAAGATGAGGGCAGTCAGTAAGGGGTTTTAATAGAAATGGAGGAGAAATGATCTATGAGAGCTTTTGTAGATAAATATTATGTTCATAGTAGTAGTATATACTATTATACAAAATTAAACATTACTTTTCATGTACAAATTCCATTGCTATACATTATTTTTGTAATAATCCTTCCCTCTTCTGTGTTCAAGAAACTTGTGTAATGTGCACCAGTGGACAATGTCCACACAGTGATACTGTCACTGGGAATATCTTCAAGTCGGGAGGATTAAGCAAAGATGTATATAAGTTGTACTATTCCTGAGTTTATGAGTTCAGATGATGTAGTCAGACACTGATAAACTTGTGTGCAACTCACAACGAAATCATAAGTAGATGAAGCAAATTATAGAATTGAAGCATTCAAAAAATATAATTAAGATACCTTTCCTGGTTAGATAGCTAAAGGAAGTGAAGTCAGTATATAAAGAAAGACCTGCACAGTCATACTTAATGTGAAACTATTCAAGTAGCCTGTATTAGTCAGTTTTCTGTTGCTGTGATAAAACACCAGACCAAGGAACTTATAAAAGGAAGAGTTTATTTGAGCTTACGATTGGTGGTTCCAGGGAATTAGTCCATTGTGGCGGGAGGCGTGGCGGCTGGATCTGGAGCAGCAAACCCAGGGTCACATCTCGCAAAGAGCACAGGAAGCAGAGAGGAAGCAACTGTACACCATGAGGCTTGTTAAACTCACTAAGCCTGCCCCCAGTGACACACTTCCCCCAGCATGGCCACACCTTCTAAGACCTCCAAAAACAGCGCCACCAACTGGAGACAAATGTCTGAATACTTACAGCCTATGGGGGACACTCATGCAAACCACCACATTCCACTCCCTGGCCCCCATAGGCTCCTGACCATATAAAATGCAAAATGCATTTAGTCCAACCTTAAAAGTCCCCATAGTCTTTACCAGTTTCAATGCCATTCAAAAGTCCACAGTCCAAGGTCTCTTCTGAGACTCAGGCCAATCTCTTAACTGTAAGCTCCTGTAAAATCAAAAGGCAAATTACATACTCCCAATATACAGTGGAACCGAATACACATTCCCATTCCAAAAGGGAGGAATAGAGGCATAGTGAGGAAATACTGGACCAAAACAAGACCGAAAACCAGCAGGGCAAACGCCAAGTCCAGTAGCTCCACATGCAACCTCTGGGACTTGACTTCCAAAGGGCTTAGATGGCTCAGCTCTTCCAGCTTTGCTTGCAACATACATCTCTTTCTTAGGCCGGTACCACTCCCCGTATGCAGCTCTCCTTGGCAAATATCTCACAGGTCTGGCATCTCGAAAGTCTTCTTGGGGTCTCCGATGCCCACCAGGCTTCACATTCACAGCTTCACGCAATGGCCTATCAGGGCCTTCTTTATTCAGGGACACCCCTGCTGTACTCTGCCTGGCCTCTTTGGCTCTCTGAAACCGTGGAGGAAGAACTGATGACCCCTTCACTCTTGCGAACTTCATGCCTCTAAAGCCAGCACCACGTGAATGAAATTGCCGAATCTGGCTGCAAGTTCGGGACGGACCCTGGCCCATTTCAACCACATTTGTAACTTTTCTTTGCCCTGGGCTTGCTGGAGGATTAGCTGGGTGTGGTCTTGCCCTGAAGGTACTGATTCTTTTGTTTACTTGTAAATCTCGAGGCCCTTCCTTAATCACTTCAATCTCCTTATCAAAAGGAAACTCTCCTTCACAAGCCTTGGCCCCACCTTTAATCTTCCTAGTGCAGTTTTCAGATCCAACCTCTCCTTTACATGCCTTGGCCCCACCTTTAATCTTCCTAGTGCAGTTATCAGATCCAAACTGTACATTTTGCATTTCTTTCTGCCCCATCTGCTCTTTTTCACTGTAGATCTGTATAATATTCACCATTAAAAGCCACGCCACCATTTCTACATTAGGCTGTCTTGAAATATCCTCCGCCAAAGACATCAGTCCACCGCTTTTCAACTTAGCATCAGGCAAGCATCTGGGCTGTGGGCAAACTGCTGCCAGACTCTTTATCAAAATATCCCGGTTGCTGCCTAAGACTTTATTTTCCCCTGGAACCACATCTTTTGCAGCCATGCTTTCTTCCAGGCCTCCACTAGAATGGCCCTTTAAGCTCTGCTTACAATAGTCAACAGCCTTTCCAGCCCAAAGTTCCAAAGTCTTCCACACTTCTCCAAACATACACATGGTCAGGTTCTTCACAGCCAACAGCCCACTCTCTGGTACCAATAACTGTATTAGTCAGTTTTCTGTTGCTGTGATAAAACACCAGACCAAGGAACTTATAAAAGGAAGAGTTTATTTGAGCTTACGATTGGCGGTTCCAGGGAATTAGTCCATTGTGGCGGGAGGCGTGGCGGCTGGATCTGGAGCAGCAAACACAGGGTCACATCTCGCAAAGAGCACAGGAAGCAGAGAGGAAGCAACTGTACACCATGAGGCTTGTTAAACTCACTAAGCCTGCCCCCAGTGACACACTTCCCCCAGCATGGCCACACCTTCTAAGACCTCCTAAAACAGCGCCACCAACTGGAGACAAATGTCTGAATACTTACAGCCTATAGGGGACACTCATGCAAACCACCACATAGCCTAAGTATAGAATGAGCCTATGTGCTTTTCAACAGATGAATGGATTAAAAAAAAGTAAAGAGCTATACATGTAGGTATGTTTATGCATGCACATCTATATATGTATGTATATATGATGTGGAATTGGTTATTTTAAAAGTAGTTTGCAAACTAATGAGTTTAATTATGTCTATACATATCATGTGCTTATTTTAAAGCAGACTGAGTTTAGTTATCTTTTTTTAATTTTTTATTTTATTTATTTATGTGTATGAATGTACTGTTTGCGTGCAGGTCTGTGCATCTGTGTCGTGCAATGCCGCGGAGGTCAGAAGAGGGTCTCGGAATCCCCTGGAACTGAAGTTCTCCTGGAATTGGAGCCACAGACGGTTCTCAACCGCCATGTGGGTGCTGGGGATCGAACCCAGGTCCTCTGCAAGAGCGGTCGGTGCTCTTAACCACTAGGCCATATCTTTTTTAGAGCAAGTGTGTACATGTTCTGTAACTTCTTGCACTCACAGGCATGAATAGCGAGGACCTTTATCTATTCCCATTACTTCTGAGGTCTGGTCAAAATATGCTACCACATCAAGAACAAGTGTCTTTGTTTTCTGGCAAGCTGCAAAGTTTTAGGACCATCAGGGGGGAGTCGCGCTCACAGGGCTTGCCCTCTGGCTCCCAGCCTTCCATCTGCAATTTCTCCCATCACATTCCTTTGCAAAAGGAAGGCAGAAATCTAAAGACCACCCTGCTGTCTTGTAACACTCTTATTTCTCATAGGTCCCCTCTCCAGCCCCTCCCATCCCCAACCCTGGGAGGGTCACGAAAGACACTGGGCTGATTTTACCAGAATCCTTCCCAATCCTGCAGTAGCTGGGAGGCCTTCATTCATACACTTTTCAATTTTATGTTATTAAACTCGGTTCTCAACAAACAACAAAGTAGTGCTATGTGCCCGCGTTGATACATCACAACTCAACTCCATGCAGCACAAATTTTTAAGTTCAATACTTTCTGCTGGTGGGAAAGAAGGGCCTGGGGAGTGCTCAGTGCTATGGGCCCTGCTTACCTTTAGCAGTCCTGTGAGCTTTCAGATCAAGAAATTTTCTACTTATTTATTTATTTATTTATTTATTTATTTATTTATTATTTTGTGTGTATGAATGCATTGCCTTCATGTGTACAAGTGCACCTGTGTCATGCAGTGCCCACAGAGTCAGAAGAGGCCATTGGATTCCCCTAGAACTGTAGTTACTAATGGACAGTTGTTAGCCATCATGTGGGTGCTGGGAATTGAACCCAGGTCCTCTGCAAGAGCAACTGGTGCACTTAACCACTGAGCCATTTCTCCAGCCCCAAGTATTTTTCTTATATTCCCTCCCAGTTAGGTCTCTTGTTTCTCTTTACATTTTCCTATCATTACTTCACACACCCAATAGATGCACTTTATCATTTAATGTCATATAATCTAAATTTTTCAAATATGTGAGAAAACATACTTTTTATAAGTATAGTCTATTTCATTTACTGTGGCAAAATATTTCATTTATAGTAAAATGAATAGAATGAGAAGATGTCATGTAAAATGAAGTAAAGTCAAAAACAGAATGACAAGTACCACATGAGGCCAACATTGACCACATCTCAAGGGATGTCTATAGACACACTTCAATATAATGAATGGTAAGAAAAACTGATATATGCTATTAAAATATTAAATAGGAATGAGTTTAGCCAACTACTTTTTTAGTTAAAATGATTATTTAGTGCAGAATACAAGAATAACCCCGAGTTTCAAGTACAAAGGTAAAATTAACCCAGGCTTTTCTCCACTTATAAATTGAGGTGAGAAAGACTAGTATATAAAGAAGTAATTGAATAAATGACCTGAGTTATTTATAGGATGAAATTTCTCTTCATGGAGAGGTCTTGAATGCAAATGTGAACTATTTATCTTCTTGCTACTTACCATACCTATTTTATTTTATTTTGTTGTTGTTGTTGTTCAATTTGCCTTTCATCTGGGGATTTGCTGTTAGCATCCACAAATAAGTGAGACCATTCTCTGCTTGATTTTCTGGGACTGTGTTACCTCACTTAGCATAATGGCTTCGAGTTCCATCCATTTACCTGCAAAGTTCATGATGTCTTCTTTCTTTACTGCTGAGTAGTACTCCATTGTATAGATGTACCACATTTTTGTCATCCACTCTTCAGTTGAGGGGCATATGGGTTGGTTCCAGCTCTTTGCTACTGTGAAGAGAGCTGCAATAAATATGGCTGTGCATGTATCTTTGCAGTAGGATGAGTCTTGTGGAGATTTTATATATATATAAAATCTCAGGTGGTAGACTCATTTTCAGTCTTTTAATGGTTCTCCACACTGCTTTCCACAGTGATGGTACGAGTTTACCCGCAGTGGATGAGTGTTCCCTTATCCCCACAACCTCTTTAGCATTTGATGTCTTTTGTGTTTTTGATCTCAGCCATTCATATCAGAGTGAGATGATATCTGAGAGTGGTTTCAATTTGCATTTCCTTAATTATTAATGATGTTGAACACTATTTAAGATGTTTCTCAGCCATCTTTACTTCCTCACTGGTGAAGTCTCGGTTCATCTTTTTACTCCATCTTTTGAGTAGGTCATTTGTTTTCTTCTTTGTTTTTTGAATAGTTATATATTCTTAATGTTAATGCTCTGTCAGATGATCCCACTCTATGGGTTTTCTCTTCACTTCCTTGATTGTTTCTTTTGCTGTACAGAAGCTTTTGAGTTTGATGAGGTCCCATTTGTCAACTGTTGACCTTATTTCCTGTGCAGCTGCTGTAGGCAACTATTTTAAGACTTTAAATTTTTATGGTTGAAAAAATTTAAATGAGAATTGTTAGAAAAATAAGCTCTATTGCTTATTAAGAAGATTAAATATTTGAGGAAGACAATACAATAGAGTCATTTCAATCTTTATCTGCATGCCAAGTGCTTTTATTTTATTTTTTCAGAAATGTACAGATGAACTCTACATTCATATCTAAATGCAAAAGAGCCCAAGGAGTTCAAACAAATCTTGAAAAGGAAGAATGTCCTTGGAAACGATATTGGCCCCTGCCCTTTTCTCTGAACTATTATCCACCGACAGAGTTTGGAAGAGAGGGAATTATTGACTTTGTGTACCCTCTGCTGAGCCTACCAGGTACCAATCCACAGCTCCAAACCCACAGTCATTCATGGCCATAGTTTGTATCAGTGGGTCATGAAATGAATAGTAATGGACATGAGAGTTAGATTTGTGGGGAGTGTGAAAAGTAGTGCAGAACATACATGTGCACAATTGCAAGAAGAAATTAAGATCGTGTATGATGAAACTCTTCAAAAGAGAACAGAGGTGCATTATTGGGACCTTGGATTATAGCAGATTCAATCAACAAAACTAACAAATTGTAGTTTGTCATAAGTTAAGTTTCTTGCTATAAAGATGACTTTAAGGAAATGAAAAGACAACTCACCAAAGCTGTGAATGTAAATCTCACCTATTATGAACAACTCATTGGCTCATTGATCAAACATCAACAAATCATTGATGAGCTCTTACAACTCAAACATAAGAAGACAAAAAAAAGTTCATCAAAGGAATTAACTGACATTTTCCCTCAAATTAAAATAAATTTTCAATAAGAAAAAAATGTCAATGTGTCTAAAATTATTTATCATTAGGAAAATTCAAATCAATACCAATTTGAAATACTACTACATACAGCCCAAGATAGTTACAGTCAAATATATGGATTCAAGTCCTGGTGGGGCTTGGAACACTCTCATATTGCAGATTGAAGCATGACATTTTTTTCCATTTTTTTTTTCCAAATTAGAAACTTTTTTCAAGTTCCTTGGAATTTTAATTGTGACTTTAATGTATAATCTAGCAATTTCATAATCAGATACATAAAACATAAAAATAGCAATGAAGGTCTGTTTACAATAAAATATCATATTGAAGAGCTGGAGGGTTGACTCAGTGACTAAGCACTAGCTGCTCTTGCAGAGGACATGGGTTTGAGTCCCAGCATCTGCATAGCTGCTAACAACCATCTGTAAGTCCAGTTCCATAGGAATCTGATGCCCTCTCTTCTTTGGGCATTGCATGACACAGGTACTTACATACATTCAGGCCATGCACTCATACACATAAACATAAAAAAATTAAAATATTTTAAGGTCATATTAATATTCAGATAAGTCTTTTGCACAGTAAACAAGTAGAAATGCCTCAAATATTAAACATAAGTAGATAAAACATAGTTCATCCACACATTGGATTATAATTTACCCATAAAAATTTATGAACTTCACATGTGGAAGAATGGCTACAACTTGGAAAAGGATGCAAAAGGTCATGCACTTAATAATTTAAAGTGAAAGTTCCAACTAAGAAAATCCACATACAGAAAGTTTATTAATAGCTGCCTTTCACTGGAGGTATGAAATGCCCTTTTGAGGTGATAAAAATGTTCTAGAATTCTAGAATTATATAGTGTTGATGGTTGTGAAACCTTATACTCACAATCATTAACTGTACATTTTAAAAGGTGAATAACATATATATATATATATATATATATATATATATATATATGTAGAGTGTGTGTGTGTGTGTGTGTGTGTGTGTGTTTGTGTGAGTGTTTAGTTCAAGGCTTAATAACAACCTAAGTCCTTTTATATGCTCTCCTCAGGAGATAAAAAGATGTAAATAAATTCAAATATAGGACTGGAAAAAATTCTGCAATGTAAATATTAACCTACTCAAGACATCTATATGGCTGAAGGACTATAGAGAATATGAAGTACTCAGTACTTGTAAACTGATGTTGAAGCACTTGACCATTATGAACATAGTGCCAGACAAAATATGTACTTGTAATCCCAATCATGGATCTTGTAAAAGTGCTGCTTATCAAAGGTCCTTGGGGGAATTCTGATATTCTAGCCAATTTATTGCTCCTTTGTTGGGTTGTCTTTGGGTCAATCAGTTAGAAGACTTCTCTCATATAAAAATTTTAATGAAATGGTTTGAGAAACACTTTATGAAAATGTCCTGGGGATTATAACTCTTTCTGAGTCTGCATCAGCAGTAGAAATGCCCTCAGGGATAGTTTAGGAACTGATGGCCAGGTTTTCACTGTACATGGAGAATGTACTATTTGTGCTTAGAAAATTCTCTAAAGGAAGAGTGAAGACAAACTGAATAGCCTTGCAGAGGGAGCCTGGGAATGTAAGGAGAAAGTCAGTTACAGTAGGTGTAGTGCAGAAGGAACATAGTGTACTTCCTCACTTATAAACTTGGTTATTAATAGATACTTTTTATAACTAATCATAAACATAATTGTGCTAAATTTGATTGGTACCAAATATTTCACTATATGTTATGTTTATCGTCCCATATCATGTGTATATCCCCTGTCTCTCTGTCTCTCTCTGTCTCTTTCTCTCTCTGTACATGTATTTGTGTGTGTCTCCCTGTGTGTCTGTGTGTGTATATTTTGTGTTTCTGTGTGTACATGCTTCTGTGGCTTGAACATAGGGTGTCACAAATGTTAGGAAAATGTCTTTATCATTGAGTTATAGCCAGTTTTCTTTTCACTTTATTTTGAGGTAAGGGCCTGATTAAGTTGGCCAGGCTAGCCTGGAACTCATTCTGTAACCTAGGGTGGCCTTTAAATCATGGTTTTCCTGAGTGTCTGAGATTTCAGGCCTATACTACCAATCCACTTGTTCAGCTGTAGACAGGGTCAAGTGTTGAATATGGCTGGGACCCTAAATATCATGTTCTGAAACATATACAATACTTGCTTCTTAAATTTGAAGCATATTTTAAATTTCTTAAATTTGAAAGTATATTTTTCCGCTGGGCGTGGTGGTGCATGCCTTTAATCCTAGCACTTGGGGTGGGGGGCGCAGAGGCAGGCAGATCTTCGTGAGTTCAAGGCCAGCCTGGTCTACAGAGTGAGTTCCAGAACAGCTGGGGCTACAGGAAGACCCCGTCTCGAAAAGGCCAAAAAAAAGCCCCCCCCCAAAAAAGAAAGTATATTTTTCCTCAGGAGAAGAGGAATAGAGGAACTGCATCTCTATGGTTTTCTTTTCTTTTTTTTTAACATTTTTTTTAATTTTATTTATTTCTGTATGTGTATGAATGTACTGTCTGCATGCAAGTTTGTGCACCCGTGTTGTGCAATGCCGCGGAGGTCAGAAGAGGGTCTCGGATTCCCCTGGAACTGGAGTTCTCCTGGAATTGGAGTTTCAGATGGTTCTCGGCCGCCATGTGGGTGCTGGGGATCGAACCCCGGTCCTCTGTAAGAGTGGTTGGCACTCTTAACCGCTAGGCCATCTCTCCAGCCCCTCTATGGTTTTCTTTAATACTTTATGCTAAACAGAGGAATTAGGGAAAACATAAATCTGTTGGAAAAGATGCTGCCAATAAAGGGGAGGAGAACAGGCAATGTTAAATTTAATTAGAGAACTTTCCTAGCATTAACACATCTGGATCCAAATATCTAGAAGAGATCTAACAGCGAGAAGCAAAGATTGAAGCACTGTAAGAATTTATAACAATTTATAAACCAAAATGGTACTCAAAATTTACTCAGCATCTTCTGAAGAAAATGGATATTTTTACAAATTTATCATAAAATGCTTTTTTTGTCCTATGTTGTAACACATTGAAGGGCAGAGATGAATAGAAAATCAGGAACATGAGTTAGTTAATGGAAGAATATAGTGCAAAATCGTACCCAGTTAGTTAAAGGAAATACCACAGATAGAAGAAAGCCAGTGACAGCCCCGAGCTCTGGGCCACACTGGAAGAGGACTTCATAATCTCTTCTCCTGTTTCTGGGTTTGGGTACATTTTGACAGTCTTGAGTTCTATAAGACTACCTCTGTAAGTCCCTCAGGATACACACTGCTGTGTCCAGAAATAGCTTGGTTAAACCGTGCTCCTTGCTGCGATGATTCTGAAAATCCCATGATGCCAGGTACACTTGCTTCGAAAACACGTCAATGTCATTCTGAGGCATTCAGCAAAAAAAAGAGTGAGGTCACCTCACACTTCTCAATCCACTAGAGGCGAAAAGAATTCTTACCTATGGAAATACCAAATCCAAAGTCATAGTCTGGTGCCCTGTTGAATGTTAACTGGTTTATAGCACTGCAGTCTTATCCTTATTTTGTTATATATCTCTATTTCTCTGTGTCATCAAATGTACATTGAACTACTTGCTACATTTTTACGAATAAAATAATCACACATGTTCATTTTATATTTTAACATTTATTATTATTTTAAACCTTTTGAAAATTAATGTTAATAATTGCTTGTGAGAGCAGCTAGAATATTGGAATATTTTGGAAAATTTCACATATGCATTTAATCTACCCATGAGACCACAGGAAATGTGACACATCAAATAGAGCTTTAGTGTCATAGTTGTTCCATCTGCTAATGACCTTCACCATTCACTTCAGAGGCTTTAACAATAGAGGTTCCAAGAAAATGCCGACGTTCTACATTTTTCCTTGATCTATTCTTCCTGCTCAGCCAAGCACACCACATGTTACATGATAGAGCCCAATCTTTTGCAATGCCTTTTCCCTCTAAGTGAACACTCAGTTAAAATTGGATATAATTCCTATTTTCAAACTATATTAGTTATTATTTTTATTTTATGTGTATGGATATATTGCTTTCATGGATGTATGTAAGTGCATCCCATGTCATGCAATGCCTGCAGAGGTTAGAAGATGGCATCAGATACTTTAGAACTGGAGTTACAGGTGGTTGTTAGCCTCTATGTGGGTGGTGAGAACTGAACCTGGGTCCTCTGCAAGAGCACTTAATACTCTTCAAAACTCAGCAATCTTTGCAGTCCCAAGTTCCTATATTTTGCCTTCCCTTATCATACTCTTTTAAGAATGATAATTTTGACCAAGATGTAAGATTCCTTTGACTGTAATGCAAGGATTCCATTTTACCCTGCCCTCGTCTATTCTGAAGCATTCTAAGGAGTGAGTCTCTTTTGGTCTCTATAGGACGTGTCAACACACAGTGGTTTTAATTAAGATTCAGTGGTGGGGGCCTGAGCTGAGGACCAATACAACCTGGAAGCTGCAGTAATTTTCTGACAAAATTAACAAAAGGAAGCCAGGAAACACATCTGATAACATATTGATTCTTATAAGTGCCAATTACTTATAATCTGGGTTCCACCCTTCATAAGTAATTGGGCATTATTAAGTTACAGAAGTTCTCTGAATCTGTTGTCTTACTGTAGTATTTCTAGCTAGCAGGGTTATCCTGATAAATGACATAAAATATGAATTTCTGTTCAATTCATCTCTATTATTCATGAAGAATAGTAGATTTGGGAAACCTACATATATGGTTTGCTGAAGGATGTATCTTTTGCCATAGTATGTTACAATACATGTCTATAGGCTCATGTCAATTCTAAATTGTCAATGTGGACTGGACAGTATCCATGATCTCACAAAGAATTTTATTTCCAGGGTTCATGAATCTAATTTTTACATCATCAAAATTATGTGTCATGGACATCCTATTTTTTTAAAATGAAAGTCACATCTATAAATGTAAGGTGTTAAAGGATTACTGAATTACTTTGGGGTGGAGGGACATTTGAAAAACCTTGTATATAGAGAGGCAGGAAAGAATCAGAAGTCAGACTTGGGTAAATCCAGCTAGGTACAAATATTTATGCTAAAAGGTAAATAGTCAGAAAGGACAAAAATGACAGGTAATATCCTCTGATCCCTCAAAATATAGAAGTTCAAGTCTAGGACCTTTGGGTATTACCTTTCACAGGGTATAACCACCAATATCGCAGTCATAGAATATGATTTAAGAACTTTTCAACCTGCCTTTGCTGGTTGGAAAGTTGGGTCAGGGTAAAAGCCAAGGAATGCAGGCAGTGCCTGGGACTTGGGAAGTGCAAGCAGACAGATTTGTCCCAGATCCTCTAGAGAGAACACAGTTTACTAACACCTCAATTTCAGCTTAACACTATTTCCTTGGCCTTTTGATTTCCAGGACTTAAGGTAAAACTTTGTGCTGTTTAAGCAGCTAAGTCTGTGATAGCCTGTTAAAGAATTGACAAGAGAGTAATACAGAGGGGATGTCTTTGTTCATGGACTACATATGAATGGAAGAATTCCCTTTAATCTCTGAGGGATAAGGGCAAGAAACAATTTTGCTGTAGAGGTATAAGCCTGGATGGGGGCAAAGATAAAGAAAATATCATCAAAATTTAAAGTCCTAGAGCACGCATATGGGCAGAAACAAAAGACACAAATATCAGTACTGAATAGGAAGAAGCTATTCTTTCATATGCATTGATGGCTGAGCCACTGCAGCAACTAACTGGGTAATTCACACAATTACTTGTGGCATATTTAATAGAACTACATATATTTCAGCCAAAGGACCCTGTATCCAACTTAGTGTGTATAGTTCCCATCTGTAGGAATCTCAGCTTTCTGGAATAAAAAGAGAATTAATAACCCCAAAACATAATTTAAATGAGTAAAGTGATGCAGATAGAAATATTTACTATAAAAGTTGTTATTTGTGTTCAGATATGAAGGAAAGCCATGTTAAGGACTGTGCAAAATACCTTGAAAGAAGATAACAGTAAATGTAAGGATTATTTGTGGGGAACGTGGGCAATGTATTGAACAGGAAGGAGAAAAACAGGAAGGCTGAAACTATGCTTTCTAGGTATGTTGGATTTCTTGTAGGGATTTGAACCTTTTATTCTAATATGCATGCCCCTAGATTCTTAATAATTTTGTATGTCACATTTAAACTTTGACGTTGGCTGGAAAAATGATGCCAGGGCAGTGAAAGAAATGTCTTTATTTCTCATCTACCTTTAACGTGCAGTGGCACCTTGTAAGAATAATGGTCAAAGTTCCGATACATCTTGATACAAACCTTGGTAAGAACTAGGATATTCGAAGCTGTTAGTTGAATACCATTCATAAAACAGCAAAGCACAGAAAAGACTGCACCTGGGTAGACTGGGGTCCATCGTTGGGTCAGCCTGCTGCAGATGCTGTAACAGTGAGCCATCTAATAAGCAGTACAGCTCTGTCTTCTAGGAGAAAGTGACCACATTGGAGGGAAATGTCAAGCATATACTTAAAAATTGGGAGTGCTTAGCCTGGAGCCCTTACAGCAACTACCAACATGATAAGAGAACTTGAGTTGATTAGGTCACACCTTCATTTTTCTCTTAATTTTCAATCAAGGTCTTAATGTATATACTTTCTCACCAAAGAAAACAATAAGAAGGACCTAGAGTATATTTAATTGCTACTTAATATTTGTTGCTACAAATTGCGAGAAAGTAAAGGTGTGGTTTATAAAATAACATTCTCTGTAAAAGAATTTCATGTTGTAGCCCAGAAGCTGTAGTTGTTGTGCATGGATGTTATTCCTTGGTTTTACAGGTATGGAAGGCAGAAGGATTTGACATGAGACAACTCAACTGACAAAGTGGACTTTGGAGTCCATGGATAATGGCTGGAGCTGAGGGGCATGGGGAGCCTCCAAAAGACGGAAATGGCCAAGAAGACAGATCCTTCCCACAGACTCCTTGTGGAACTTAATTTCAGAGCACTAAGAGCCAATTGGAGCTGGTGCTGGGGGCTATGGAGATAGTTCAGTGGGTAAGAGGGTATATTGTTCTTAAAGACGACCTGAGTACCTATTACTCCAGCTCTATGAGTTCCGATGCTCTCTTCTGGCCTCACTGGGTGTGCACACATATGACAGGTATCTACTGATAAACACATATATAAACACACATAAAATTAAATCCTTAAAATTATAGTTTGGGACTTCTGAATCCTAGATCTGTAAGATAATTTGTGATTGTTTAAGGCAATAAATTTGCGATAACTTCTGGTGTTCAATTCACTAAATTTGTAATAATTTTCCCACTAAGAGAAAAACAAATATCATATGAAAGAGAAATTTATTTTAAAATAACCTACTTTCTTATTTTGTGACTATAAGTAATTCTTAAGCATTCGTGGTTTCCTTGTATTTGCTGTAATTTTCTTTTTTTTTTTTTTTAAATTAATTTTTATTGATGCTTTGTGCATTTCATACATTTTTTCCAATTCAGTTCAGGCTTATTTCCCTTTCCCTCCCCCCCACCCCCACCCCATCCCAGATCATGCATTCTGCCATAACTGTCCTGCATCTTTCTCTCAGTTTTTTTTTTTCATTTTTAGCTATAAGTGATAATCCATGAGTACAAGCATCCTTCATGCAAAACCTATCTGCAGGCTGTTGTGCCCAAACACCTACAGCCCCACCATCCAGTGGGGGGTGACAGGTTGTTTGTTCAATCAAGTTGATCAAATGAGTGTCCAGACTACATTGCTGTAGTTTCACCATTCACCCCAATCGCAGCCCTTACATTCTACCACGCCCCCTCTTCCGCAGGTTGTTCCCTAGGCTTAGAAAAGGGGCACAGGTGGATGAGAGGTAAAACAGTCCACTCTCTCTGGAGCTGTTGACTTGGACTCTGGTCAATTCTGGCTGTTTCCTTTCATGGGCTGACAGTTTGTCCAGGAATAACCTTTCTATCCTACTAATGAAGAACAAGCAATTAGATATATAGGTATTTAAGCAGCACTAATAGTTATGGTAGGTTACTTTAGCATAGACACATGTTTGGATATGTTAATCCATGAATTACAATTTTCCCCCCTGTTAAATATGACAGGGTCTTACTGTGGCTTATAACATCTAACCTGTAGAGGATGTAAGCTTAAACCCCTGCAATTCAAATCTTAAAACTAACTATGGGAAAAGATTTGTTTGTTCCAACAGGACAAAACGTCACCAACTTAACGGCTGAGAAAGAAAAGATACAGGTTTGCATTGAGTAGGATGTACCAAAAAGTGGCAACGGAAAGGCTGACCCGTCTGAACATTCAAAGGAAGAAAAGCCTCAGATTGCCATAAACATCGAACCCCTCTGTGGATCCTACATGTAACAACTAGTTATAATGAGTCCTAATGAAACTTACCTTCTAGGTGCCACAAAGGTTCTGATATGAGAGACTTCCTTGCCTTCCCACCCATAGAACAAGGAGAAATATGACAATGATGAGGTCGCTCCCCAACTGTAAATTGGAGACAACTATTGTAGAGGTGATCTCTTATAAAACCGGTAAAACTGCTTTCTTTAATTGACTACTAGACATGGGAACTGTGGAAGGGATTACTCTCTGTTCAGAACCAAATATAATACTAAAGTCCTAGGGCTATGCACTCAGGCAAAATATATTAATACAGGAGCTCTGACATCAGCAATGGATTGTTCTACCAGGTGGATGTTGGCCAGGGGATCCAAGGCCCCACAAAAGGTAAGGGCTCCTTGCCTCTAAGTTGGGATACCTACAGGAGGAGAGGCAATAAGACCCTGCTGCCGAAGACCTGACGTTAACATGGGAGGGATGTATTGAGACCACACATGCAAGTGTACAGATGGCCTCTGGAATGCCAGAGAGTGTTACCAAAGGCCACTAAACCAATAAAGCAAATATGGGTCTCCCTGAGTCAAGCAAGACTCCACCGTCAGCACCAGTTACACCTCACCTGCCTGGAAATACTGTGCAGCAGAGGCAGCCATGTGCCTGTATATCCCAAATCTAATTGGCTATTGGCTCTCCCCTTGGAGAAATAACCCATGGCTGATGCCACAAGCTTACATCCTCTATTTGCTGTAATTTTCTAAGCTGAGAAGTCTTTGTGAGAGTTGAGTGGCTTTTCCTCTCAGCCAAAAGCAGACATAAGTAATTCCACAAATATATGGTAAGGGAGTTATTGTGTCATTTAGTTACATTATGTCATTACAGTGTATCATGGAATTATCTGATGTTCTGTGTCTAAATGATAAAACACGGGCTTTCAGAGCTGAAAGAGATGGAGGAGAAAACATTTTCTGCTAAATTTTTATCCAAGTCACACAGGATTTTGTTGTCCCCAAAGGAGAGTCTGCTTTAACAAACAACAAATCATGTTCTATCCCACCCCACACATCCTTCGCATCACTGTAGTCTATTTAGGTGTGGAATTCTTTTCCCAAACAATTGTAGCTCTGTTGCCTACCATCTTTCAGAGTAGCAGTTCTCAAAATAAAATTTCATCACCACCCGTCTTCAACTTACATGTCACCCCAGCCCATTAGAGTCTCTGTGGAGGAGGACCTGCATATCAAAGGCAGAAGACCAAAGGCTGTGAAGTGCTCACTAATATAATATACAAAAGTTGCACAATACTACAGTTGGATTCCTACATTATTTATGATTCTTTATTGCATCCCCATTTTTCTGAGTATTTGAAATTAGATTCTCAAACAAGGAAACTCTGGATTAAGAAAAGTAGGAGACACTGGAACCAGGCCTGCCTAGTTCACCACCCTCGCACCCCAGACAGAGACAAATTCAGAGCCCAAGTTTCTTCCTTTAAATCATGTAATTCATAGTGGATGCAAAGGTTATGTTGCTTGGAGGATGACATTTGGGGCTTTAGGTGAACAACTGAAGGAGCTAAACCAAGATCAAGTATGTTTTCTAGACTGGCAAGATACCCACTCAGTGAATACAGCCTGAAGCAGGAGCTCATCTACTCTTAGACCTTCCTTAAGATGTCTAGATAGGCAGACTAGACTCCAGAGGATGAACTTGCCCTGAAGAACATGTGTACAAATGCTTGACTGAATGGGACTTAACATAAATGGCAGAACACATGAGGCCTGGTGGAGGAGGTGGGGGAGAAAGATGGGGGAGGGGTCTAAATTTGATTAAGAAGTGTTGTATGAAAGGTACAAAAGCTCATTAAAATGTTAAAAAAGAGTTCATCTACACTTGTCCATGGACATCAAAAGAAGGAAGTATTTATATTCTCTGTTGCTTCATTTCTCCATGATCTTGTATATCTGAAGATTCTACTTACTAGAAAGAGGAGCCTTTTAAATATTATATAGTTTACTTTATCTAATGTAGCATATCAGTGAATATAAGCACCTAATACTCTGAAACATTTGTAGATTTTCTTCACCAAGTAAGATAAGATAATTCATGTTTCACATGAATCACAACACTGGATATTAATAATCAAGCTGGTTCTGGGTCTCTTGTATTTCATTCGCAAGGAGAAAGAATAAAAGCTAGGATCTTGAGAAATATCTTCTATATTGGAGCTAGTGAGTGAGTACACTGGACTTTTTTAAAAAAATAAAACTTGGGGCTGGAGAGATGGCTCAGCATTTAAAAGCACTGGCTGACCTTTGAGAGGACATGGGTTGAATTCCCACCATCCATTTGACAGCTAACTGCATAATCCAATTTTGAAGTCAGAGCTACTGAATTCTGAAATTCTCCACCATAGGCAAACAAGCTTACCCAGAATAAAAGCTACCTACTACGTTGTTGATGGAAATACCAGTGAGATCTTTCTATCTAATGGGGAGCAAAATTCTAACGATGCAGCCAAGACGTCTGTCCTTTGTTCCGTTTTGGGCAGAATCTCTGTTCTGTAATTAAACTGCTAATCTGCTCTATGTGAGTTAACCAAAAGGAAGGTTATCTTGAGTAGGCTTCACTTAATGAGGTGAGTTCCTTAAAAAAATTGTCATACCAGGAATATCATTATCCGTGAAGACACAAGACATGAGAGTTCTGTGACTTCACATTGCAAAGAATTCATGTCAATAGCCAAATGAGGTCAGAAGGACCAAGGCTCCAGACAAGGATGCAGCCAGAAGATGACATGATTGCAGTGGTGTGATGCTCTAGGTGGTGCAGACAGCTGATAAAACTCAGGCTTGAGGTACCTGAGGTCTTTATCTCACTGATTTGATACACTACTCAGAATGTAGGCCCCCCCCATCTACTCTCTATGTCATTATACCTCTCATGGCCAAAATTATCCAGTGAGTAACCTTCCCATTCTGCATCTCAACCTGTAGCAATTTGTGTCAAATATTTTTTTCCATTTTCCAGTTCTTTGAACTCTAATTTTACTGAACACTTGTATGCCTAGTGTTCAAAAGATATATTCATATCTTGCTATTTATTTTGGATTGAACATGCTTTCATCTCTCTTCATGTCTGAGTGACTATGCAAGTAAAAGAATTCCTTAAATTGGTGTACTATTAGCTGCAATATACACTAAGCATTTTAACCACAGACTTCATCTTGTTTCCCATTGAATCTCTAGCATGCAACACCATTCCTGTTACACAGTACACTATTAAAATATTTTTGGGGGCTGGAGAGATGGCCTAGCGGTTAAGAGTGCCGACTGCTCTTACAGAGGACCCAGGTTCGATCCCCAGCACCCACATGGCAGCTGAGAACCATCTGTAACTCCAATTCCAGGAGAACTCCAGTTCCAGGGGAATCCAATGCCCTCTTCTGACCTCTGCGGCATTGCACGACATGGGTGCACAAACCTACATGCAGACAATACATTCATACACATTAAATAAATAAATAAATAAATAAATAAATAAATAAATAAATAAATAAATAAAAATAAAAAATAAAAAATTAAAATATTTGTTAAGTGAATTAGGTATTATACAGAAAGAAATATGTAGTAATAGGAGACAGGGTCATCAGCTAAATGGTGTTGTGTTCAGAGCTGTTGTGCTGTCAGCATCCTCACTCCTCACACTGTCTGACAGAGATTTTCCTGCACTAGATGGTGACATGGTGAACATCTATTTGTCTCCTCAAAGATAGGTATAGACTCCAGGTAGAGAGGCAACAGACTCATTGGTATACAGCATTGAATAACTTCAGAACTAGCTGACTTAGCATGTGGATTTGTTTTCAGACTTTTGTTGCTATTTATCTCTTCTAAGCACAGATAGAATGACTTTGGTACTCTGAATCTGTGTGAAATAAGGTGACAGTATTTGATCATGCCTGTGTCAGCAGTCCAGGCCACTCTGAAACTCTAGAGAATCTCGAAGCCAGCAGAATCTACTGCATGTGGTACAATTTATCTTCATGCTCATCTCTGGATAGTGTGACAATCTCTTCCTCATTGCTTGCTCTAGAGTTCACACAAAGCTATACTTCCACATTCCCATCCTCTAAATTCCTGCAGTGTGCATTCAATATTGAGAAGGTAAATATCATAAATGTATTGAGGTAAAAAGAAACTTAAACTCTCCAGGCACTAAAAATTTATGTAAATATTGTGCTAAAAACTTTACAAACATTATTTTATTTAATAATACTTTGATTCTCTTTAAACATGCATGTTATTCCCCTATACCAAGGACAAAACATAAACATGTAAAGTAGTGATCAAACACACACACACACACACACACACACACACACACACAAACACACCAGTGGGAATTCAAATATTTGGCTATTCAGAGCCCATCCCAGTATTACTTAACTGATTTGAATGATTTAAAATGCATCTAGAATTCAGGATATGTGCATGGGGCAGGCAGCTAAGTTCCTCTCTCAGGGTCTTAGAGGTGTGTAAGTGGGCATGTTGTTTTACATACTCTAAAGAGAGTCTCTCTAAGTGGCATTTAGGGTTCAGTAAGTGCCTTCTCCAGGGAAGGATTCCTGCTTCTGTGTAATGAGATTATAATTTATGCCTCAGTTTTCAACCTTTCCAAATTCTATCCATTCTTTAAAACTAAGTTTAGTGTCACGTTATTATGAAAAAATATCCCTTCTGTCCTTATGCCTTTAGAGAATATAATTGCAGTTCTGTTTGTCATTGTTATTCTCATTATTCATTATATTTAATTTAAAAACTAGTCATTACTTAATATTCTAGACATGAGAAGAGTAGAAAATAAATACCTCAATCTGTGAAACAAAGATACAAGCCAAGTAACAGCTGCACGCTGTGTTACAATGGCACAAAGAAATGCCACTAGATCAAGTGGTATGGGCAACTCCAATTTATTTCTGAGGGTTGGTGGGGGATTGTAACAATATTTAGTTGAACTTTGTTAGATGAATGCACTCAAATTAAGACCAGCAATAAGTAAAGATTCATCGTGGAATAAATCATATCAGAATCATTTAGTGATCTGTGAATGGTGTTTGGGAGATAGTAAGAGTTGACTCTCAGTGGGAATTGTAAGTACAGTTAATGTGAGAAAGTAGACCAGAGGGAGCTCTTCAAGGATGTGTAGCCACAGCTGGCCTGGCTCTCACTATGTAGACCAGGCAGGCCTTGAGCTCAGAGACACCCCTGCTTCAGCCTCCAGAATTCTGGTACTAGAGGTATGCATTACCATATTCTGCTTGCATTTTTACATTGAAGATAAATAATATATAACAATTCTTCAACAATTGACTGACCACGATGCACTTTAGAAAAATCATGTTGGAAGCAGTAGGTAGAAAATATTAAAGCAGAAGAGGCAACACTGAGAGAAAGAAGAAAAACTTGGTTCTCTGTATACATTTAAAAACCTTTAATGATCACATAAATAAATGTAAACAGCAACAAAGAGTCAAGGGAGAATTTAAAGAAGGTTTGCACAGCTGGAAGCAGAACTTAATGGTTAATGAAAAGGGGCTGAGAAGAGAGAGAAATGGGAGATGATTTTAGAGTTTCTGATTTAGGAGGCCTTATAAATAGGAAGCAAGTATGAACTAAAGCAGCCAGTGATAAAGATAATTAGACTTAAGTTTTTGTTTACATTGCAAAATCTGTTGATGTAGAGATCAATATCTGGAACATCTAGTCCGTTTTTACTGTGATCGGACTGTTGGTTTTTGTCTAAGGTGTGTGGCTGGTGGCTGTCAATGTGAATTCCAGTACTCTGATATGGCTGCATTTCTTGATAAGTGTTGGTTACTTACAAAGCTTGAATCACCTAGTGAAAACTCATTAGCTTGCTCAATTATAAAAATCAATTACTTTTTTCTAAGATATACTCAGTAACAAACTTACTTAAAATAATTTCATAATAAACTGATTATGTCAGGATCAGTGCAATACAGTTGAACAGAGAATAAGAATAATGGATGGTCAACATGAAGAAAACAAGTTAAATGCATCATCATATCTACCTTTCATGTAATCAAAATATTTCCTGATTCTTCTCCCTTCACTCCATCTTCATGTGGCTGCTTCTCATCCCATAATTCTTATCTATTTAATGGCTTTTTAAAAAAAATTCCTAGTCCTAAATATTCTATCCATTCAATTATAAAACATTACTTTTTAAAAATTTTATTTATGTATGTGAATGTACTGTTTACATGTAGGTTTGTGCAACGGTGTCATGAAATGCCTCGGAGGTCAGAAAAGGGTGTTGGATTTCCCTGGAACTAGAGTTAAAGATGGTTCTCAGCTGCCATGTGGGTGCTGGAGATCGAACCCAGGTCCTCTGCAAGAGCTGTTGGTGCTCTTAACCACTAGGCCATCTCTCCAGCCCCAAACATTACTATTTAAAGAAGTAAATTTATCCAAAATGTATGAGACAAATTAAAATATTCATTAAATATCTGTTTAATATCAGACATATCAGAATATATGTAATGGTGTTTTAAAAAATATTTCATGACATGTGATGTGTTTTTAGGAGATGGCTTCTCATTATGAAAGTCATAACTGAATTAATTCCATGTAAAGTTTTTAAGAGGGATAAAGAGAAAGCAATAACAATTTAAGCATATCAAAATAGAGAATATTAAGTCTACTAGAATGTGGCTAGTAATGTAAAAATAATGTATAAGACTTAGAAAAAGAATCAGCAATACAATGCAATGTGACTTCAAGAATGATTTTCTAATTCTACGCTCTAAACCAAGTTCTTTGTATGTTTCTTTGACCAAATTCTAAGGAAATATATTTAATATTTGTATAATTAGATTTATGTGGATAACTTGAAAATTGAATTTTACAGTTGAACATATGCCAAATGTACAATCTGGATCATCCTATACAGAACCACCCAACTGTTCCGCAGGGCTGTGTGAGTGATCTGCTTTTTCTGTATTCCCATCAGCATTTAGTTGTTAACTTTGGCAACTCGGATGAGTGATGCTCCATTGAGGTTCTAATTTGAATTTTCTAATAGCTAACGATTTTGAGCATTCCTGATGTGACTATCTGCCAGTAGTGTAAGAAAACTTGAAAAGTAAGGTTATGATAAAATTTGGGAATTTTGATATTGAAGGAAATTGATACAACATAAGACCCCTGACCATGGAATTTTAGGTCCCCCAACCACCTTTTTCTATATTGAGAAAATCCTCTTTCAGTCTGCCTGAATGTCCAGATGATCCACATGGACAAGTCCAAGAGAAACCACAAGAATAGCTGAAAATAAATCTGCCCTGCAGCCCCTTTATAGCTACTGTCCATATATAATAAGACTTTGAGCAACCACTGTCTCCCCTGTTAGTAGTTCCTCCAGGATGGAGAAAGGCTGTACAGTCTACTAAGCACAGTCTACTATGCTGAGATCAGATGTGCTCAGTTTATTCTTCTATTTTTCCTGTATTCTGTGCTCCAAAACCTAATAGATATAATACAAATCAATGAGGATTTGGTGAAAAATGGACGCTTTCCTCGCCCAGTGATCAAAAGGGGAGAGGCGGAGGGTTTTTTGTTTTTGTTTTTGTTTTTTTTTTGGTCTTTTTGAGACAGGGTCTCCCTGTAGTCCCAGCTGTCCTGGAACTCACTGTGTAGACCAGGCTGGCCTTGAACTCACAAAGATCTGCCTGCCTCTGCCTCACAAGTGCTAGGATTAAAGGCGTGCGCCACCACACCCGGCTTGTTTCTTAGGTTTATAGATAGAAACTTAGAAGCCATAACGACCAACATGGAATAATTGGAAAAAATAGCTTAAAGAGAAGGTGAAATTACACATAAAGTTGGGTCACACATTATCTTTATTAAATGTGGCAGTACCACAGAAGAGATAAATGACTCCTCAAGTCAGTTAACCCAGAGTTAGCCCAATCTGTTCTGAAGAGTTCTGCTATCTTCTTGAATAAAGGATGTCTTTTCTATTTATTGAACAGCACATAAGCATGATATGGAAAGGATGAACTTTGTCTTCATGAATCTTTTATCAGAGTTTCACAAAGGAAAATAGTTGCTTTTTCTAATCCTTACTGACCCAGAACAACATTTTAAAAAAACAACAACAGATAATTATCTATGCTCACAAGATGACTTTAACATTTACTGTGGGTAACTTGTGGATTTAACTTTGTTGTGTTCAATGATATTGGAAATATTCTCTCTCTCTCTGTCACACACACACTCACACACATACACATATGCACACACATATCCATGTCAGGAGCATTGGAAGGGTCACAAGGGATTTCTAGAGAACATTAGTTGAAGCTTAAAGCTATGCATTCAGCTTAGTCTGAAAAATGGATTATATGGGGACTCCAAGGTATAGTCTGATTAATTAGATTTTTTTAACTTTTATTTATTTTTGTATGTGTACGAATGTACTGTCTGCATGTAGGTCTGTGCACCCGTGCCATGAAGTGCTGTAGAGGTCAGAAGAGGGTGTCAGATTCCCATGGAACTGGAGTTCTCCTGGAATTGGAGTTACAGACAGTTCTCACCTGCCATGTGGGTGCTCGGGATCGAGCCCTGGTCCTCTGCAAGAGTGGTCGGTGCTCTTAACCGCTAGGTCATCTCTCCAGCCCCTAATTAGATTTTTTTAAAGACCTGTTAAATTTAAAGAAACTGAGTACATGGTAGGAAAACAAATTGGATAGAGTTTTAAATAATCTCAAAGAATAGGATTAACTTGGTCACAGATTAGGTAAAGGATCGGTTTGGAAAGGAGTGTTACAAGAGGTATTCCTAGATATAATGCGCAAAGATAAAACCAGCATTTATGGCCACAGATACTGAATAAAACACACACACACACACACACACACACACACACACACATATATATATATAAAGAAAATTGACAGTCATGACAAGCTATCATGAAATATGAAAGGTGAGTTGTAGATGTGTAAGTTTGTATTTATGTGTTTGTGGTTTTGTGAGAGTGTATAAGTATTAATTGTTGATGCTAATGCTCAAGCTGAGGGCTTCACCATTAGCTGCCATGGAGCTAATCAAAGCCCTGGAAATACTTTTTGAAGACAGTTTTATTTGTGACTTTGGCTAGTTTTTGTCAATTTCATACAAATGTTTGTTTAGTGAATTCTGGTTATTCTCTCCCCCATAAACTGTTTTTCTCCCCTCGTCTCTATCCTTCCCTTTCCCAGATTCAATACCTGGGTCTTTGCTTTGTCACTTATTTAGTTTAATCAAGGTTATCTGCGAACCACTGAAACTCCTCACTGCAGCCTGGTCTGGTGGTGGGTAACTGGTACCAATATCCTCTGAGATAAAACCTTTCGTCTTGGAGGGAAGCTGGGTAACCAACAGGTTTTAAAGGGGGAGAAAACAAGGATATTTTGAAGGAAGCACAACATTCCATCCTGTGGGGAAGCAAGCTTAGAAAGTAAGGGATTCAGTAGATACTGGGAATCCCTGGATTTGAGCCGGTTTGTTAGGCTCCTCCATCCCTAAGCTTATTATACCCCTAAAGACTGCTAAGGGAGACTTTAGGTAAATTGTGGTGCCTAGAAGACATTCAGAGAAGCCCAGGTCCCTAAGCAGAGACCTGCCAAGCTGCCCGTGAGAGACTCAGTCCACCAAAGCCACTGGTGAAGAGCATTCTCAGACCTATCCAGCTGCTTTCAGGTTGTGCAGTGTTTTCCAGGTTTCCTGCTTTCATGAATCGTCAGCCATACTGGGGTGGACATTTAGTCATGCATCTGTCTTTGATTCATTTCTGGTCAAGCAAATAACTCCTCACTTATATTTCTGGAAGCAACCCCAATAAAGCTTGTTGGTTCACTGAGTTGGATTCTGGTGGTATCCTTAACTTTAGTTTGGACTTGGTTCCCTATCTGGAGGTCAGTAGACATTTGTTCACATGTCCCTAGGAATACTGTCACACACCACATGCAATTCAAGGCAGTTATTCTCTTTCTCCCTGAATTGATCAATAACAAATAGTTCAGTAACAAGAAACAGGGCCTCCAGACCCCCTCCTCCACCCTTGCTCCATTCTTGTTTGGTTCCTTGATGAGCCCATTCTTGTGTGGAAGCCATGGACTGATAGACAGTTGCTGTGAGTTCAGGACAGCCTGTGTTTGCCAAAAGATGGCATTTTACAGCCCTCTTCCCTCTCTTTTGTCTCTCACATTCTTCCCACTTCCTCTTTGGAAATGTTCCCTGAGCCCTACTGAATACTAAGAATCTGGAAATTCAGCAGGAAAGGAATGGAATTTTTATGGTGTAGAAGTGTTTAACGCTCTGATAAGAAGTCAAGGGAAGTCTAAGTCTGGAAAGCTCGTGAAAAGCAGATGCTTACAAAGAGAGTCCAGGCCAAACCTAATAGGAGAACCCAACCAGACAGGGAGAAGGAGCTTCCCAGGAATAAATCCTCAAAGGTAGGTGTCCTCATTTGATGGTTTAGATCCACACTTGGAAACAGTAGTGAGGTCAAACATCTTATAATACAGGGCTTATATGGAAAAAAAAATCAAGAAAAATATAAGAAGAGAGCCAGGCCATATGTGATGCTTCACTTGGCTTGAAAGGAGTAGCCAGGAGACCAACCACACTGAGAGTAATAAATGTGCTCAGTTTAGAACATAGCCACAGGGCTGGAGTCGCCAGCTGACCTGGGAGTCCATTAGCTCACTGCTAACAATAAACAAATTGCCAGGAACTCCAGCTGAAAGGAGGAACCAGTTCATCAAGATTAGCTATTCTTGTACTTCCTCCTGTTTGTCCCTGAAAGAAACTTCTATGTGATTAATTAGATTCTTACTGATTAACAAGAATAGGAACAAATATAAAATATATAGCAAATGGGTAAGGCTAATTAATGATCCTTAGTCGTCAGGCTATGACAAATAAAAGGTGAGTTTAGAAAAAGCAAAAACGGTGGAAGATTGCCTGTGACCATATCTAAATCCCTGTTACTGTTAGAATTCCAGGAGAACTCCAGCTCCAGGGGAATCCGAGACCCTCTTCTGACCTCTGCGGCGTTGCATGACACGGGTGCACAGACCTGCATGCAGACAGTACATTGATACACATACAGAAATAAAAAAAATTAAAAATTAAAAAAAAACATGAATTATGGCTTAGTTTATTTATTTATTTATTTGCTTATTTATTTTGGTCTTTTTGAGACAGAGTCTCCCTTTAATCTTGGCTGGCCTGGAGCTCACTATGTAGACCAGGTTGGCCTTGAACTCACAGACTCACAGAAATCTTCCTGTTTCTGCCTCCTGATTGCTGGGATTAAAGGTGTGGGCCACCACGCCTGATGACTTCATTTTAGATGAATATATCACTAAGTACAACTTGGAGCATTTCCACAGATGTCTTGGATGAAGAGTGTGGTGGTTTGGATGAGTGTCCCCCATAGGCTCTAGGTATTCAGACATTTGCCTCCAGTTGGTGGCACTGTTTTTGGAGGTCTTGGAGGGTGTGGCCGTGCTAGAGGAAGTGCATTGCTGGGGGCAGGCTTAGTGAGTTTAACAAGCCTCGTGGTGTACAGTTGCCCTCCTCTCTCTGTTTCCTGTGCTCTTTGCGAGATGTGACCCTCGGATTGCTGCTCCAGATCCAGCTGCCACGCCTCCCGCCACAATGGACTAATTCCCTGGAACCGCCAATCGTAAGCTCAAATAAACTCTTCCTTCTATAAGTTCCTTGGTCTGGTGTTTTATCACAGCAACAGAAAACTGACTAATACAGTTATTGGTACCAGAAGTGGGGTGTTGGCTGTGAAGAACCTGACCATGTGTATGTTTGGAGAAGTGTGGAAGACTTTGGAACTTTGGGCTGGAAAGGCTGTTGACTATTGTAAGCAGAGCTTAAAGGGCCATTCTAGTGGAGGCCTGGAAGAAAGCATGGCTGCAAAAGATGTGGTTCCAGGGGAAAATAAAGTCTTAGGCAGCAACTGGAATATTTTGATAAAGAGTCTGGCAGCAGTTTGCCCACAGCCCAGATACTTGCCTGATGCTAAGTTGAAAAGCAGTGGACTGATGTCTTTGGCGGAGGATATTTCAAGACAGCCTAATGTAGAAATGGTGGCATGGCTTTTAATGGTGAATATTATACAGATCTACAGTGAAAAAGAGCAGATGGGGCAGAAAGAAATGCAAAATGTACAGTTTGGATCTGATAACTGCACTAGGAAGATTAAAGGTGGGGCCAAGGCTTGTGAAGGAGAGTTTCCTTTTCATAAGGAGATTAAAGTGATTAAGGAAGGGCATCGAGATTTACAAGTAAATAAAAGAATCAGTACCTTCAGGGCAAGACCACACCCAGCTAATCCTCCAGCAAGTCCAGGGCAGAGAAAAGTTACAAATGTGGTTGAAATGGGCCAGGGTCCATCCCAAATTTGCAGCCAGATTCGGCAATTTCATTCACGTGGTGCTGGCTTTAGAGGCATGAAGTTCGCAAGAGTGAAGGGGTCATCAGTTCTTCCTCCACAGTTTCAGAGAGCCAAAGAGGCCAGGCAGAGTACAGCAGGGGTGTCCCTGAATAAAGAAGGCCCTGATAGGCCATTGCCTGAAGCTGTGAATGTGAAGCCTGGTGGGCATCGGAGACCCCAAGAAGACTTTGGAGATGCCAGACCTGTGAGATATTTGCCAAGGAGAGCTGCATACGGGGAGTGGTACCGGCCTAAGAAAGAGATGTATGTTGCAAGCAAAGCTGGAAGAGCTGAGCCATCTAAGCCCTTTGGAAGTCAAGTCCCAGAGGTTGCATGTGGAGCTACTGGACTTGGCATGTGGAGCTACTGGACTTTGGTCCAGTGTTTCCTCACTATGCCTCTATTCCTCCCTTTTGGAATGGGAATGTGTATTCGGTTCCACTGTACATTGGGAGTATGTAATTTGCCTTTTGATTTTATAGGAGCTTACAGTTAAGAGATTGGCCTGAGTCTCAGAAGAGACCTTGGACTGTGGACTTTTGAATGGCATTGAAACTGGTAAAGACTATGGGGACTTTTAAGGTTGGGCTAAATGCATTTTGCATTTTATATGGTCAGGAGCCTATGGGGGCAGGGAGTGGAATGTGGTGGTTTGGATGAGTGTCCCCCATAGGCTCTAGGTATTCAGACATTTGCCTCCAGTTGGTGGCGCTATTTTTGGAGGTCTTGGAGGGTGTGGCCGTGCTAGAGGAAGTGCGTTGCTGGGGGCAGGCTTAGTGAGTTTAACAAGCCTCGTGGTATACAGTTGCCCTCCTCTCTCTGTTTCCTGAGCTCTTTGCGAGATGTGACCCTCGGATTGCTGCTTCAGATCCAGCCGCCACGCCTCCCGCCACAATGGACTAATTCCCTGGAACCGCCAATCGTAAGCTCAAATAAACTCTTCCTTCTATAAGTTCCTTGGTCTCGTGTTTTATCACAGCAACAGAAAAATGACTAATACAAAGAGTGTACAGCATATTCACAATCCCATGCCTCCAAAATTCTGCCCTATTTGGTGCCAAAAGTCAGTATATTTTCTTTGTATTTTTATTCATTTGTTTTTCTGTTCTTTTTCTTTTTTCAGAGTCTCATGTATCACAGGCTGGCTTCAAACTCTATGTAGCTAAGGACGACCTTGAACTGCTCATCCTGCCTCCTCCTGTTAAGTGCTAGGATTGCGTCTTGTGCTATCACACCTACTTTAGGTAGTGCTGGGAACCCAACCCCAGGCCACCTTAATTCTGGACAAGCACTCTACCACTAATCTGCATATCCAGCCCCTTTGTTTGTTCTTTACGAAGCTTCAAGAATCCCTGCCCCCAAAATACTAAAGAGATGCTCATGTCAGCATGTCAGGATACATAGTTTCTTCTTGGAATGAGATAACCCATGACATTAAAGGTCTGGGAACCCAGGGATGTCAGGATGCAGGACACTTGGGAAATAAGCCAGTCAGCAAAGGGAAGTTTATATCTTTTTGGTGCATTCACTGTCCTTTCTCAGCAAAGAACCTCGATCTACTTGTTTCCATTTATTCCCCTGGTAAGCTTTTGCTGTCCATTCTGAAGCCCAAAGATATACTCCAGGAACAAAACAGCTATAGGATAGGAAATTCCAGTTTGTTTCAGTATCTCTATTTATGCTCCTACCTCATTAGCAATTGAGCTTTTCTTTAGAGGACAGATTTCCTTCATGCTTTAAACACAGCTTCTAGATGTATTGATTGGGCATCACCAGTGGGAATAAGTCCAGGGATTCAGAAAGATACAGGTCACCTACAAAAGTGCTTCACTAGATGAGCAGTTCACCAGAATCCGATAAGAGAGTCTTGGCTGGGCTGGGGAGTTGAAAGCATAAGAACCTAAGTTTGGATCTTCAGCAGGTTTAGCTGTGTATGCCTGTTACCCCAGCCAAGTGTGTGGCAGAGTCAGGAGGGTGGCAGGCAAGCCAGCCTAGCTGAAACATCAACAGGCCCCAGGTTCAGTGACAGAGCAAGTCTCTGTCCTCATTTGGTATGTAAGTGTGCATGGAAGGGTGGGTCTGTGCTATGTTTGTACACACATGCATTTAACACACACACACACACACAGTAGCGATAATAAATTAATTCTAAAAATTAAAATTAAACCAAAACTAGGGTGCTGTTGTCTTCAACCTCCCCCTTGCAATGATTTCATTCAGAACAGGTAAGGTGGACATCGTGAGCTCACTTCCTCATATTCTGTGTTTCGGTGTTTAAGCTGAGGAATGCCACAAGGTGGAAAGACTACTAGACACAGGTATTATATTTTTGTGAACACCTACCTCATGCAACTCAGAGAAAGTCCTCAGTATAAGAATTATTAAGATTACCACTAAACTGCCATTTATCTGTGTCAGCATCAAGTTCTTAAAATATGGCTGATTCAGCTCCTTCTTCTTCCAATTGCTGTGTGAAAAATGCATTCCCAGGCGAATAACAAGCTTCTAAGAAATTATCCAAATCGACAAATACCTTTGCCCCTAACTGCTCTCAGCAAGAGGTAGAGTGAACTAGAATCAATTTCTCTGTCCTCAAGCCAAACAGCAGCAGATAATACACAGAAAGCACTGGGGTTTCCTGAAATTAATCTAAACGAAAATGTTATGCCTGGAGAAAACCTGATAGTCTTTAGTGTGTAGAAACAAACATACAATATGGAGTATTTGAAAGGAAACTCTTTTAAACATCCTTTATAATGTAAAAGAAATGAAACTATTGCTCCAGGTTTGAGCCAAACAAAGTTCTTGGTGTCTTCTCTATTTGCCGTTTTATACTATGTACCACAAGTTGTTAAAAAATGAAATGAGCTCACCCAGGGCTTAATTATATCCTCTTCAGTGGGCATCAATACTATTGGCAGCCCTACAGAGATGGTCTCTTGACAAATCAAGTTGTTGTCTGATGCATGATGTGTTAGATTATGGCCAAGCCAGAGAGAGGCTGTGATTCATAGCTGCTCTATTACTGAGCGGAAGTGGGATTTCTGTTCTGTAGCAAGCATGAATTTCTCATGAGAAAAGTGAATCCTTTTGTTCAACCTCAAGAATTTGTCTTTGGTGTCTTAGAACAGAATTATTTTACAGACTCAAACACAGACACAGAGGGGTATTAAATAATGATGGAGGAATGATGTGGAAACAAACCTCTGGTATTCTAAGGTCCCAGGATGGGCTGAGCAATTCAGATAGGGAATGCTGCAACTGGCTCTCTCCACTGAAGCATTTACTAGGCATTATTTTCTACCATTCTGTGCTTAATACTGTGGTCAGTAGCCCACAGCAGTAGTGCAATGTTGATATGGGATTACAAATAATATTAAGAAAAAAATTTCTGATTACCATGCTTTTACAAATGTAAGGTTATTGAATTGGTAAATTTTATAAGATGATTTTATGTGATTATAAAATAGATAACCATTATTAAAATTCTTTAAGTACAAGAAAAAATAATAAAATGTGAAGACTATTCACATTCTTGACATAATGATGCAAAGCAAATGGATGAATCTCCAGGGAGTTGTGTTGAGTGAAAATGGAAGTCTCCAAACATTACGTAGTGCATGATTTTATTCCTAGTGACTGAATTACAGAACGATAATAGGATTAGTGGTGGCTCCAGCTTGGGGATACAGAGGCGAGAGGCAGAGACATGACAGGAAAAGGGAGCCAGGTAGATATAAACACTCTATTATTCTGACTTTCTTCATGTCAAGGACCTATTGGGATATCATACTGCAAATAGTCTCCAACTTTAAGGTACTTCAATATAGTGATTTTTCAATTTACAGTGGAAGACATGGATCACACATTGAATTTTCAGCTTTATCTCTTGCTAGACATGAAGTAATGTACTGTGCCCCAACTCCACTGCAATGGCGAGGCAAGCGTTCAGTTTTTAGCAGAGAGATCACTTTGTGGCTGCACTGGGATATTGGGTAGGTAAGATGCATTAAATGCTTCTTCTACTCCCAATTTTTTTCATCTTACAATGGAATTATTTTAATCATCTCTAATTCTCTAAGCCCCTGTCATTGATATTAACTGTGTGGAAGATATGGGTTTTTTTTTTGTATTATTCCTTATAATTTGTGAATATGATAATCTCAGGTTAAATAAAAAACTAAAAATAGCATATACTTATAATGTGGTATGAATTTAAAATGGTTTCTGTTTATGTATTTCCAATCTGTACGATGCATAGGTTTTATAGGCAGCCTGACAACTCTATATATTATTTCGTAAACTAAATTCCTCATTAAATAAATATGGGAACATTTTTCCCATTATCGGTCAATCTTGCTAATGAAAATGCTATTCAGGTGGAATGTTTATGTTCAGAAAACAAAGCTGAATTAGTCTGTACAGGTAAATATTTTAAAATAAATTCCATTGCATTTTATTTTGATAAATTTAAATTTTATAATGGGGCGAAGAAGCATTTTGGTCTGTTTGTATGTTCTCATCCAGGAATACAGGCAGTCTAGTACTCTTCTATCTGTAACAAACCTTCTCTCCCATGATTTTCAAAAATATCATATTTATGGGCATGGGTGTGTTGTCTGCACATATGTGTTGTCTGCACATATGTGTGTGTCCTCATGTTCTGCAGTATCGGCAGAGGTCAGAAGAGGGTGTCAGATCCCCTGGAACTGGAGTTCTAGATGGTTGTTAGATACCACGTAGGTACTGGCAACAGAACTGGGGTTCTCTGCAAGAGGACTTAACCACTTAGCCATCTTTCCAGCCTTCTCAGATGATTTTGCTATGCACAGGCTAGTAGCCTGAGGCTGTGAGGTCCAGGAGGCAACAACAAGAATAGCTTTTATGTCAAATGTGTAGAAAATGGGACACCTGGCAACCAGCATTAAGGTCGACACCATCGCAGCAAGGCAAAGCACTGTGGAAAATCTCCCTTTCAGTAAAAATGAATGAAAGCAAAGAAACCACAACCCAAATAACTTTATGCAACTATCACTTTATGCCTTGATAAACCCTTAATTGTGGTTTGGATGCAGCCTAAGTTGGTACACACAAAATTTGATATTTTGTCAGTACTCTTCATGCCCAGCATTAACACAGATCCTGCCTAATGACTCTGAGTATCGACCCAGCATTAAAAAAAGTCACCTGTTCTTTGAGCCAAGCTCATACAAAATGTGAACAATAGAATAAATTTTTAGATATATATTACATGCCAAAATATCATTTGGTTTGGTTTGGTTTCATTTCTGGAGACAGGATATCCCTTTAGTCTGCAAGTGGCCTGCAACTCACTATGTTGACCAGGATGGCCTCAATCTCATAGAGATCTGCCTGCCTCTGCCTCCTGAATGTTGGGATAATCGCTCTCTGACAAGAAAACAGTGAGAATAAAGGGGAATTTTTTTTTTTTTGGTCTTTTCAAGAGAGGGTCTCCCTGTAGCCTCCCAGCTGTCCTGGAACTCACTCTGTAGATCAGGCTGGCCTTGAACTCACAAAGATCTGCTTGCCTCTGCCTCCCAAGTGCTAGGATTAAAGGTGTGTGCCATCACGTCTGGCATGGGGAGAATTTTTTAAATGTCCCAAATAAAAAGGGACATTTTAGTCTCCCAAGGAGCCAGAGCTAATTTCTTCCAGAATTTTAAGGAGCAACTAACACCAAGCTTCTCAAATATTTCCGTAAGATAACAAAAGAACTGATGTTACCAAAATGTCATTCATAAGAATATTGCATTGCCCTTATAACAAATTTAGATGCAGATAATAATAGCAGAAACAACAAAAGAAAATTATAGACGCATCAAAGAATATAGATAAAAAAGTTCTCAATAAAATATTTCCAAACCAAAGTTAGGAAGATAATTAAAACACCATTCACCATGATCAAGTTGCTATTATTTCAGAAATGCAAGAATGGTTCAACCTGCACAAATCAATAAATACAACACATCACATAAATAGACTGTCAAATAGAAATCACAGGGACATCTAAAAAGATATGTAAAGTTGAAAAGCCTCTGTAGAGTAGAGAGAGCATTGAATTGAGTGATGAGGAAGCGCACAGAGAGGGAGAAAAGTCTTTTTTTATCTCTACAACTTACAGAGAATTGACATCTAAATTAAACAAGTAATTCAGAAAATAAACAAGTCATCCAACAACCTAACCAATAAATGGGCTAATGAAATGAAAGACAATTATCAAATTATGAAATACCGATGACCAGCGAGGCACTGGAGAGATGGCTTAGAGGTTAAAAGCACTGGCTGCTCTTGCAGAGGACCCAGTTTTGATTCCCAGTACCAACATGGTGCCTAAAAACTGTCTACAACTCCAGTTCCAGGGGATCTATGCTCTCTCCTATGCTGTCTTCTGATCTCTATGGGTATTGAACGACATGGGTGCACTTATACACATGAAGACAACACATTTGTACACATACAGTAATAAAAATAAATTATAAAAGGAATGGCCAATAAGCATATAAATACATAAGGATAAAAGAGAAAGGAATATTGGGCACCATTGGTTGTACAATGATTTAAGAATTCTCTTGTTTGTGGTATTGGGGATTGACACCATGTCCTCCTCACACATGCTCCATTACTGAGTGAACACCCAGTCCTATCAGCATTGGAGGGTCTTCTCCAAAAATCATGAAGACACTTAAAACTCAAGCATTAGAAAATCAAGCACCCAGTAGATAAGGGAGCAAAAGTTTTGAGGACAGCATTCATCCAAGATGATACATGCATAGAAAACAAGATTATGAAATGAATCTTAGCATCATTGATAAATAATAAAATATAGTTTATAACCTCAGTAAGTTACTGCTTTGTAGCTATTAACATAACTAAAATTTAAATAGAACTATATCAAAAGTTGATGAGGATGTGGGATTAAAACATATAGTGCAGATTGAAATTAAATGATATATTTGCTTTGGAAAAGAAATTAAACACCTATAAAATTAAATAGATGCCCTTCATTACCTTCATTACCCCTTCAGGGTAAGTACATACATGACAAAAGAAAAATAGTGAGCCTACTAAAAAGACATATATAAGTGTTCATATAAGCTTGATTTGCAGTAAATAAACCTGAAGTGCTAGAGAGACGGCTCAATGGTTAAGAGCACTGAATGCTCTTGTAGCGGCCTGTTCAATTCCCAGCACCCACATGTTGGCCTACAACTGTCCATAACTTCAATTCCAAGGGAATCTGACAACCTCATCTGAACTCCATGAGCATTGCATGGTACGGGTGTACTTTCCTGCAAGAGAGCAATACACACACACACACACACACACACATACACACACACAAACACACACACACAAAATAAAAATAATATATAAAATATTTTTAGAAACAAATAACTGAAAGTAGGACAGAAAAGATGGCTCACTGTGGAGAGGTACTTGCTCAAGTCTAATCACCTGAGTTTGATGTCTGAGGCTCATGTAACAAGCTGGATAAGAGGTGGGAGGTACCACGCCCCCTCTTCCGCAGGTTGTTCCCTAGGCTTAGAAAAGGGGCACAGGTGGATGAGAGGTAAAACAGTCCACTCTCTCTGGAGCTGTTGACTTGGACTCTGGTCAATTCTGGCTGTTTCCTTTCATGGGCTGACAGTTTGTCCAGGAATAACCTTTCGATCCTACTAATGAAGAACAAGCAATTAGATATATAGGTATTTAAGCAGCACTAATAGTTATGGTAGGTTACTTTAGCATAGACACATGTTTGGATATGTTAATCCATGAATTACAATTTTCCCCCCTGTTAAATATGACAGGGTCTTACTGTGGCTTATAACATCTCCTAACCTGTAGAGGATGTAAGCTTGTGGCATCAGCCATGGGTTATTTCTCCAAGGGGAGAGCCAATAGCCAATTAGATTTGGGATATACAGGCACATGGCTGCCTCTGCTGCACAGTATTTCCAGGCAGGTGAGGTGTAGCTGGTGCTGACGGTGGAGTCTTGCTTGACTCAGGGAGACCCATATTTGCTTTATTGGTTTAGTGGCCTTTGGTAACACTCTCTGGCATTCCAGAGGCCATCTGTACACTTGCATGTGTGGTCTCAATACATCCCTCCCATGTTAAC